>QANY01005223.1:1289400-1675784 GCA_003255025.1 Datisca glomerata | reverse complement strand
TGGCCTAACTTTTGACACCCAATACATGTTTTGGATTAGAATTTGAAGTGAGACAAACACCTAAACTTGGATCATTTTAGGTGTTTCAAGTGTCATGGGGAGTCAAAAAGCCCAATCGGATGTGTTTAGGATGAAATGAGATAAACTTGGCTAAACATAGATCTTTTGGGCATCACTTGTACTAGACCTGACTTTTGACACCCAATAGATGTTTTGGATAAGACTTTTGAGTATGGTGGTCATTTTAGGTGCTTATAGTGCCATGTAGAGTCAATAAGACCAATGGGATGTGTTTAGGATGAAATGAGATGAACTTGACTAAACTTGGATCCTTTGGGCATGGAATGTTTCTGACCTAATTTTTTAACACCCAATAAGCATTTTGGATATGATTTTTGAGTTTGGTTGTCATTTAGGTGCTTCCAGTGCCATTGAGAGTCAAAAAGGCCAATGGGACATGTTTAGGTTGAAATGAGATGAACTTTCCTAAACATAGATCTTTTGGGCATGACTTGTACCCGACCTAACTTTGGATACCCAATACACATTTTGGAAAATAATTTAGAGTTCGGAGGTCATTTTAGGTACTTGGAGTGCAATGCGGAGTCAAATAGACCAATGGGATGTGTTTAGAACGAAATGCGAGGAAAACTTTAAGAAAACTGGATCGTTCGGGCATAACATCTACCTGACTTTTGTCACCCAATACACATTTTAGGTAATAATATGGAGTGTGGTGGTCATTATAAGCACTTCTAGTTCCATGTAGAGCCAAAAGGACCAATGAGACGTCTTTAGGATGAAATGAACTTGGCTAAAATTGGATCTTTTGGGCCTAGCATGTAGTGGACCTGAGTTTTGGCACCCAATACACATTTTGGAGAAGATTTTGCAGTTATTTTCTCATTTTAGGTGCTTCTAGTGTAATGCATAGTCAAAAAGACCAATGGGACATGTTTAGGATGAAATAAGGTGAACTTGGTTAAACTTGGATCTTTTCGGCATGGAATGTACCCGACCTGACTTTTAACACCCAATACAAACTTTTGGATGAGAATTTTGAGTGTGGTGGTAACTATAGGTGCTTCTAGTGCCATGTAGAGTCAAAAAGACCAATAGGACGTATTTAGGATGAAATGTGATGAACTTGGCTAAACTTGGATCTTTTAGGCCTAGCATGTACCAGACCTTACTTTTGGCACCCAATAAACATTTTGGATAAGAATTTGGAGTGTGGTTCTAATTTTAGGTGCCTCTAGTGTCATGTAGGGTCAAAAAAACCAATGTGACATATTTAGGATGAGATGAGATGAACTAGGCTAAACTTGAGTATGGCATGTATGGGACATGACTTTTGACACCCAATGCACGTTTTGGATAAGAATTTGGAGTATGATGGTCATTTTAGGTGCTTATAGGGACATACAGAGTTAAAAACGCCAATGGGATGTGTTTAGGATGAAATGAGATGAACTTGACTAAACTTGGTTCTTTTGCACATGGCATTTACCCGACCTTACTTTTCACACCCATTAAACATTTTGGATAAGAATTTGGAGTTTGGTTGTCATTTTAGTTGCTTCTAGTGCCATACACAGCTAAAAAGACCAATGGGACATGTTTAGGACAAAATTAAACGTACTTGGATAAACTTGGATATTTTGGGCATAACATGCACCAAATACACGTTTTAGATAAGAATTCGGAGTGTGGTTGTTCTTTTAGGTGGGTTTTCCTTTTAGGTGCTTCTAGTGCTATGCTGAGTCAAAAAGACCAATGCAACGTGTTTAGGATAAATGAGATGAACTTGGATAAACTTGGATATTTTGGGTATGGCATGTAACCGACCTGACTTTCGGCACCAACTACACGTTTTGGATAAGAATTTGGATTGTGGTTGCCAATCTAGGTGCTTCAATTGTCATGCAAGGTCAAAATTGGACATGTTTAGGATGAAATGAGATGAACTTGGTTAAAATTGGATCTTTAGGACATTTCAATTACCCGACCTGAATTTTGACACATTGAATACACATTTTGGATCAACATTTGGAGTGTGGTTGTCATTTTAGGTGCTTCTAGTGCCATTTGGTGTCAATAAGTCCAATGGGGCATTTTTAGGATGCAATAAGACAAACTTGGCTAAACTTGGATCTTTTGGGCACGACATGTACCTGACCAGACTTTTCACACCCAGTAGACATTTTATGTAATAATTTTGAGTGTCGTGGAAAGTTTCGATGCTTATAATGTCATGCAGACTCAAAAAGACCAATGGGATGTCTTTAGGATGACATGAGACGAACTTGACTAAACTTGGATCTTTTGGGCATGGCATCTACCCATCCGGACTTTTCACACCTAATACATAGTTTCTATAAGAATTTGGAGTGTGGTTGTCATTTTAGGTGCTTCTAGTGCCATACAGTCAAAAAGATGCATGGGATGCATTTAGGAGGAAACGAGATGAACTTGGCTAAACTATGATCTTTTTAGGATTGCATTTACCTGACCTGACTTTTGGCACCTAATACACATTTTGGATATGAATTTGGAGTGTGATTGTATATTGGGTACATCTAATATCATGTAGAGTCAAAAAGACTAATGGGACGTGCTTAGGATGAAATAAGATGAACTTGGCTAAACTTGGATCTTTTGGGCATGTCAATTTCCTGACTAGACTTTTGACACGTAATATAAATTTTGGGTTAGAATTGGAGTGTGGCTGTCATTTTAGGTGCTTACAGTGCCATACTAAGTCAAAAATACCAGTGGGATGTGTTTAGGATGAAATTAGATGAACATGGCTAAGCTTGGATCTCTTAGGCATGGCATCTACCATAACAGACTTTTAACATCCAATACACATTTTGGATAAGAATTTGAAGTTTTGTTGTATTTTTAGGTGCTAATAGTGCAATGTAGAGTCAAAATGGCCAATGGGATGTGATTAGGACGAAACGAGATGAACTTGACTAAACTTAGATTTTTTGGCCTTGACGTGTACCCAACCTAAATTTTGATACCCAATCCATGTGTAGGATAACTATTTGGAGTCTGATGGTCATTTTAGGTAGTTCTAGTATCATACGGAGTCAAAAAGACCAATGGGGCGTGTTTAGGACGAAATGAGATGAACTTCACTAAACTTAGATCTTTTTGGCATGTCAATTTCCTGATAAAACTTTTGACCCCCAATACAAATTTTGGATAAGAATTTGGATTATGTTTCTCATTTAAGGTTCTTCTAGTACCATGCGGAGTTAAAAAGACTAATGGGACATGTTTAGGATGAAATTAGATGAATTTGGCTAAACTTGGATCTTTTGGGCCTAACATGTACCGGACCTGACTTTTGGCACCCAATACACGCTTTGAATAAGAATTTGGAGTGTGATTGTCATTTTAGGTTCTTCTAGTGCCATGTAAAGTCAAGAAGCCCAATGGGACATGTTTAGAAAGAAAAGAGATGAACTTGGCTAAACTTAGATATTTAGGGCATGGAATATACCGGACCTGGCTTTTGACACCCAATTCATATTTTTATAATAACTTTGAGTGTGGTGATCATTTTAGGTGCTTTTAGTGTTATACAAAGTCAAAAATACCAATGAGGACATGTGTTTACGATGAAATGTGATGAACTTGGCTAAACTTTAATCTTCTGGGCTTGGCATCTACCCGACCTAACTTTTGACACCCAATACACATTTTGGATAATAATTTGAAGTGTGGCAGTCATTTAAGGTGCTTCTAGTGCCATTTAGAGTCAAAAAGAATATTGGGACATGTTTAGAATGAAATGAGATGAACTTGACTAAACTTGGATATTTTGGGCATGGCATGTAATCGACCTGACTTTTGACACCCATGACATGTTTTGGATAAGAATTTTGAGTGTGGTGGTCATTGTAGGTACTTCTCATGCCATGTGGGGTCAAAAAGACCAATGGGACGTGTTTAGGATAAAAGTAGATGAACTTGGCTAAACTTGGATCTTTTGGGTATGGCATGGACTCGACCTGACTTTTGATGCACAATACACATTTTGGATAAGAATATGGAATGAGGTCATAATTTTAGGTTCTTCTAGTACCATGGAGCACCAAAAAGACCAATAGGACGTGTTTAGGATGAAATGTGACAAACTTGGTTAAACTTAGATCTTTTGGGCATGGCGTGTACCCATCCAAACTATTGACACTTGAATAAGAAATTGGAGTTTGATTGTCATTTTAGGTTCTCGTAATGCCATACGGAGTCAAAGAGACCAAGTGGACGTGTTTAGCATGAAATGAGACGGACATGGTATCTTTGCAACCTGACTTTTGACACCCAATACACATTTTGGATAAAAATTTGGAGTGTGCTTGTCATTTTAGATGTTTCTAGTGCCATATGGAGTCAAAAGGACCAATGTGACATGTTTAGGATGAAATTAGACAAACTTGGGTAAACTTGGATCTTTTGGGATGACATGTACTCTGACTTTTGACATTTAATACATGTTTTGGATAAGAATTCGAAGTGTTGTAGTCATATTAGATGCCTTAGTGCATGTGGAGTAAAAAATACCAAGAGGACGTATTTAGGGTGTAACGAGACCAACTTGGCTAAACCTTTTTATTTTGGGCGTGCCATCTACCCGACCAAACTTTTGATGCCATACACCTTTTTTATAAGAATTTGGAGTGTGGTTGTCATTTTAGGTACTTCTAGAACCATGTGGAGTCAAAAAGACCAATGGGACGTATTTAGGATGAACATGGTTAAACATTGATCTTTTAAGCAAGGCATGTACCCAACCTAAAGTTTGACACCTTATACACATTTTGGTTAGGAATTTCGACTGTGGGTCATTTTAAGTGCTTATAGTGCCACATGGAATCAAAAAGACAAATGAGATGTGTTTAGGATGAATTGAGATAAACTTGACTAAACTTGGATCTGTTGGGCATGGCATCCATCCGACCTAACTTTTAACACCCAATACACATTTTGGATAAGAATTTGGAGTGTGGTTGTTATTTTAGGTGCTTCTAGTTCCATTCATAGTCAAAAAGAATATTGGCACGTGTTTAGGATGAACTGAGACGAACTTGACTAAACTTGGATATTTTAGGCATGGCATGTACCTAACCTGACTTTTGACAGCCAATACACACTTTGGATAAGAATTTGGAGTGTGGTGGTCATTTTAGGTGCTTTTAGTGCCATGCGGAGTCAAAAAGACCAATTGGACATGTTTAGGATGAAATCAGACGAACTTCTCTAAACTTGCATCTTTTGGGCATGTCATTTACCCGACCTAACTTTTGAAACCCAATACACATTTTGGTTAAGAATTTGGAGAGTGGTTGTCATTTTAGGTGCTCCTAGTGTCATGCGGACTCAAAAAGACCAATTGGATGTGTTTAGGATGAAAAATGATGAACTTGGCTAAATGTGGATCTTTTCGACCTGATATGTACCTGACATGACGTTTTGCCACCCAATACACATTTTGTATAAGAATTTTGAAATTCTCAATTTATGTTATTCTAGTACCATGTAGAGTCAAAAAGGCCAATGAGACATGTTTAGGATGAAATGAGACAAACTTGGCAAAGCCAAGATCTTTTTGGCATGGCATGTACTCGACCTAACTTTTGAAAACCAATATATGTTTTGGACAATAATTTGAACTGTGGTGGTCATTTTAGGTGCTTCTAGTGCCATGCAAAGTCAAAAAGACCTATAGGAAGTGTTTAGGATGAAATTATACGAACTTGGCTAAACTTGGATCTTTTAAGCTTGGCATGTACGTGATCTGACTTTTGACACCCAATACACATTTGATATAAGAATTTGGAGTTTGGTTATCATTTTAGGTGCTTCTGATGCCTTGCGGAGTCAAAAAGACCAATGGGACATGTTTATGATTAAATGAAACGAACTTTGCTACACTTTGATCTTTTGGCCATGTCATGTACCCGACCTGACTTTTAACAACCAATACAAATTTTGATGAATTTTGAGTGTGGTGGTACTTTAGGTGCTTCTAGTTCCATGCAGTCAAAAAGACCAATGTGACGTATTTAGGACGAAATGAGATGAACTTGGCTAAACTAAGATCTTTTTGGTCATGGCATAGACCCGATCTGGCTTTTGAAACCCAATACACATTTTCAATAAAAATTTTAAGTGTAGTTGTCCTTTTTTGTCCCTCTATTGCCATGCAGAGTCAAAAAGACAAATGGAACATGTTTAGGATGAAATTAGGCAAACTTAACTAAACTTAGGTCATTTGGGCATGACATCTACCAAACCCGACTTTTGACACCAAATACACATTTTGATTAATAATTTTGAGTGTGGTTGTCATTTTAGGTACTTCTAGTGTCATGCAGAGTCAAAACACCAACGGGGCACATTTAGGACGAAATGAGACAAACTTGGCTAAATATGGATCTTTTGGGTATGGCATGTACCCGACTTAACTTTTGAAACTTAATAAAGGTTTTGGATAAGAATTTGCATTGTGGTGGTAATTTTAGGTGCTTCTAGTTCAATGCAAAGTAAAAAAGACCAATGAGACGTGTTTAGGATGAAATGAGATGAACAGGGTTAAACTTGGATTTGTTGGGCTTGGCATGTACCCGACCCTAATTTTGATACCCAATACACTATTTGGATATGTATTTGGAGTATGGTGTTCATTTTAGGTGCTTCTAGAGCTATATAGAGTCCAAAAGGCCAATGGAAGTGTTTAGGTTGAAATGAGATTAACATGACTAAACTTGGATCTTTTATGCTTGGCATCTACCTGACCAGACTTTTGACACCCACTACATAGTTTGGATATGAATTTGTAGTGTGGTTGTCATTTTAGTTGCTTCTAGTGCCATGCAGAGTTCAAAAAACCAATGGGACGTGTTTAGAACAAAAAGAGATGAACTTGGCAAAACTTGGATCTTTTGGACATGGCATGTACCCGACTTGAGTTTTGAAACCCAAGACACATTTTGGATAAGAAATTGGAGTGTGGTCGTCATTTTAGGCGCTTCTAGTGCCATGCAGAGTCAAAAAGACTAATGAGACGTGTTAAGGATGAAACCATATGAACTTGGCTAAACTTGGATCTTTGGGCATGACATGTACTTGACCTAGATTTTGACACCTAATACACTGACAGTGGTTGCAATGTGCGTCTCAAACCAGACTTGTCCTATCCAAGTTTGGCTATTGACTACATGGAAGAGGACACCATAGTAGTTGGCAATGGACACACATTACATATAGCGGCTCAAGTCATGATATGTTACCCACTCATTTACATGTTCTCTCTTGATAATGTCAGTCGTGATCTTTTACCCCAAATTCAATCTTTTTTTAGCATGGCATGTACCTGACCAAACTTTTAACACCCAATACACGTTTTGGATTAGAATTTGGAGTGTGGTGATCATTTTAGGTGCTTCTGATGCCATGCAGAGTCAAAAAGACCAATGGGACATGTTTATGATGAAATGAAACGAACATGGCTACACTTTGATCTTTTGGCCATGGCATGTACCTGACCTGACTTTTAACACCCAATACAAATTTTGGATAAGAATTTTGAGAGTGGTGGTCACTTCAGGTGCTTATAGTGCCATGTGGGGTCAAAATGACCAATATGACGTGTTTAGGATGAAATGGGATGAACTTGGCTAAACTTGGATCTTTTGGAATGACACCTAATACACAATTTTGTTAAGAATTTTGAGTGCAGTTGTCCTTTTAGGTGTTTATAGTGCCATGTTGAGTCAAAAAGACTAATGGGGTGTGTTTAGGATGAAATGAGATGAACTTGGCTAAACTCTGATCATTTCGGCATAGCTAGTACCTGGCTCGAATTTTGACACCCAATACACATTTGAATAAAAAATTTGAGTGTGGTTTTCATTCTAAGTGCTTCTACTGTCATGGAAAGTCAAGAAGAGCAATGGAACGTGTTTAGGACATAATGAGATGAACTTGGGTAAACTTGGATATGTTAGGCATGGCATCTACCCCACCTGACTTTTATGCCCAATACACATTTTGGATAATAATTTTGAGTATGGTTGTCACTTTAGGTGCTTTTAGTGCAATGCGAAGTCAAAACAACCAATAGGACGTGTTTGGGATGATATAAGACAAACTAGGATAAACATTGATCTTTTGGGGGGCATGTACCTGACCTAACTTTTCACACCCAATACACATTTTAGATAAGAATTTGGAGTGTGGTGATCATTTTAGGTACTTCTAGTTCCATGCAAAGTCAAAAAGACCAATGGGTTGTGTTAAGGATGAAATGAGACAACCCTTGGCTAAACTAGGATCTTTTGGGCATTGTATGTACCTGACTTGACTTTTTGACACCCAATACACATTTTGGATAATAATTTGTACTGTGGTTGTCATTTTTGATGATTCTACTGCCATGCATAAGAAAAAGGCCAATGTGATGTGTTTATGACGAAATGTGATAAACATGGCTAAACTTGGATCTTTTAGACATCGCATGTACCCGACCTAAATTTTCGCCCCAATGCACATTTGGGATGATAATTTAAAGTGTGGTGGTCATTTTAGTTTCTTTTAGTGTCATGCAAAGCCAAAAAGACAAATGGGACTATTAAGGATGAAATAAGATGAACTTGGTTAATTTTGATCCTTTAGGCATGGCATCTACCTGACCTGACTTTTGACACCCAATCCACATTTTAAATATGAATTTGGAGGGTTTTTGTCATTTTATATGCTTCCATGGCATGCAGAGTCAAAAAGACCAATGGGATGTGTTTTGGATCAAATGAGATGAACTTAGCTAAACTCTGATCTTTTGGACATGGCATGTACCCGACCTAACTTTTGACACCCATTACACATTTTGGATAATCATTTGGAGTGTGGTAGTCATTTTATTTTCTTCTAGTGCAATGTGGAGTCAAAAAGACCAAGGTACATGTTTAGGATGAAATAAGAAGAACTTGGCTAAACTTGGATATTTTGGAAAGGGCATGTACCTAACCTAACTTTTGACACAATACCCATTTTGGATAATAATATTGAGTGTGGTGGTCATTTTAGGTGCTTCTAGTGCCATGCGAAGTCAACAAAGACCAATGGGATGTGTTAAGGATGAAATGAGATGACGTTGGCTAAACTAGGATCTTTTGGGCTTGGCATTTACCTCACCTGACTTTTTGACACTCAATACATATTTTGGATAAGAATTTGGAGTGTGATTGTTATTTTCAGTACTTCTAGTGCCATGTAATGTCAAAAAGGCCATTGTGACGTGTTTAGGATGAAATAAGACAAACTTCGCTAAGCCTGGATCTTTTAGGAATGGCATGTACTCAACCTAATTTTTGAAAACCAGTAAGCATTTTGGACAATATTTTGGAGTGTGGTGGTCATTTTAGGTGCTTGTGGTGCCATGCGAAGTCAGAAAGGCCAATGGGATGTTTAGGATGAAATAATACGAACTTGGCAAAACTTGGATCTTTTTGACATGACATGTACCCGACCTACCTTTAGACACCAATACACATTCTGGATAATTATATAAAGTGTGGTGGTCATTTTAGGTGCTTTTAGTGTCATGCTGAGTCAAAAAAGACAAATGGGACTATTAAGGACGAAATAAGACGAACTTGGTTATATTTGATCTTTCAGACACGGCATCTACCTGACCTGATTTTGGACACCCAATACACATTTTCAATAATAATTTGGAGGGTGGTTGTCATTTCAGGTGCTTCTACAGCATGCAGAGTCAAAAGACCAATCAAAAGACCAATCAAAAGACCAATCAAAAGACCAATGTGACGTGTTTAGGATCAATTGAGATAAACTTGGCTAAACTCTGATCGTTTGGGCATTGCTTGTACCTGACCTAACTTTTGACACCCATTACACATTTTGGATAATCATTTGGATTTTGGTTGTGATTATAGTTACTTCTAGTGCAATGTGGAGTCAAAAAGACCTGTGGGATGTGTTTAGGATGAAATAAGAAGAACTTGGCTAAGCTAGGATCTTTTGGCATGCCATGTACCTCACCTAACTTTTTGACACCCAATACATATTTTGGATAAGTATTTGGAGTGTGATTGTTATTTTAATTACTTCTAGTGCCGTGTAATGTGAAAAAGGCCATTCATACATGTTTAGGATTAAATGAGACAAACTTGGCTAAACCTAGATCTTTTAGGCATAAAATGTACTCGACCTAACTTTTGAAAACCAATACGCATTTTGGACAATAATTTGGAGTGCAGTGGTCATTTTAGGTGCTTCAGGTGCCATGCGAAGTAAAAACGGCCAATGGGACGTGTTTAGGATGAAATGACACAAACTTAGCTAAACTTGGATCTTTTAAGAATTGCAAGTACCTGACCTGACGTTTGACGACCAACACATTTTTAATATAAATTTGGAGGGTGGTTGTCATTTTGGGTGCTTCTAGGGCCATGCGGATTCAAAAAGGCCAATGGGACGTGTTTAGGATGAACTTGGCTAAGCTCTGGTCTTTTGGACATGATGTGTACTGACTTAAATTTTGACACCCATTACACATTTTGGATAAGAGTTCGAAGTTTGTTTGTCATTTTAGTTGCTTCTTGTGCCATGTGGAGTGAAAAAGACCAATGGGACATGTTTAGGATGAAATATGATGAACTTGGCTTTGGATCTTTTGGACATGGCATGTACTTGACCTAACTTTTGACAGCCAATACACATTTTGGTTAATAATATGGAGTGTGGTGGTCATTTTAGGTGTTTGTAGTGCCATGAAGAATTAAAAAGACCAATGGGACGTGTTAAGGATGAAATGAGACAACCTTAGCTAAACTAGGATCTTTCGGCATTGTATGTACCTGACCTGAAGTTTTGACACCCAATACACATTTTATAAGAATTTGGAGTGTGGTTGTCATTTTAGGTGATTCTAGTTCCACGTGGAGTTAAAAGCCCAATGGTTTGTGTGTAGGACAAAATGAGACAAACTTGGCTAAACATGGATCTTTTGGACATGACATGTACCCGACCTACCTTTTGACACCAATACACATTTTGGATAATAATTTAATGTGTGGTGGTGATTTTAGGCCCTCTTAGTGTCAGGAAGAGTCAAAAAGACCAATAGGACTATTAAGGATGAAATAAGACGAACTTGGTTAAATTTGATCCTTCAGACATGGCATGTACAAGACTTGACTTTGGACACCCAATACACATTTTGAATAATAATTTGGTGGGTGGTTGTCATTTTAGGTGCTTCTAGGGGATGCGGAGTCAAAAAGACCAATGGGGCGTGTTTAGGATCAAATGAGATTAACTTGCCTAAACTTTAATCTTTTGGGCATGGCTTGTACCCTACCTAACTTTTGACACCCATTACACATTTTGTATAATCATTTGGAGTGCGGTTGTCATTTTAGTTGCTTCTAGCGCAATGTGGAGTCAAAAAGACCAATGGGGCGTGTTTAGGATGAAATAAGAAGAACTTGGCTAAACATGGATCTTTTGGACCTGGCATGTACCCAACTTAACGTTTGACACAAAATACCTATTTTGGAAAATAATATTGAGTGTGGTGGTCATTTTAGGTGCATTTAGTGCCATGCAGAGTCAAAAAGACCAATAGGATGTGTTCAGGATGAAATGAGACGACCTTGGCTAAACTAGGATCTTTTGGGCATGCCATGTACCTCACCTGACTTTTTGACACCCAATACATATTTTGTGTAAGAATTTGGAGTGTGATTGTTATTTTAAGTACTTCTGGTGCCATGTAATGTCAAAAAGGCCACTCAGATATGTTTAGGATTAAATGAGACAAACTTGACTAAACCTAGATCTTTTAGGCGTAAAATGTACTCGACCTAACTTTTAAAAACCAATAAGCATTTAGGACAATAATTTGGATTACAATGGTCATTTTAGGTGCTTTAGGTGCCATGCGAAGTCAAAAAGGCCAACGGGATGTGTTTAGGATGAAATGATATGAACTTGGCTAAAGTTGGATCTTTTGGGAACGGCATGTCCCTTACCTGACTTCTTGACACCCAATACACATTTTGGAAAAGAATTTGGTGTGTGATTTTCATTTTAGGTTCTTCTAGTGTCATGCGGTGTCAAAAGGGCCAGTGGGACGTGTTTAGGATGAAATGAGATCAACTTGGCTACACTTGGATCTTTTGGACATGGCATGTACCCGGCCTGTCTTTTGACATCTAGCACACGTTTTGTATAAGAATTTGGATTGTGGTGGAAATTTAAGGTGTTTCTAGTTCCATGCAGAGTCGAAAAAGATCAATGATATATGTTTAGGATGAAATGAGATGAACATGGCTAGACTTGGACCTTTTGGGCAAGTCATGTACTCGACTTGAATTTTGACACCCGACACATGTTTTGGATAAGAATTTAGAATGTGGTGGTAATTTTAGGTGCGTCTAGTGCTATGCAGAGTCATAAAGACTAATGGGGAGTGTTTAGGATGAAGTGCGACAAACATTGCTAAACTTAGATCTTTTAAGCATGGCATCTGCCTGACCTGACTTTTGACACCCAACACACATTTTGGATAAGAATTTGGACTATGGTTGTCATTTTAGGTGCTTCTTGTGCCATGTAGAGTAAAAAAAACAATGGGACGTGTTTAGAATGAAATGAGAAGAACTTGGCTTAACTTGGATCTTTTGGGCATGGCATGTACCCGACTTAAGTTTTGAGACCCAATAAACGTTTTGAATAAAAAATTGGAGTTTGGTGGTTATGTTAGGTACTTCTAGTGCCATGTAGAGTCAAAGAGACCAATGAGACGTGTTTAGGATGAAAAAACTTAATCTTAAGTGTTTATGAGAATAATAAAGGGCAAACAAAACCGTACATGTTGAGATACACATGATATTTTACGATAGACACGAAGCATATCAAAATAACTCACTCTAAACAAAGTTGGATGAACTCAAAATGCTTCAAGGAACAAGGAACCGGACCGAATTACTCATGAATCAAAATGAAAGAGACCGAACCGGGAAGAACAGTTTTGAGGGGATCTGAGTCCCACTGGGGTGAGAAACCAGACGATCCAGTTTAGAAGCGGATTGCCGGTTTTTACAAAAGGCAAGGTGATTACCTCAAACCGGATCCATTCGGTAATTCTAATCAACTCATAAATTAATAAAATTAAAAGTCATAAACAAAAATTTTAAGTACTAAAAATATTATCTCTAGTTGTGCAGTCTGCATTTTTTCTTTCATTACTTTCAATTTCTCCATGTTTCACCTAAGAAATTTCATTTAAATATGCATATAAGTGACGATCTCACCCTAAACGATTATGGTTGACTATTCACGTCTCTCTAGATTCTAGGTAATGATTTCACACAAATGTGTAGGAAATTGATGATTTCACCCAAATAAGGCTGTCATAGAAGTAGATTTGTAAATATGAGCGTTCAACAAAGTTATAATTTAATTAATTATTTAATTTAATTATTTAATTTAATTATTTAATTCAATTTTTAGAAATTACAATTAAATAATTTTATTGATTAATTTTGTGTTGATCGATAAGTGAGACAACATATCAGATTTATGAAATTAAATAATGCTAAATTATTATTGTTAGCCCTATATCTCTATGAGATCTTTTGATGATAACAAAATATTGCCGTTGCTAATAAATTTAATTAAGTTTGCAGAGGCTATTGAAAAAATTATCATGAAAATGTTTATTTTCATAGGAGCTCATAAAGTATGAAGATTTAAGATTGTGAGGATATTAACTTTCATATAATTTTTATTAGGAGCTCACTCATTTTATTTGTCATTATAAAAGCTCAATTTATTTAGGGATGCCTAGTTACCCAAACCCAAGCAACAAGCAACAAGATAGTCATGAAGTTAGAAATAAAGAGATGGTAACACAGCCTACACATGAGGACACATTCACTGGTTTTCATTTTTGGTTGTCGAATAGTATAGGGCTGGTGCGGGATTTGAGGTTTTCCCTGTTGGGCATTAGGGATGTCAGTATAGTTGTAGGTGAATAAGTATGATTTCTCTGGCAAAGTCATTCCCTCAGAAGAAGGGATTTGGGTCCAAGTTGATCCAACCACACCTCTCCACTCCTCTCCTACAAAGCTTATAGTATTTTATTCTTTGAGAGGTTTTATATTTTGAGCGATATTTTGAGAAATTTTCTAGAGAGAAGTTAGTAAAAATTTTGAGCAAAATATTGAGAGATCTACTCTTTTAAATATTGAGAAATTTTGTAAGAAATTTGAAAATCTCGACGAGCTGCACTGTTAAATGTTTGGTCTTCACCCGTAAGAAGATCGTTTGGAAAAAATCTTTAAGAAGGATCCTAAAGCGTGGACATAGGGATAGGTTTTCCCGAACCACGTAAAAATATCGTTTGTCAAATCTCTTTTCCCTACTCTCTTTATTTTCTGCACTTTAATATTTCACATCGTTATTATCTTTATTTGTTTATTCAACGCATTTAAGCTTCCGCACATTTCTTTAATTGTGTAATTATTATCAATTGCTTGATTGTTCAGTTTTTTTCTATTATTTTGTTTCAAGCAATTTATGTTTTAAACATTAAAATATTTTTCCTATAAAGGGTGTCATATCGATCCTTCAATTGGTATCAAAGCTTGATGTCTAAATATCTAGACTTAATTGTCTTGAGCTATGGCATCATCTTTTAATTTTTAACAAGGGTAATCATTTTCAAAGCCTCCATTTTTCAATGGAGTATATTTTAATTTTTAGAAAATTAGAATGAGAACTTTTATTCAATCCGTTGGCTATAATTTGTGGGAAATTGTCGAAAATGGTCCCTACGTGCCTAACTCACAAGATTTGACCAAGAACGCAAAATTAAATTGTCTTTAAATGCTTAAATTATAAATATTTTATATTATGCCTTAAGTATAAATGAATAATCGTATTTGTATGTGTGAATTTGTAAATGATATTTGGCATGTACTCAAATAACACATGATGGCACAAATGAGGTTAAAGATTCTAAGATTGATATTCTTATGCATGAATATGAAATGTTTAAGATGCTTGAAATTGAAAACATTGAATATATGTTTGTTCGTTTCAATAACAATGGAAGTTCTCTTAAGACTCTTGGTAAGAATTTTACGAATAATGATTTGGTGAGTAAAGTTATTAGGTCGTTATCAACATTATGGGAGAATACGGCAATTGTTATTCAAGAAGCGAAAGATCTTAAGACGTTTTTACTTGAAAAACTCATGGGATCATTGATGACTCATGAAATGGAGTACATTGAAGAGGATGTGGACTACGTAAAAGGAAGAAATCTACTAGAGTTCGGGAAATCTACTATGTGATGATACTCATCACATATAGGTTCGGGAAGTGTACCTTAGTCCAAAACACATTTTTGGTCCAACTAACGTTGTTTCTCATTCCTGTACTTATTAGCTACTTGAGACCGAATGAACCTATAATGAATAAAGCTATGGGAATCAAAAACCCGAATAATTTATCTCCATGAATTCCTGACATATTTAATACCGACATCGTACGACTTCACTATAGGTCTGATGCCGATATAACTCTCGATTCATGTGCGCTACATTTTCTGTTGATACGAATAAACATTTTTATTTCATGGTCCACGTATATTTTACGATATACTATTCGTGAATATCAGTAACAAGAGTGAGATGTTAAATTATTATTTTACCCATCTAGTTATTATTTCTTTAACTCCTTTATTGACTATGAATAAGAAAGTCATATCAGTGAATTGTCTCATACAGATCACCATGTCTTATTCAATTACTCATGTCATCGAGTACCAGGCCCGATATATTTCTTCACACATCCATCGGCCATCAATAAAGTAAAATGTGATAATGTTACTTTTGCAATCTTACCCCGAATACCATATTTGTGAATCACGTAACTCCAATATAGTTAAATCACGGTCCCAACAGCTGAGGTATTGTCTGGCAATTCAAACTCACTCCTTTGGCATATCAAAGATCGCAAATAATTAAGTCAAGTTTCGTATTCACCTCAAGATTAAGGTAATTACAAAATTACCCTTAAGTGTAACAATTAGATTTAGAGCTAGATAAATGGCTTTGCTCTAAACTAATTGGTTATTGTTCTATTCAACATGTTCCATAACATGTCTAGGTCAACCGTTAGAATCTCCACTCCCATGTCCTAAGACCCGCGTCCTTTGGTTCAAACTATCAGTCTTTACACTTTTTTCATTGACAATAGTTCCAAGACTTCAGTAAATTTCAAACTGTTGGAATCAGTGGCGTCGCGTGGCGGAGGCGTGGTGGTTTTAATAAATAAATCTTAAACTTTATTGATTGAAAAGAAAATTAATTGTGACGCCTCAAAAAAAACTTTAAACCTTTTAATAAAAAACATTTTTATCATTGGATCCATTATATATCTATATATTCAATCAAGGACATACAAAAATAAGAGTTATACCTCTTGTAGTCTTATCAAGCGTCCTTGCAAATCATGAATTTGTAATCCCATGAACAACAGACTGCCATATCCATACCAAGATCTTCCAAGCCAATCATCAAACGCACTAGGACGTGAGTGAGCACGTAGAATAAATCAAATACACTTTTCTATCTCTAGATGTAATAAACACATGAGATCTAAAGATTTTGGAGAAATACTACTGTGAGACAAAACTCTGAGAAAATTAGAAAAACTCATAGAGTTTTTTATTAACATTTAATCACCTAGTTACACAAGCTGAGGTCAATAGAATAATATCTATCTATATCTTCTACGCCAAGACTCATCGGATTTTTCGAAATTTACAAAATAATAAATTAACTACAAATATACCATTGCAGTGGTATCCATAGTAATTGAGCAAACACTGCAGTGCCATTACTGTAGTGCCAACTCATGTGAATATCTGATTCAAAAATCAAAGGCTGACAAGTGGCAGTATAATATGCTACGTGGTAATTATCCTATAATTTATTATTTATATGAATCAGATAAGTATCTATATATCAATTAATTTAAAATTAACTTATTTAATCTCCCAATCAATTATCTTATCTGTTAATTAACAGACTAGATAAATCAAATCAAAGCATTATCTCATAATGATTTAATATTATTTAATTTCATAAATCAAATATTTTGTCCCATTAATCGATCAGCATTAAACTAATCGATGTTAATATTAATTTGTAATTTCTAAAAAACACAATAAATAATATTATTAATTAGTTCTCAATTAATTAATATCACATAATTGTCTCATAATTATATACTTGTCACGAGAATTTAATTTTTTATGCAAGCTAGTCCTTTTCTCATATTGTGAAATATTAACCCTAGACTGTGTAGTACAAAGGTGACTCGGGGACCATGGACCCATAATTTTAAGCTGCAATAAATAAGATGATTAATTAAAATTCTTTAATTAAATAATCTTGTTTATTACTTACATTATTACGTCACTATAAATATGGAATTGCACTCTTAATAATTACATAATAGATTTACAAAGTATTCTTATGTAGTCAATTGATATAATCACTTCATGTATTTCTATCCTTCAATTATTGGTTCGTAAAGTAGAGTTGGTCAAAATTATCATTTTACCCTTTTAGTTATCTATTGATCCTTAAGTACCATTAATTCACTAGTGAACGACCAATCTATAATCGTATTATAAATTTAAGCTCAATAACCATTCAGTTCCAGAATTAACACTTAAGTGAACCAATATATGATTCATTAAGAAAGCTTGGATTCTAAATCTTGTAAGATTATGTTCTCATCCATCCATATCACTGAATCTCCAATTAAAAAGTCATTAATCTGTTTTACGAACAAACTTTAACGAGTGAATCAAAAGATCTAGTAGCCATGCATAGAAGTTCATGACTACTGAGGATTCAAATTGATCTACATATGATTATTATTTTTGTTGTGTATTAAATCTTTATAATAAATGGTAAGTTGATAAAGATATTAATCAACATCGGCCATGTCCTACATAATGTAATTATATAAAATAGCTTCACTAAGATGTCTATCCACATCAGTGATTCAGATCTAGATCACATACATTCATAATGCTTAGTGAACCGTACCAGCAACCATTCATTACAGATTCCATACTTTAATATGTTGCGGACTATTTTATTCATTATCTATGATCTTAATCCTCTCGTACTTATACAAGATTATAGTCTCGTTAATGATTATGAAATTTTCCGATATATATATATATATATATACATAAATTATTCGACAATAATTTAAAAGAACAATTATAAGAAAAATATAATTTCATTAATTTCACATTAAAATTGTCTAAAGATATGTTTTGAGGGCACTATACCCAATACAAGCACACTTTAATTAAAGAAAACTTTCATTTATTCAGAAAATTCAGTAATACATAAATGTCAAAAAAATAACTGTTTACTCATAAATAATTATTTCATCCTAATATATGGACATAATTCTAACATATCAAGCATCACCTATTCTGTCTTAAATCATTTGAATCCGTAAATGTCAAGAACACCAATCAGGCATTTTGACATAGGATCTTGTCCAATGGATATATTGATTTTATCCACCAATGCATGAGGATCACACCTGAAAATTTGAAATACATATAAGATAAAAACGCTGAGCGTGCAAAAATTAAGAGGTACTTTCTTGTTAAAAGCAGTTGTAGCTCATATGAGAAGTTCAACTTTAACGTGAAGATGGTGTTTTGATTCTTCATTTTCTACAACTGATGAATCACTCTCTTCTCCCTTGGAAAAATGAATATTACCAAGATAAAGAATCGCAGCCACGACTCTCAAAATTGCATCTAGAAAAGAGAGAGAGGATTTACCACACGTGGTAAAGAAATGTTTGTGAATGGGTAATAAATTACCTCATTGCTCATTAAATGGCACGTGTAAGTCACGTGCATTGACTTCAGTCAGTTTTTTGAACGGAAGTCACGGTAGCGGTATTGGTGAAACAAAATGAAAAGTGGGGGGTTTTCTATAAGATTTTAAAGATGATGATATAAAATGATATAATGATACAAAGGTTCGGGTCTGTATAATTAACTCTTCAAATATTGATTTTGTTCTCTATATATCAACAAAGGCAGTATACAAATAATCAGAAGAAAATGATTTGTAAAAATATAAAATACAATAAAATTACAACATAGAGATATTGTAATTTGTAATATATAATAAAAAAAAATTAACGATTGTCCGCAAGTTAATGTAAAAAGCCTAGGACAAGAGCGTATTTGAGATTTTGAGGAGAAATTATTACCAGTGTGAGGTAATTTTCGTATTTGAGAGCAAAAAGTTTCTTTTACCAGTGTGACGATATGTCGTAATTCTCACAAAAGTACCAGTTAGTGTTTCACCAGTGTTGCCTGATGTTGACAAAAAAACAAAAGAACAAAAAAAACAAGTCGTTGCTGGAGAGTCAAGAGTAGCCGCTAGCAAGTGCGGAAGGAGTGGACGGCCGGCTCCTCACTTATTTCTCCTTCGTCCATGGACGGTACACCAATTCATTCCCCGACGAACCGGATAGACGTATTCTGGCACGACGGAATGCTCAACCATGAAACAGGACATGGCGTATTCGACACTGGAATGGACCCAGGCTTTCTTGACGTATTGGAAAAACACCCAGAAAATTCGGACCGGATTAAGAACATGATTTCAATCCTTAAAAGAGGACCGATTTCTCGCTTCATAAATTGGTTCCCAGGAAGACCCGCTCTCGTCTCTGAATTGCTCTCTTTTCACTCCCCTGGTACTTCGATTTAATTTTAATCGATCCTTGTACTTCTGGGTTGGATTCGTTTGGTTTTAAGTTTTTGAAAGTCTAGTTTATGTTTATTGCATAAAGTCTAACATGAGAAGGTCTAGTTTATGTTGTTGAAGAGAATACCCCAGATCTTGGCAGAGAAGGCACAGTACAAATAGTAATTATTCTTCTATTACGAACGATGTTGGAATTAAGTAAAAAAATGATAAATAACACCAACCTTCCAAATGTTTTACCTTAATTACAATAAGACTCCCTTTAGTTTTACTGTAACCAACCAATAAATCTGTAGTACAATTTTCTTCTCAAAATGCCGTCCCTTGCCGTTTTATGTAAGAAATTCATTTAGATGGGTAATTATTATTTGCCATATTCCCAATTTTATTGCTTGTAAATCATAAATTGTATATGACAGTGTTTGAGAATATGTTCGAAATATTTTTTTTTTCATTTTTGGCTGAAATTCAAATGGTTAGATGAATACTAAATGGTGAGTTTTGAATTGGGAAAGGACATCTTTGACCTTCACAATACCTTACTATGGGCGAGGGACCAATAGCTCAGTGAAATTATTGAAATTAGAAGGGATGTTTGTTTCGTGTAATTAAGGCAAACTGTGAAATTATTGAAACTAGAAAGGATGTTTGTTTCGTGTAATTAAGGCAAACGAAAAGGATCGGTATAATTAATCATAAATGTTATTATCTCATGTTGTGATGTTACTGAATTTTTTGCAGAATATATAAACGAGCTAGTTGAAGCGGATAGGAACGGAGGAAAGATGGTTTGTGCCGGAACTTTCTTGAACCCGGGCTCGTGGAATGCATCGCTTCTTGCTGCCGGAACCACGATTTCGGCAATGAAACATATTTTTGATGGACGTGGAACGATTGCATATGCATTGGTTAGGCCTCCAGGCCACCATGCTCAGCCTACTCAAGCTGATGGCTACTGTTTTCTTAACAATGCTGCTCTTGCTGTTAAATTTGCTTTAGATTCAGGCAGCGGAAAGGTTGCTGTTATTGACATTGATGTTCACTATGGAAATGGAACTGCTGAGGGATTCTATAAGTCTAATAAAGTTCTGACCATTTCTCTTCATATGAATCATGGTTCATGGGGTCCATCTCATCGGCAAAACGGATCTATTGATGAGCTCGGCGAAGGGGAGGGATTTGGCTATAATTTAAACATACCGCTTCCAAATGGAACAGGGGACCGAGGTTATGAGTATGCTATGACCAAGTTGGTCATCCCAATGATTGACAAATTTGAGCCGGATATGATGGTTTTGATTGTAGGCCAAGACTCAAGCGCTGTAAGTGAATCTTGTTTGTGATATGTTCTTTAATCTTTGTTCTAACATTGGAAGTTTGTGAAAATGAATGAAACAGTAGAGTTGAGGATGGCCGCAATCATAGTTATTGTACTCCGGATCTGAATAATAAGATGTTAGGACCTTATGATTGCACGTAACGCCATGAAAATAATCTTTGAAGTTGTTTAGTTGTTATTTAGTTATTTAAATTATAATAAGCAAAATAGTAAATATCCATTTATTCTCTTTCTTTATAAATTCGACATTTGTAATATGAAGGTTCACAAATTAGTGTTTTTCACTCTATTGCTACTACTACTGTTTGGTAGGATCTATGATATGCAAGCCATCCGACTCATAAGATCCCTTTCCAGCATTCTGGATAGAATCTTGACTATGACAATCTACCATTAGATCTCATGAGAAATGTCTAAGTTTTCAACATTTGATTATGGCTAAAGTAGAGACAACAAATGCTTCATCTGTTAGCTGCATCTCTGACTGTCACCATTTTGAATATTTGATGCTGGGGGAACCTGATCATCGTCTCTTTCCTTTATGAATATGCAATATTTGCTTCCCTTAAACGTAAACTGCATAAAAGAAGGGATAATCAAAATCCAAATCACACACAAACCATTGAGCTGGTTAGATAATGTCATCGTTACAGCTCCCGAATTATTTTCTAACATTGTCTTGTTCCATCTTGTTTCATAAAAAAATTGTTAGAAACACAAATTTGGTGTTATTATGATTGGAGCTGGTTATTGGCTGACTTTAATTTTTGCCTTAGTTTGATCCAAACGGAAGGCAATGCTTGACAATGGAGGGTTACCGGAAAATAGGACGGGTAGTCCGTGATCTTGCCAATCGGCACACTGAAGGGCGCCTGCTTATAGTCCAAGAAGGTGGATACCATGTTACATATTCAGCTTATTGTCTACATGCAACACTTGAAGGTGTGCTCAACCTTAATTTTCCTCTATTGTCTGATCCTATTGCTTATTATCCAGAAGACGAGGCATTCGCTGTGAAAGTGATTGAATCCATTAAAATTTATCAAATTGAATATGTACCATTTTTCAAAGGAACTTCATCTTGAAATACCTCTTATTGTCTAAATTTGCTCTAGGTCGAATTAGAATTTATGTGTGTGTATATTGCAACTTTTTTTCGTGATAGTTTTCCACGAAAAGTTCGCTCGAGCACTTAGAAGCTTTTTTCCGTAATCATCCACCAATTTTATCTCAAAAAATGCTCATAATAGTTTCTTCATTCCGAGAATATTTTTATGATCTCCCTGAGAGGTGTTGTGGATTAGGCTTAAAGTCCTCTTCTGTTCTGACGAACATGAGAAATTATGTTACATTTAATCTGTCCGTTGAAGAAAACGAACAAATGCACTTGCACTAAAAGACAAAACGTAAAAGAAAAACATAATACTTTTTTCTCGACGTTTGTGCAACCTCATTTGGTCCGTTGAAACTAAGGTCAATGGCCCAGATGATGTAAATATAATCTCTCATAATGGATTCTACAAAAATGAGTGGATTTAAATCTGTGGGTTCCCTACTAATGGTTGAAGCTATAGGGAGAAGCTTCCTAATGAACATGTCAAATAACCTTTCTGTATATTCATTCCTATCTGAAATGGCTGAACTAAATACTTCCCAAATGAACATGGAATAAAAATAGACTAGGAATTCTAATCCAAACAATCATATTTGAGGTCAAATTCTTAAGTAATGTAATTCTTTTTCCTTGAGACAAAAAATGAAGTAAAAATATAAGTTGTCTAATCATTCTTAGACAAAAAATGGCATAATAATTTGTCTAAATGACCGTTTCACTTCGCCACGGTGATTTAGACACTAATGGATACACAAAAGCTTATGTTGCATTAGAAGTGGTAAGCGGATGGATCCGTCTGTGAAACTTGTCGGCATATCCTATAACACTACTGAACCAGCTCTAATCTTAGCCCCATCCCCAATCTTAATATTACCCAAAGTACAAGTATTTGCCCCTATCACTGCCGTCTCCCCCACCACACACCTATCATTCTCGATGAAGAAGATGATTACAAACAGTGCACATAGCTTATGCAAACTGGGTCTCTTACTTCCAGTGCTCTCAGATCATTCTTTGCAGCCCTCTTGGATTCTCAGTTATAGATCGTTGTCAGGATGGGTTCGTTTTCTACATCGATTCGAGCTTCTTCTTGGTTTCTCAGCCATAGAAGAGGTTGAAATATGAGTGAGATTTTTATAAACGGGGAAACATGCATAAAGACCAAGAAATTGGAAATTTACTGAAGAGGATCAAATAGGCACGAGGAAAGGGGGTGAGAGAGAAAGTGAAAATGAACGATATAAATTTGCTATTAGGGTTTTGTTTGATGATTTCACAGGAATTTTGCGATTGAGATTTCCGTTTTTCTGAAATGGAAAATCTATGATTAGAGTGGACGAGACATTTTACGATTGAGTTTTGTTGTGATTATGGTTTTCGATTGCTTGAGAGATAGAGAGAGAATCAGAGAGCAAGGGAGATAAAGAGTGAAGGAGTCCAATTTGGTGACATGTGACATAGGAGTATTAAATCACCGAATTACCCATTAAGAAAGCACTTGAAGCTCACGTGTAGTCACTTCCGGCTATATTTGAATGGAGACGGTAAGGGGTATTCGTGAAAGAAAATAAAAAATGGGGATATTATTGTAAAACTTTGCAGGTGAGGATGCGGTTTGGTATATGCGTAGAATGTCAGAGGGTCTAGCGTAATCAACCATTGATGGTCATGTGTCTATGGGTAGAAAATTACCCAAAAACCCATGAAAGATATCACGTTCTTGGAACTTGGTATCACTTCGGTCTATATTTTACGGAAGTGATGGTAAGGGGTGGTCTTGAAAGGAAATAGAAAGTGAGCGGTACTACTGTAAAATTTTGAAGGTGATTGTGCAATTTGATATATGCGTAGAAAGATAAAAGGTCTAACGTAATTAGCCCTAAATTGTGATGATGGAACTCTCAAATTCAATAAATAAAATAATAACTATATAATACTTGAAGATTTCACGATTCACATTTTTATTAGTAATATTTATAGTGAGTTTTTACTTATAACAAGTTTTTTCTACTGGGATTCTAAAATTATAAAATAAAAAGTAATTAAAAACTTGTAACATAACTTTTATTTAACCGAGTGATATTATTCTGATATTTCTCTTCTTCCTATCAAGGTTCAACTTTGACCTAAAGTAATTTCAAAATTTCAAAATATTTTACAAGAAAGGGACTCGGTCGATCTGGCACGGGCCCGACCCTGTTCTCACGGGCTGGTTCAATGATGCATGTCAAGCCTTACTTATATGTTCCATGGGATGGCCTAGGACCAGCCCGTGGAGTAGGCCATGACTGACCCGTGAATCGTTCCAGTCACTATGTTGCAATACCAATCAACTCCACATAAAGCATTCTCTATTCACATGATTTTACTAAGTTCAATGAATAAGTATAATTCTACATATACTTGAACATTTGTCATGCTTTGAAAATCATGGGGTGAATGTATGTGATTTTGCTCTTATTTATTTTTTGTAAGTAAATCTCATTTATATGATAGCGTGTTTACATTATTGGATTTTTAAGGCAAATCTAAACATTAAGTCAGCCCTACAGTTTAAAGCTACTCAAACCTTCACGAGCAACTAAACCAAAGCTCTTGGTGCAAGAATTTTGGGGGAAGAAATCTCACAAGGGAGAAGAATTTGTGAGGGCAAAATCATTCATTTTCATTATATTTTTGCATAACGTAAACTAAATCATCTCATGGTATCCTCAAATCAAAAGATCTGCCACTAAAAAGCCAGAAACTTCGAGACATAACTTCCATTGATCAACAAACTAAAATACTAAAATAAGAAAAACATAAAGACAAACCAGCACAAAGATAATCACCCCCCAAAAAAATAAAATTGTGCAGTGTTCTCACTACACAATGAAAATGACATATATTTGTAAACAAAAAGATAAATAAGACTAGCAACAAGCAGAAAATTCAAGCCAACCATAACAAACATCTAAATATGTGTTCTAGTAGAAAATTAAACAAACATAACTTCACATTATATATTCTACACTTATAACATATGAACGAAATTATTATAATGTGTAAACATGAGTAAACATAAAACATGGGAAAATTATTATAATGTGTAAACATGGGTAAACATTATATATTCGGTTCATATGTTATAAGTGTAGAATATATAATGTGAAACTATTTTATTATTTTTTTATGTTCAATCTTATGATGAAGTGTTTTATTTATTTATCATATCATGATAGAACTATTTACCATGTTATATGATTATATTTTGAGTTATACATGTAATAGTTATATCATTTATGTTCATGAACAAGTTATATGTTTACCCATGCATGTGTGATAATGTGAATTATGAATATTAATTCAAGTAAAGTGATAAGTAAACAAGAAGTAGAATTAGTCATGTCCATTGGTTATCAAGTAACCAGATTGTTCACATCATGTTATCAAGTTATACGGTTGGGTGTCACCAAGTTCATGTTAGCATCCTTAAGGTTCAGATAACCTTAAATGACATCAAGTTTCAGGACACCCAATCTGTCATGTTCACGTTCATGTTACAAAGTCAAGTTCAAGCTGTGAATTAGTTCTGGTTAGGATGTTAATCGAGGGTTATGCCTAGTCGAATTATGATCAAGCAAGTATAAGTATCGGCATGTATAAGTACAAGTTCAAGTTATATGTTAACCATGAAAACGGTGTATTATTACAAGTATTTTATGTGACCAGTGAACGTGTGAAATAAATTTACATGAGTTGCATGTTTATATTTATGCCATGTGAAACTTATTAGTATGTGAATTTACTTACTCAGTACTTTTAATACTCACCCCCATAGATGATTGTGTTGCAGCTGATGGTGAGCAACATGAGTGAGAGACTACCAAAGCAAGCATGATTATGATTTTTAAGTTAAATTATAATATTATGACTTCAGTTTGATTTCAGTTATTTCAGAAATTTATGAATATTCATTTTTAACTTTCACGTCTTATGGATTTTCATACTTCACTTTATCACAGTTTAATGAATCGTTTATTTCAGTTTAATAAGTTAATATTCTCTTAAAATAATTTTATGCTTCCGCTATTTAACGTTAAAATTAGGGCAAAATTTGGGTTTCAATTTGGGGATTTTCTCAAATTAGGGTTTTAATTGAATTGAGAATTTTTGAATTGTGAAATTTCAAACATGTTTAACCCTTGGGGATTGGGGTGTTACAGTTTGGTATTAGAGCCATGGTTTTAGATTCTGTAGACTTTTTTAAGTGAAAGATATGGCATGTCACTCACTCTGCTTCTCCCCCATCTTACAAGTCAGGTACGCATGTTATATGTGTTTTAATTATTGATCAAGTATGATGTGTTTTGTTTATTATGGCATGTTTGAATTACATTTATGTTATATTTACTTGGTACAATTAGACTCTTGGTAAGTCTTAGGTTCATGGGTAGCAGTGCAACGACGCTCCCTACGAGGAACAACAATAGTCATGCACCAGTTGATCCTACTGCTAACTCTCTAGTTGCTATGATGGATATGTTTCAAGAATTTTAGGAGTTTTTGAGGCAGAGAGCTACGGCTCGCCGAGCTCAGCAACAACAACTGCAACAGACGATAGAGGTTAATATACAGCAGTTGATCCAGACATTCGGGAGGCTGAAACCACCTGAAATTGACGGTCACTCGTCCGACCCTCTGCTAGCTGACGAATGGATTGCAAGACTGGAGCAGATCTTCCAGTTCATGCCGTGTTTAGATATTCAAAAGGTTGTTTGTGAAAAATTTATGCTGACATGAAAGGTTCAAAAATGGTGGGAGCTCATGACATAGACCGTAATCCAGTGACATGGGATCGTTTCAAGGAACTCTTCCTTGAGAAATATTTTCCGATCACGGTCAAGACAGAGAAGGAGGCCGAATTCCTCAGACTCGTACAAGGAGCTATGAGTGTGGCTGAATACGAGTGGAAGTTTGAAGAAATGTCTTGGTACGCCACGCACTATGTGGATAGCGAGATAAAAAAGGCCTGAACTTTTGAAAGAGGACTGTGTCCATAGATTAAGGGATCAGTGTCTCCATAAGCATACCATCTACGCAGCGGTGGTTGAGGCAGCTTTTTTGATGGAATAGAATCTTCCACCCCGTGCACCACCATGGTCAGAGCAATCATTTCATGGAAAGTGGAAATCACATGATTCTCATCAGGGTCCCCACAATGCAAAAAGGCAGATGATCAAATCAAATCTCTTATGTGATACATGTAACAAGCACCATGACAGTCAATGCTTTAAGGCGAACAATGCTTGTTTTAAGTGTGGGAAGACTGAGCATTACCTCAGACTGTACCCTCTGCTTGCTCAAGGACAGACTAGTAATACTGTAGGTGGTAGAGCTAAAGGGAAAGTTTTTGCATTAACTCGCCAGGAAGCTGAACAGTCGGATGCAGTTGTGGCAGGTACATTACTTGTACTAGGACATTCATCTTTTACATTAATTGATTCCGTTCCACGCATTATTTTATATCTGCTACGTTTGTGACTCATGCATCTTAGTCTGTTGTGACGTTGGGTTTTGAGTTATGTGTTTCTACGCCTTACGGAGCTTCTCTCCTGGCTAATAAGGTGATATGGAGTTGTTAAGTAATGATAGCAGATCGTGTTATGAATGTTAAGCTTATAGTCCTAGGGATGCATGATTTTGACATAATTCTAGGTATGGACAGGTTGGCTGCTAACTATGCCAACATAGACTGTTATCGAAAGGAAGTTTGATTCCTACCTTCGGGCAGACCTAGCTTCAAGTTTAGGGGATCTCAGCAACGGCCTATACCGAAGGTCATATATGCTTTACGGGCACAACGCCTACTTGATCGTGGTAACTAGGGTTACTTAGCTTCTTTTGTGGACACAACTAAGACCAATGTGGATATTGCATCAGTTCGAGTAGTTTCTAAATTTTTGGATGTCTTTCTTGATGATTTGTCGGGACTTCCTCCTCCTCGGGAGATAGATTTTCATATTGAGTTAGCACTAGGCATTGCCCCTATATCCAAAGCTCCGTATCGTATGGCTCCTGTAGAGTTGAAAGAACTTAAGGACCAACTTCAATAATTAATGGATAAGGGTTTCATTAAACCTAGTGTTTCACCTTGGGGTGCTCTAGTATTATTTGTTAAAAAGAAAGATGGATCAATGAGTCTATACATTGATTACAAGGGGTTGAATAGAGTCACTATCAAGAATAGATATCTGTTACCGCGTATTGAGGATTTTTTTGATCAACTTCAGGGAGCATCAGTATTCTCTAAGATGGATTTAAGATCAGGATACCATCAGCTCAAGATTCGAGATGAGGATATTCCTAAGACAACGTTTCGCACTCGTTACAGCCATTAAGAGTTTGCAGTGATGTCATTTGGATTAACTAATGCTCTGACAGCCTTTATGGATTTGATGAATAGGGTGTTCAAAGAGTACTTGGATTCTTTTGTGATCGTCTTCATTGATGATATTCTGGTGTACTCTAGATCAGAGAGCGAGCATATGGATCACCTCAAGATTGTTTTGCAAGCATTAAGGAAGCACCAATTATATGCTAAATTCCAGAAGTGTGAGTTTTGGCTTCAGAAAGTATCATCCTTGGTCATGTGGTATCTCGAGATGGAATCTCAGTTGATCCGTCTAAGATCGAAGCAGTGGTTAACTGGCCTCCACCGGCAAATGTTAGGAAAGTTCATAGTTTTCTGGGTTTAGCAGGATATTATAGGAGGTTCGTTGAGGGTTTTGCAAAGATTGTTGTTCCACTTACTCAGTTGACCAGGAAGAGTGCCACCTTTACTTGGACGGCTAAGTGTGCGATATGTTTTCAGAGACTTAAACCAAAATTAGTGACAGCACCAGTGTTGACCATTCCAGATGGTAAGAGCGACTTTTGTGATTTACAGCGATGGTTCCAAGAGGGGATTGGGTTGTGTTTTTATCCAACAGGGAAAGGTCATAGCATATGTCTCTCGTCAGCTCAAGCCTTATGAACAGAATTATCCTACACACGTAGTGGCTGATGCCTTACGTCAAAAATCAGCGCATTCAACAGCTCTTATTACGTCTCAAGAGCATCTCTTAGAGGATTTTGAACGTACCGAGATTCTGGTTTTGCTAAAAGATACTACAGCACAGTTAGCTCAGCTCACAGTTCAACCGCCATTGCAACAACGTATTATCTATGCACAGAACTCAGATTCTAAGTTACTTTTGATTCGTAACAAAGTGGGTCCGGACAAAGGACAATGGTTTGATGTTAGTAAGGATTCCGCTCTTAGCTTTCATGGGAGGCTTTGTGTTCTGAAAGACGCAGTCATTAGGCAGGAATTACTCACAGAGGCTCATAGTTCACCATACACTGTGCACCATGGCAGTACTAAGATGTATCATGATTTGAAGTTACATTATTGGTGGAACGGTATGAAGCGTGACGTCACTAAGTTCGTTAGTAAGTGGATTTACATAATAATTCGGTTCATATGTTATAGGTGTAGAATATATAATGTGAAATTGTTTTATTATTTCTTTATGTCCAATCTTATGATCAAGTATTTTATTTATTTTTCATATCACGACGAAATTATTTACCATGTTATGTATGAATATATTTTGAGTTATACATGTCATAGTTATATCATTTTTGTTCATGAACAAATTATATGTTTACTCATATATATGTGATAATATGAATTGTGAATATTAATTCAAGTAAAGTGATAAGTAAACAAGAAGTCGACTTAGTCATGTCCTTTGGTTATCTTGTAATCAGATTGTTCACATCATGTTATCAAGTTATACGGTTGTGTGTCACCATGTTTATGTTAGCGTCTTTAAGGTTCATATAACCTTAAGTGACATCAAGTTTCAGGACACCCAACCTGTCATGTTATCACAAGTATTTTTGGTGACCATTGAACGTGTGAAATTAAATTTGTATGAGTTATATGTTTACATTTATGTCATGTGAAATTTATTAGTATGTGAATTTACTTACTCAGTATTTTTAATACTCACCCCCTATAGATGATTGTGTTATCACAGTTTAATGAATCATTTAATTCAAATTAATGATTTAATATTTTCTTTTAATAATTTTATGCTTTCCCTATTTAACGTTAAAACTAGAGCAAAATTAGGGTTCTCGATTTGGGGATTTTTCTCAATTAGGGTTTTAATTGAATTGAGGATTTTTCAATTGTGAAATTTTAAGCATGTTTAACTCTCGGGGATCGGGGCGTTACAGTGGTTCTTCCTCTTCTTCAAAAATATCCTTTTCATCTTCATCTGATTGTTCCTTCTTTTCATCCAATTCCTTTTCTTTACCTTCCTCATCTTTAGACTTCTCTTTTTAAACTTTCTCTAGTTTCTCCTCCTTACCTTCTTCGTCTTCTTCTTCTTCTTCACATTTCTCCTTATCATCTTCCTCTTCTTTTTACAATTCTTCCTCTTCATCTTCCTTTGATTTTTCCTTTGTTTCCTCTAATTCCTTTTCTTTAACTTTCTCATCTTAAGACTTCTCCTATTCAACTTCCTCTAATTTCTCTTGCTCTCCTTCTTCTTCTTTTTCTTGTTCTTCAGATTTTCTCCTTATCATCTTGCTCTGCATTTTGGGTGGCTTCTATGGTGGTGCTACTCTTCTTCAGAAATCTCCTCTTCATCTTCCTCTTCACCTTCCTTATCTTCAATTTTCTCTTTTTTCCTCTGATTTCTCCTCTTCACATTCTTCTTCTTCTCCTTCTTCTTCTCCTCCTTCTTCTCCTTCGTCTTCTCCTCTGTCTTCTCCTTCGTCTTCTCCTTCATCTTCTCCTTCGTCTTCTCCTTCATCTTCTCCTTTGTCTACTCATTCATCTTCTCATTCGTCTACTCCTTCGTCTGCTCCTTCGTCTCCTCCCTCGTCTACTCCTTCGTCTCCTCCTTCATCTCCTAGTTCTCCTCCTCCTTCGCCTCCCCCTTTGCCTCCGCCTTCGCCTCCTCCTTCGCCTCATCCTTCGCCTCCTCCTTCGCCTCATCCTTCGCCTCCTCCTTCGCCTCATCCTTCGCCTCCTCCATCGCCTCCTCCTTCGCCTCCTCCTTCGCCTCCTCCTCCGTCTCCTCCTCCGTCTCCTCCTCCTTCTCCTCCTTCTCGTCCTCCTTCTAGTCCTCCTTCTCATCCTCCTTCTCCTCCTTCTTCTCCTCCTCCTACTCCTCCTCCTACTCCTCCTCCTCCACCTCCTCCTCTTCCTACTCCTCCTTCTCCTCCTGCTTCTCTTCTTTTTCTCCTTCTTCTGCTTCCTTTTCTCCTTCTTCTCTTCTTCTTCTCCTTCTTCTTCTCCTTCTTCTACTTCTTCTTCTCCTCCTTCTTCTTCTTCTACTCCTCCTTCTTCTTCTACTCCTCATTCTCATCTTCCTCCTCTTCCTCCTCCTCCTCCTCCTCCTCCTCCTTCTTCTTCTTCTTTTGCTTCTTCTCCTTCCTCTCCTTCTCCTTCTTCTCCTCCTCCTTCTTCTCTCCTTCTGCTTCTCCTCTCCCGCTTCTCCTCCTCCTTCTGCTCCTTCTGCTCCTCCTGCTCATTCTCTTCCTCTTCGTCCTTCTCCTCCTCCTCCTCCTCCTCCTCCTCGTCCTTCTCCTCCTCCTCGTCCTTCTCCTGCTCCTCCTCCTCCTCGTCCTTCTCCTCATCCTCGTCCTCCTTCGTCTCCTCGTTCGTCTCCTCATCTTCCTCCTCATGCTCCTCCTGCTTCTCTTCTTCTTCTCCTTCTTCTTCTCCTTCTTCTGCTTCTGCTTCTGCTTCTTCCTCTCCTGCTTCTCTTCTTATTCTCCTTCATCTTCTCCTTCTTCTGCTGCTTCTTCTGCTTCTTCCTCTCCTTCTTCTTCTTCTCCTCCTCCTCCTCCTCCTCCTCCTCCTCCTCCTCATCCTATCCCCCTCTAGGGGTATTTTAGTGATAGGTTCTATAGGAACTGGACGATCCTATTTGGTCAAATACCTAGCGACAAACTCCTATGTTCCTTTCATTACAGTATTTCTGAACAAGTTCCTGGATAACAAGCCTAAGGGTTTTCTTATTGATGATAGTGACGATGTCGATGTCTATAGTAAACTAAAGACATTGTTTCATAGCTATTTTATTTTGCTTCAATCTCCCTTATACCAATCAAAAATTGAAGATTTAGTTACGATTAGAAATAGACCTTTCCACCTTTATCCATGGATCCTTTACTCGTTCAATTGGAAGTATTGATCCAATTCATTAAATATTCCTTGTGGTCCAACAAAATAATCCTTTATTTCATTTTTTAGAAAAAGATATTTTCCATGATATTGAAAGACAGGTCTTAACTTATCTAAGTTAAGAACTTGGATTTGTGATCATTTGTAAAATACATATGCTTGCGACAAGTACGATAAATCCCCAAAAATATTTGCATTATTATTACTAATATTCGAAAGTGACTTTCTTATAGTTGTAATAAATTGAATTATACTTTGATTTGTTTTATCTTTTCTTTGTTCTTGAAGATAATTGTATTTATTTTGATTTGATTGAGTTAGTTGAGTTATTAATATGTTATTATTGAGATAAGGGATAAGGTAAAAATAAATAACATAAGTTAGGTCAAAAACCTTTCTTTGATTTTCACTCATCTAATCAAAAATTCTTCTATTCTCTTTCGTCCTCCTCCTCCTCCTCCTCCTCCTCCTCCTTCATCTCCTCGTTCGTCTCCTCATCTTCCTCCTCATGCTCGTCCTGCTTCTCTTCTTCTTCTCCTTCTTCTTCTCCTTCTTCTCCTCCTTCTTCTGCTCCTCCTCCTCCTCCTCCTCCTCCTCATCTTCCTTTTCTTTTAACAATTCTTCTTCTAATTCCTCATCATTTTCCTCTATTTGATCCTTTTCTGTAGGTTGATTTTCCTCTATGCTTTTGACATGCTTTCAAAGTTGTAGAATAGCATCATGAAAACATGGAATGGCCATAGATGCTTGGTGAATTTTGTTTGAAATGTCTTTTTTAGAGTATATCAACCCTAGAATGACCATACTCCAATATGATAGTTCCTGCTTCACATGATGTTGTAGCAGTAAGATCAACTACTAAGTTTTGCCTTATTCTTGGATAAACTTTGCTGAAAGCATACCAATAGCTTGTTCAACTCCTATATTCCTACTAATCATGATTTATGAGCATGCTGACAAGAAGATGGTTAGTCAAAGAAAGGTTCGCTGGCTGAAGGCTCCTTAATTTGTTCAGCTGTAAAACGTGCTATGACAGTTAGAGTAATAACTCCCATGTTGATCAATTTTTCTTTTTCACTGATATAAGGTACTCTAGCTTTAATACATAACCCAATTTCCTAGATGGAAAGAATAGACACCCAATTTTCTTTGCTGCAAATATGCTAATCTCCCTACAGATGATCGTGCTCACATTAGTTAATTTTTGAGTAAATAATGCATGAAGAAAAATTAACATCTCTCTTCTCTTGGGTGACATTTTGATTATGGGTAGTGGGCATGATTTTTGTGCGGATGAAATGATACAAGACTTTGCCCTAGGTTTCAAAGCAGATCCTACATAGGTTTTAACACTTTCAATGGATATTGTATGCCAAGTGGTTCCTCGAATTGTGACTTCTTACAAACTATGGTTTAACTCAGACACTAACAACTAGCATAGAATATTCATCATCTATGTGTTCTAACTCAATAAAGGCATTCACAACCTTAGGGAAACAAGAAATAGATTTACCTCTTACAACCACATTATTTTGCTCATGCTCTAAAAGATTTGCATAAAATTTTCTTACCAGTTAATTTTGTGAAAAAGAAACAGGCAAGAGGTGATTTATTGAGCTTACACACAAAAGAGGGATAAGATGGATAAAAAAAATCCTTGAGGTTGAACAATGTAAACCTCCTCCTTTAACTGACCATGCAAGAAAGTGTTTTTTACATGAAGCTAATAACTTAAAGACTAATCAAACTGTGCTCCCAAAGTAAATGTAATTCTAACTATGGTATGCTTGACTACAAGGCTAAACATTTTATCAAAATCAAGGCCTGCTTGCTCGTAAAACCTCTTTGCTACAAGTCAAGCCTTGTAGCGTGAAATATATCCATCAGGATGATATCTAAGCTTATATACCCATTTAGAGCCTATAGCCTGTTTGTTAGGAGGTAAGGAGCAAGAGACCAAGTACCTTGATTCAAAAGAGTAGTTTTTAGACATAGCTACTTTCTAATCAGAAATCTGAAATGTAGGAAAAAATGAACTAGGTTCATGTGTAATAGTGGCCGTAAAAAACCTTCTTGTAAATGCCAGACTCAAACGAGTTTGCAGTGGATGCACATTGATAGATATGACAGACTGATGTGGATGAGAAGAATGAGGATATGTGTGAGAAGTAGAAGTAGAAGCTAAAGGGACAAATCAATGGGTATAATAGAATTATTATGAGTATAAGAAGACCTATTAGTAATAGCAAAGTAAAATGTTGAAAAAGAGGAAGTGAAAGAGTGGATAGTGGACTAGAAGTATTTGAGAAGGATAAGGTAGGAGGAACAAAAGTTGAAGAAGGTAGAGAAGCTAAAAGAAAAATGGTCTCATCAAACACAAAATGTCTAGAAATAATGGATTTTTTCTGTGGTACTATTATAACAATGTATCCTTTATACCCATAAAAGATAAATTGACTAGTCTTTGGTTGAAGCTTATGAATACTATATGGTTTTAACAAAGGGTAGCGGGCACAACCAAAATCTTTCAAGCATGTATAATCATGAAGATTACCAAAAAGTATTTCAAAGTGTGAAAGGTTCCCTAAGGGTAGTTGATGGTAGCCTATTGATAAGATACAACGGTAGCATAGGCATGATACCAAAATGGCAAAGGAACATAGGCTTTTTACATTAAAGACAAAGAAAGGAGTCTCAACAATATGTCTATGCTTTCTTTTCAACAACTCTATTTTGTTCAAAACTGTTGTAGCAAGAATTTTAATGTAAAATACTTTTGGAACTTAGAAATTTTTCAAAAGAATGACTATTATATTCACAACCCTCATGAGTACTTAAGATTTTAATTCTATATGAGAGCAAATTTTCAGTGTAAGGTTAAATTTTTTTACAGACACTAAATACATCAGATTTACACAAGAGGAAATATCCATGTCTTTTCAGAAAAATCATAATAAAATGATCAATTATACCTATGCACAGAGAATAAAAAAGAAGGAGGTGGACCTCATAAATAACTATGCACAAGTCGAAAAGGAAAAGAAGACAAATATTCAAACTAAGGAAAGGGCAATTTGTGCATTTTACCTTGTAAACAACTAGTGCATAAAACGTATCGATAGAAGAAAGATAAGAAATGCCAACATTATTGAAAACTTGCTTTGATATAGAAAATGAGGCTGATCAAGCCTATTATGTCAGAGACAAGAAGAAAGCTTACTGCCTATACAAGCTGGCAAAGATGTGGAAATGGAATATAACCTATTCTCACTCGGCCCTTGAAATCTGATTCGTCCAACTGCTTAGTTCTGGATAAAAAATAGTCAACATAAGAAAATGTTCAATTATTTGTTAGGTAAAATTGATAGACAGAAGAAGATTGGATTGAATTTGGGGAACTCTACTAACATTATCAAGAGATAACATGTAAAGGAGTCGGTAAAAGACCACAACTTGAGCGCCTATAGGTAATGTGTGTCCATTGCCAACTACTATGGTGTCCTCTTCCTTGAGGTCGATAGCCAAACTTGGAAAGGACAAGTCTGGTGTGTGATGCACATTGCAACCATTGTTAATGTATTAGGTGTCAAAAGCCAGGTCGGGTACATGCCACGGCTAAAATATCCAAGTGAATGATCTATATGGCACCCCTTTACAGGGAAAATAGTTTCAAAGAAATATTTTAATTTTTGAAATATAAATTTCTTGAAATAAAATAATAGATAAAAAATGAACAATCAAGCAATTAATAATAGTTATGCAACTAAATAAATGTGCGGAAGCTTAAATGTGTAGAATAAACAAATAACAATAATAATGATGTGGAATATTAAAATACATTAAATAAAGAGAGTAGGGAAAAGAGATTTCACACACGATGCTTTTAAATGATTCGGGAAAACCTATTCCTACATCCACGTTTCAAGGACCTTTCTTAAAGATGATTCCTAAACGATTTTCTTACGGATGAAGACCAAACCTTTTACAATGCATCTTGTCGAGATTTTTGATAATGCATCTTGTCGAAAATGCCATGGCCTATTTATAGGGGATAATAGATCTTGGAACTAGTCCAAACTGATTTGGGAAACTGGTAGGACCACTGCATGATTTGGGGAAATTTTCCCAAACAAGTAACCGGTCGACCGGTTCTTCATCGGATGGATCCGGTTTAAGGTCATCACCCAAGTAATTGCCTTCTGTAAAACTGGTATATACGATTTCAAACTGGATTGGCAAGTTTCAAACCTCGATGGGACTGAGATCCCCTCCAAAGCTGAGACACTTTTGACAGCAGATTGAGAGTGAACCGGTCCATGACATTTACACAATGTTCTGTCCAGTTTGATCTCTTCCATTCTGATTCAAGAGCGGTTCGGTCTGGTATCTTCTTTCTTGAAACATTTTGAGTTCAACCAAAATTGTTTCAAGTCATTTGGAGTTTGTTTGATATACTTCATGCCCTTCATAAAATACTACGTGTATCTCTATACTGTTTTGTTTTCCCTTTATTGTTCTTGCATAAACACTTAAGATTAAGCATTTTCAACATGATTTTTACTTTATCTAGGACCTACACACTTAATAAAAGTATTAGTCCAAATATTATTTGTCATGATCAAGATTGTCACCTTGATCAGGGTCAACAAACTCCCTATTTTTTATGATTACAAAAAATATTAACTATAAACTTCTCATACGCATTTACAATAAATTTTCAAAATTTTAAAACTATCCCCTTTCGCAATTTATTATATTTCCCCCCTATGAAATCATAAAATAGAATTAAAGATACCATTTGTTAAAAAAATCTCCAATTTTCATAAAAATATTCTCCTCGTTTCACAATTTAGTACCCCATTTGAAATCATCAAAATAGGATTTTTGAAAAATATCCCCCTCAATGTATGCATTTTTGTTATAAAAATATTTTAATTTTAAATGCATACAAAAATTAAAGAAAAAAATTCATGTGGATTCTCTAAAATCAAGATTATTATGAAGGTTGAGCTTGCTAATCTTGTCAATGTGTGTCATTATGCACATATGCGCCTTTTTTTTATCTTTATTCGTAGTGTGGCTTCTCTATTTCTTGGATTTATTCTTTGAATTGCATCTTATCTTAGTGAGTAGCTTTCGAAGCTTTGTAAAGTGCATTAGATCTTCGTCTTCATCTTCACTTCTAACTCTAACGAGTGGTTGTCGGTGTAAGGAATAATTGATAGCTTTGTGAATCTCAAGAATGAAGAGCGCAAGATAAAGAATTGGATCTCGCCAAATAAGAAATTCTTCATTAATTGAAAAGGTATAAATTGTTTATGTTTCTTCTCGATAAGTTTATATGATTATGCATGCTCATTGATTGGTTTTGTATCTGATTGGATTAAACATTTGTAAGAAATTTTTTGATATTGCTCACATGAACTAGTCATGGTTCATTAATTTTTCTTCAAAATCTAAAAGCCTATCTAACAATTGGTATCAGAGCCTATGGTTTGCATATTTAGTATTTAAACGTATGTATGGATGAATATGATGATATTCACGTATAATTTTTGTAAAGTAGATTCAAAGCATGTTTGAATGTGTTTTATGAATGGATCCCAATCGATTGGCTCTAAGTTTTTTTTTCAATTTTTGAATTGATGTACGCCGAAATTGTGGCATAGGTTAATTTTGCAAGAGTTGTATCATTGAACTCCATGTAAATCTGTTGCGAACGTTTTCTAATCGTATCGTCACTGAATCTCGAGAAGCCGCACATACCCCAAGGTCTGCCGCCTATTCCATGCTGCGCGTTGCGCCGTCAACTTCATCGCGTGACTCAACGTCATGCACTGCGCCGTGTGACACTCGCTGCCACACCGTTCATGTCCATCTCTGGCAGTGGCGTTGATGATTGTGGTCTGGCAGCCAGTGGCAGTGGCAAGACTGTCCTACTGCCACCACCGACGACAATCCTTGTGATTTCCATGGTACATGGCTCAGATGCCCTGATACTGTGTTATTCTATCCATATTAATTGATTGATTTTGACCCAAGTTTGATAAGTCATTAATTTTTTCATTTTTGATAATCAAATTCAATTAACATGCCATTGATAAATAGTTTTCCTTAATTAAAAAGGTTTTGATCAAAGCTTGAAGATCATAAGGAGATGATTACAGACGCCCTGAAGACTAGCATTTAAATTATTATAATTTAATTATTATTCTTTTATGGGTTGTGATTAGCCAGAGGTTAATTTTGAATGTATGATTTATTATTAATCTTGCATCGTCATATAACATGCCATATAGAAATAGGGATATGCCAATATCAAATTGCCATGTAGCATGTACATGCAGCATTGGAATTTAAATTTTTAACGGGTTATAATTTTAAATACAATGCAAAATTTATAAAAGTTATAAATTTTAAATTATGATTTAAATTTGATAAAAGTTTATAATTTTTAAAAAATTTCTTTTCAAATTTAGAAAGAGTTATGATTTTTGAAACAACAAAGAAAAATCCATTTTTTCAAAAACTAAGTAGGATGGTCGTTTACGTTGAAACGTTTTTAAGTTCTCTAACGCAAACTTGATCGTGGCATGATGAATGGTTTAGAGCCGTACTAGCGGTCATCTCATCAATAGGAGAAACTTAAGAATCGTGTCGTTTTGAGTCATCGAGTTGCTTGAGAAACTAAAGCTTGTAACAAAAGTGGTGAGGCAAGACCGTCCCTAGATGGACCATTAGTTCATAGCAACCTTTAAATTCAGTGCGTTGGTTAAACACTTAGACTAAAACACATTGGAATCTCTCATAGGAGCTACTGAATGAGGCTAAGGTGACCAAAACCATTGGTGAATGGTTGAGCTAGATGTAGTGATATCTTGAGAAGCGTTAACCAAACGAGAAGAGTCTCGATGCGATGGAAGGTAGCTCGGGATAGGATGAGACAAGCTATCATTGTTGATCGTAACATCATGGAAGAAATATATTTTATCAGATTTTAAAATATTTAAGTATTTGCATCAAGCATAATACTTTCCTAAATGATTAAGTATTTATTTACATCACTTTATTGATTCTTTTCGGTAATCATGTTATTATCCCCGCACTCAACAATCTTGAATGCAAACAAATTCACTGGTGAAAATTATGTGGAATGAAAGCGCAATCTTGATATTGTGTTGACGGTAAACAAGCACAAGTTTGTGCTCACCACCCATTGTCCCCTTGAGCCTATTACTGAATCGACTCAAGAGGAAAATGATGCCTATGCTTCTTGGCTGCATTCTGATGACATCTCCAGGTGTTACTTCTTGGCATCAGTTAGCAATGTGTTGTACCAACAACATCAGAACATGGAGATCGCCGTTGATATGATGTTGAACATCACCATAATTTTTGGGAATCGGGGTCGTCAAGCCAGGTAGGGTGTTGTGCGAAACTTCATGAACTGTCGGATGAAGCCTGGAACTCCTATCAAAGAACATATAATGTTAATCATTAGTTTCCTGAATGAGATGGAGATCAATGGAGCTGAGGTAGATGGCAAGACTCAAGCTGATATGATCTTCGAGACCTTACCAGACACTTTTGAGAACTTCAAACTTATTTATAGTTGAGGTGCCCTCTTTCAGAACTTATGATGGAGTTGCAAGCTACTAAAACCCTATTTCTGAAGGGAAAGAGGAAGAATTGAGAGGCAAACTTTACTAAAAGTAAATCTTCCACCTCTGGGTTCAAAAAGACACACAAGAGAAGCATGAAGAAAGCTAAGAAGGCAAACTCGAAAGCTAGAAAGGCAAGGGCCATGTGAAAGTGGACAAGTAGACAGACAAGTGTCATCATTACAGAGTCCTTGGACATTGGAAACACAAGTGTAACACCATCATACTAAAAATTGTTGGGGTTATGCCCGCAAAGCATGTGTATTAACATTTTGATATGAAATTTAAAGAAGATTATATTTTTCTTATAATTTTCCTTTTAAATTATTGTTGAATAATTTATATAAATATGTGAAAATTCCATTTTTATTAATGAGACTATGATCTTGTATTAGTATGAGAGGATTAAGATCATAGATAATGAATAAAATTATCAGCAGTATATTAAAGTATGAAATTTTTAATGAATGGTTGCTAGTATAGTTCACTAAGCATTATGAATGCGTGTGATCTAGACCTAGATCATTGATGAGGATAGGCATTTTAGTGAAGGTACTTTATATAATAAGATTATATATGACAGGACCGATGTGGATTAATATCTTTATTAATGTGTCATTTATCATAAAGATTTAATACACATCAATTCGTTGATCATATGTAAATAAGTCTGAATCCTAAGTAGTCATGAACTTCCATACATGTCTATTGGATCTTTTGATTCACTTGTTAAGGTCTGTTTGTTAATCAGAGCAGTGACTTTTATTTTGGAGATTTAGTGATGTGGATGGGTGGGGACATGATCTTACAAGATTTGGAATCTAAGCTTTCCAAACGGATCGTATATTGGTTCCCTTAAGTGTTAGTTCTGGAACTAAATGGTTATTGAGCACATAACCACTGTAGTTGTGCACAATGACAGTGAGTCCCAGTGTAATTGATAATTAAATATTATTTCAGTTTATCTCTAAAATTAGGATAGGACATTATCTAGAATATATACATATATTATTCTAATGACCTTAGTTGTTGAAAGAAGAGGAGAGAATCAGTTGATCAGATAATCAGTTCGTCAATCAAGAGTTGAATTGAGAACATGATTGGTGTCATAGAGATTTTATTCTGTGATTAAACATTAATCAAATCTCTAAAAGAAAAATCATCACGTTCTTTTAGAGAATCGTCTCACTCAAGTTATTCTCAATAAATTTCTAGATTCATGTGTTGAGAACATACAAAGACTAAAAAAGTATCTTGTAATATTCTATGTGCCCACACATGTCCTAGTGCATTGAGAATTGATTTAGAAGATCTTGGTGTGGGTCTGAGAGTCTACTGATCGTCGGTCAGTTTTTACAAGGACACTTGATATAGACTACAAGAGGTATATGATTCCTAACCTTGTATGTTGTATTTTAACTTATAAATATATAATGGATCCTGACTGATTGAAAAAGAGTTGTCAATAAAAATTTTTATTTAGTTATTATGGAATTGCGCAAGTTTTGTTTTATTAAAAAATTTGATTTTTATTAAAATTTTAATTTTTTAGCCACGTGCTTCCTCGCTTCCGCCACGCACACACGGTGACGACTAACAAGTGGTATCAGAGCGGTCTTCATATATTTATATGTTAAATGATGCGTGGGTTTTCTTGCATTATTCATAGAGTGTGAGATATGTATGATGATGGTGGTTATGTTTTTTGAATATATGGAAAATAATGAATCGTTAATTGTATGGTGATTATTGGTTTAGGCTTTGTTTTCATTTTTCCTAGATCTTGTGTAAGCCAAATTGAGGCATAGGAATTTTTGTAATTTTAGTTTGAATATTATTGTAATTATTCCGAACGCGAGAAAGATGAAGAACACATGAGATGAATAACATAAATTTACTTTTCAAGCGAAAATGTTGTTCACTAGTGAAAACACTGTTCACGTCAGAAATTTACTATTCTAGTGCAGGTGAACCCTACCGGCGGTATTGTACCAGTGGTGAACAGTGGCTGTTCGACGAGGTAGGCGGCTGCTAACAATGAGATGGACAACAGTGGTGATGGGCGGCGATTGGAGAGTCCTATCGTCGATGACAACTATTGTCACGTTTTAGGAAAGTTTCCAACAAACCAAGCAACCAACTCTATCACCTAAGTATTTCATTAAAACCCAAGCTCTTTTAATTATCCATTTCAATTTTGAAATTAATGTAATATTTATTAAATTCATTATTAATTTTTGATTTAATAAAAAATAAAAATTAATAGGTTGATTTGGTTTGACTCAAGTTTGACCAAATCAAATAAAGTATTTGTTTGACTAAGTCAAAGTTAACTATATTAAAATGGATAATTATAGAAATTATTTTAGTTAAGAAAAATTGTTTTTCTAATTAAAAAGGGATTTTGTTCAAAGCTTGAATATTATGAAGATGGACATCAGGAGGAGAAGACAATATTTGGAAAATATGTATTGTTGAATTCTGTTTTGTAATCTTGTTTCTTTATTTCAAGGGTTGTAACTTAGAAATACCCAATAGTCACTCGATCCATTATAATTTTATTTAATTATTATGTCTGATAACATGTCCATGCATTAGTCGATCACATGCCATACATGAACATACCACACAGTTTTATTTAATCATGTATCTCATCTGTAGAAACATGATTTATTAGGATTGTCCTAAAATATTTATATGTATTGTTTTATGAAATAAATTACATGTAAACTGTTAGGTTTTAACTATTTAAAATTGTGTATTCACACCACACTAAATGCTAAAGTAACATTTAGGTTAATCAACTTTAGTAAAAAAGTTTTATTAAAGTTTGATGAATATAATTAATTAGTTAATCTAAGTTCCCCTAATTATGACTTAGGCGCTTCAGAAAGTTAAATGAACTCAGACCAATGAGGTTAGTTCAAATGATAATTAAATATTCATAGGATTATTAATTTAACTAGTAATTAATTTGGAATTTATTGATTAATTAAAATAGAAACACATTATCCTAAAATAGTGAGTTAGAGAAGGTTGACATGTCAATGTAATCTATGGTCTCCATCATTATTACAACACCTTGAGGTGCCGGGCCTCGAGATGGCTTTTTTTCATCCCCCTAATAAAGGTTTCGAGCTGTACCAATACCAAGGTTGGAATTCTTAAGAAGATAGGAGGAAGTGATGTAGTTTAGTTTTGATCGACCTGTCACATCTTGGCATCTGTGACCAATGTGTTGCAACAGCAGCATCAGAATTTTGAGACCACCGTTGATATGATGTTAAATATCACCGAAATATTCAGAAATCAGGGTCGTCGAGCCAGACAGACAGTTATGCATAACTTCATGAACAGAAGGATAGAACCTGGAACTCCTCTCAGAGAACGTATGATGTTAATCATAAGTTATTTGAACGAGATGGGAGATCATGGGTGCTGAGGTCGATGGCGAGACTCAAGTAGATATGATCCTTAGAGACTTTTCCTAGTACCTTTGAGAACTTCAAGCTTAATTATTTGAAGAATAAGCTGAATTTTACTCACTCCCCAAGCTTATTAAGGAATTGGAAGCTACCAAGACCATGTTTCTGAAGGGCAAGATGAAATTTGGAGAGGCTAACTTTACTGAAAGTAGGCCTTCCACCTCTACCTCTAAGAAGAAACAGAGAAGGAATCCATGGAAAGTGAAGAAGATGAAGAAGCTAAGAGATACCAAAGGCAAGAGCACCGTGAGAGTAGACAAGTCGAAAGACAAGTGTCATCACTGTGAAGCTGCTGGTCATTGGTTGAGATCTAAAAGTATAGTCATGGTCATTGAGGCCTGTTATGTAGCTGACTCTACTTTTTCTTGGATTGTAGACTCTGAGCTACTAACCACATCTATTTCTCCCTGCAAGGGTTCAGGGAAATCAGAAAGCTTGACGGGGCGAGTTCAGCTTCCGCTGTGGTAATGAAGCACTAGTATCGGCCGCAGCAGTGGGAACTTTTAATTTATGTTTTGAGAAATATTTTATTATTTTGTGTTATGTTTATTATGTCCTGAGTTTTGGGAAGAATTTGATTTCTATTGGTGCATTAATTGAGCAAGGATTTCATCTAAACTTCATTGATAATGATATTGATATTTTAAAAATGAACACTTAATTAGTATTGCATGAATGGATAATAAATTGTATCATGTAAAACCTGTAGTACCCATGATTTGTGACGTTGAAGTGAATATTGATTCGCATAGGGATAGTAAAAGGTTGAACTATGACTCAACCGATCTAACCCATCTGTGGCACTTACATCTTGGACATATTAGCCTAAATGGGATTAAAAGACTTATGAAGGATGGTCCTTTGAATCTTTAAGTGTGGGTTCACTATCCACATGTGTGTGGGCCATTGAATATCTAAGCAAGAGGAGGTTGTGAATACTTTATAACCTTCACTGACGACTACTCACATTTTTGTCATGTTTATCTAATGCATTTAAAGTCTGAAATCTTTGAAAAGTTCAAAGAATATAAGGCCTTGGTCGAAAAAATATTAGAAAAACAAATCAAAACACTACGATCTGATCGTGGTGGAGAGTACTTGCTAGGAGAGTCGATGACTTTCTTAAGGAAGAAGGTATTCTTTCTCAACATACAGCACCTGATACATCACAGCAAAATGGTGTGTTAGAGGGAAGAAATCGAACTCTGATGGATATAGTTAAATGCATAATGAGTTACTCATCCCTCCAAGATTCATTCTAGGGATATGCTTTACTAACAAAATCATATATTTTGAACCAAGTTTCATCAAAGACGGTGCCTGGTACACCATATGGAAGATGGTATGGGTGAAAGTCGTTCGTTCTCCATTTTAGAATATGGGGTTGCCCAGCACATGTTCTAAGACCGAAGATAGGCAAGTTGGCCAGTCTTTCAAAATTGTACATGTTTGTAGAATATCCTATGTGAACAAAGGGGTATATCTTCTGCAGTATGACTGACAAGAAAATATTCATTAGCAGAATTGCCCATTTTTTTGAAGAAGATTATATTAAAAGTGTACAACCGAGAAGCACAGTTGTGCTAGAGGAATTATTGTGTGGGAGAACATCAACTCTCCAATCAAAAATTGTTTCTGATTCAATAATGGAAGAGCCACGACGTGAGCCAGAGACTATGGAGCCTCGACGTAGTGGAAGAGTTATGAGACAATCTGAAAGGTACATGTCCTATGGATAACCATCTCAGACAAGGACCTTGATGAACCAATCTCTTACTCGGAGGCCATTTCTAGTCCTGAAGCAATCTTATGGGAGGAAGTCATGAACGTTGAGATACATTCGATGTACTCGAACGGAGTCTGGAAACTTGTAAATCCTCCGTAAGGGATAAAACTCGTAGGATGCAAATGGATCTATAAGAAGAAAAGTGGTCCAGATGAAAATGTAGAGACATTCAAAGCTTGTCTAGTAGCCCAAAGGAAGGTATAGACTTCGAGGATACCTTCTCACTAGTAGCCATGCTGAAATCTATCTGAATCCTTTTATCCATTGTCGCTGCCCTTGATTATGAAATCTGACAAATGGACGTCAAGTCTGCCTTTCTAAATGGAAATCTTTAAGAGTGCATTTATATGGCTCAACTAGACGGGTTCATTGAGAAAGGCCAAGAAGGAAAAGTTTGTAAACTGTAGAAGTCCATTTATGGACTTAAGTAAGCGTCAGGGTCGTGAAATATTAGATTTGGCTAAACTATTAAGAACTATGATTTTGAACAGCTGGTGGATGAACCCTGTGTGTATACGTTGACACACGAAGAGAATGTGATTTTTCTAGTCTCGTACATAGATGATATTCTACTCAATGGGAATGATGTAGAAAAATTATATGATGTCAAGTTTTGGTTGCAAAGCAATTTGACATGAAGGATCTTGGAGAAGCTATATTTGTCTTAGGTATTCAGATCGTTAAAGATCAAAGAATAGGCAATTGGCACATTCTCAGGCATCTTATTGATATGGTGTCGGATCTCCTCAGTATGTAAAACTCCAAGAAGGGATTTCTTCCGTTTAGACATGCAGTCAGCCTCTCCAATGAGCAGTCTCCCAAGACTCCTCAAGAATAGTAAGACATGAGAAGGATACCCTATGCATCAACCGTAGGAAGCCTCATGTATGTGATGCTTTGCACTAGACCTGATATTTACTATGCCGTGGGTGTAATAAGTCATTTCCAATATAATCTTGGAATCGAGCATTAGAATATCATCAAGCATATCCTTAAGTATCTTTGAAGAACAAGGAATTACATTCTTGTGTATTCAGGTAGTGACATGAATATGACTGGGTATACAGATTATGATTTTCAAGCTGATAAGGACTCTAGGAGGTCCACTCCAGAATCAATGTTCATCCTGAATGGTGGAGTGGTTGTATGGAGAAGTATCAAGCAATCTTGCATTGCTGATTCTACCATGGAAGTTGAATATATGGCAGCTTGTGAAGCTGGAAAGGAAGGTGTAAGGCTTAGGAAGTTCTTGAAGACTCTAGAAGTTGTTCCAGATGCTGAAAGCCCCATGACACTTTATTGTGATAACAGTGGGGTTGTAACAAATTCTTAGCAACCTAGAAGCCATAAGAGATCCAAACACATAGAACGTAAGTATCACATAATTAGAGAGATCGTTCACCGTGGAGACTTTGTGGTTATGCAAATTTCAACGGTCAACAACCTGGCAGATCCATTCATGAGGATTTTAAGCAGTAAAGTTTTTTATGGTCATCTAGAGGGCTTGGGGATAAGATATTGTACACGACTACTTTAGTCCAAGTGAGAGATTTTTGGAATATATCCATAAAGTAGCGTGTAATAACTATTTATTTGTATTTAGTTACTTCTCAGACGTTCGTATTATTGAATTTTTTTGGATAAATTAAAAGTTTTATTTTAAATTAAAGCGTGTATATAAATTATGAATTATTTTCAATGAAAGAAGAATGAAGACAGAAGTGTCTCCAGGCGAGCTCTTGTGAAATAGTTCAAAAAGATATTCATAGTCTTAGGATCGACTGGGCAATCGAATCTGATTACGAATGTTAGGTTGATACGTTGGATGTCACTCTTAGGGCATAAGAGTGGACACTCAAATGGTTAACCTAGACATGTTATGAACATGTTGAATAGACCGGTAACAAATTAGTTTAGAGTCCAAAACCGTTTACCTAGCTATAAATCTAATTGTTACACCTTAAGGGTATTTTCATAATTACCTTAATCCTTAGGTGAATACATAACTTGCTTGGTTAGTTTCAATATTTGATATGTCAAATGAGTGAGTTTAAATATGCGGGTAATACATTGGCTGTTGGGATTATAATTTAATTAAGTAGGAGTTGTGTGATCTAGAGACATTGAAATTCGTGGTTGGATTGTGAAAGCAACAATATCACCTTATGCTTTATTGATGGGTGTGTGAATAAATTAACTTGACCAGGAATTCGATGAAATGAGTCATGAAATAAAACTTGTGAATCGTATGAGACAATTCACTATAATGTCTTTATTATTCACAGTCAATAAAGAAATTAAAGAAATAATAACAAGAGTGGTAAAATAGTAATTTTATATTCCGCTCTTGTTACTGATATTCATGATGGGTATTATGTTAAAATATTCTATGGACCGTGAAAATAAATAGAGTTTATTTACACCAACAGAAAATGTAGCGTGCATGAATCAAGAATTGATTGAGCATTGAACCTATATTGAAGTTGTACGATGTAATTTTCGGCAATAATAGATAATTAGGAGAATTTTCTAAAATTTTATAATATATGGGTATATTTGTAAATATCAAAAATTATATTTTCAAAAATATCTAATAGCAATTTGATTGCAAAGAGATAACGAGTATTAGATACAATCATTGTTATCAACACACCAAAAAAGATAGAAATATATTTTCTCTTCTCACTATTGTTGTCGCCGAAATTAATCTGAAGAAGGGAAGATTTGATTTTTCTTCTTCAATCTTTTTGAGAGCCCGCATTCAAATTTCTACGTAAAATTCTTCTGAGATATATTTCTGAAATTAACGAGTGGTTGTTGGTGGACCAATTCAGAAATCGTTCGTGGAAGATCAAGTTCATGATTTTGATCTTAAAGCTTAAAGAACACGAAGAATGCTCGAGGGAGTTCCAGAAATTCTCCGACACAAAGTAAAGGTGAAAAATTATTTTCCCTTAATCTATTCTTTTTAATATCATATATGCGTGATCAAACTAAAATTGATTTCAAATTACTTCATATGATTAAATAAGTTAAATCAATTTTTTTATATTCCACCCATTAACTGTTCGTGGTTCAAATCTAATTTTCTTTAATTTTTAAAACTGATCGATCCCAGAAGCACATGCCCAAGGAGTCACCTTATTATATATTATAGAAAGATGGTCGTCTGTGCGAATGATGACAACTTGTTGATTCACTTTTTCCAAAACCATCTGGTAGGACCTGCATCTCGTTGGTACATCCAATTAAATGGCCGACACATTCAGAAATGGATATATATATAATGAATTTCTAATACAATATAAGTATAATATAGATATAGCTCCTGACCGTTTAGTGTTGCAAAGAATGGAGAAAACGTAAACTAAAAGCTTTAAGGACTATGAAGAAAGGTGGATAGATTTAGTTCCTCGATGCGATCTCCCTTTTTGAGAAAATTATAGTAGCAATATTCATTAATACATTAAGGACTCATTATTATGATAGAATGGTTGCAAATTCTCCTAGCAACTTCACAAATGTTATAATAATCGGTGAAAAATATATTATGGAGTCAACAATGGAGAAATTCAGAAGCTCCAATGGAAAACTCCTTAAAACGGAAAGAGGATGAAGTGCAAGGAATAAATCATGATACCCATAGAACTTTAGACCAAGCTTTTTAAAGTATCATGAAGGATCTAGGACCATGGCATCGTATGTAGCATACATTTCACAAAAAATGTACAATCATCACTATTAAGAGCAATAAGGTTTTCATAATGAGTCAGGGCCTAATAAAAGACTAGAATCGTACCAGTAAAAATATTGGCCAGACCGATCTGAATCAACAAGAGAGTAGGAAAAATAAAAATCAAGTTCAATATGATCCAATTCCAATGTCTTACACAGAGCTTTTACCATAATTGATTGAGAACCGTCAATTGGATTTGATTTCTCTAGATCCTCTTCATCCTCCATATCCTAGATGGTATAATTCATACTCTCAATGTGATCATCATGCTGGGTAATAGGACATTTAGCTAAAAGTTACTCAACATTAAAAAGTACAGTTCATGCGTTGATTAAAGCTGGCTAGCTAAATTCAAGAAAGCATGTAAATGCTCGGACATCAATTCTTAGTCAAATCACGGGAATACCGTCAATTGATGAAAAAATATATTTTGAAGATGACATGGTGAATATTTTGATAGTTTTGATTCTGGGTAGAGATGTTACCATGCTACATTGATGATTAGTTTAACAATTGGATGTACCTGTGTTTCTTGTGCTTCTTAGGGACTTTCAAGACTGACGAGCTAGTGTTAAGTTTCTAAAGGCTCTGCCAAATCTCTTAAAAAATTTAGAGCACTTATTTCTTATTTTTTCACATTCTTCCTGTACCTTTTTGAAGTTCAATTATACTTTTGTCCAAATTGATCCTCGTTAATTTTTAAGTCAATAGATGCAATTTTAATTTTGCATCCATTGATGTCATACTCTTACATTTCTCTCATCTTCTTTCCTTTCCTTCCTTTCACCAAATAATCTAATCCAGAACTAGGAATGTTGTTTTACAAGTGAAGCATATGTAATTTCATTCAGAACATTGACAAGCACATTCTGAGTGTTGAGTTAGATGAAAAATGAAGAGAATTTATGGCCTTGTGAATGTTCGCACTATAGAAAGATATTATTCTTAATCAATGTTATGTTTTTATTAAATATGCATCTGATTGAAAATGATGGAGAGGTGTTATTTTTGCTATCTCAAACACTCATATCTAATGCAAGCCCATTTAAGCATAAGCAAACTATTTCTTTCAATGTACATAGTCAATGATCACCCCCAATATTGGGGTAATTTAAAAAAAAACAGATTTTTACTAAAGTATGTGTCATATAAGTTGCTAAGTCTTTCGAATTGGGGCAAAAAAATGACAAAGGTAAAAGAAAAAAGACTGCAAATGCAAAAAAAAAGAGAAAAAATGTCAAAAGTCAAGTGAGCCTTCTAATATTTTAAAAGATGCCAAATGCATTAGGGCAAAATTTCTTCGAGAAAATTCTTAAGGCACTTCCCTAAACTGGGGCATATTTTATTAGATGAATCAGTTCTCAACAGGTGGACGAATAAAACCTTTTCATTAGAGCGTATTTGTTCAATCCCTAAGCCGAAAAAATAAATAAATAGTGGGATAAACTATTTACGATCTCCAATACTGGGGACATTTGTTGTAAAGAAGATGTCATCGCATACACTTGGGCAGTTCCTTGTTTCATCATATCTTCAGTGGTGATCATTGGCTTACACATACATTTTTCACATGAATTTTGGGCTTTTTGATATCCTTTCTTTGGCAACCTACAAATATCATAACCAACATTACAATCTAAATAAAAGTACTCTCTAGATCAAGGCGATCCATCTACAATAAGAACTTAACTTTGAATAAGTTAATGCAAACGTTTGTCATGGATAAGGCATTAACTTTTAGACAATGGAGAAAAAGATAAAAAAGAAAAGAAAAGAATGATCTATTTAAGTATGGGAGAAGCGTAATAAGATGAATGTTTTTCCATGAATTTTTATCTTAAATTTTAGAATTGTGTTAAAAGTTTTAAAATATCTAAAGTAACCTCAGTTGGTCTTCAGGGTGTTACAACACTTTAAACACGTTTCTAAAATTTAAGATAAAAATTCATGGAAAAACTTTATTAAGCTTAAATAATATTTTGAAGATTTTTATATAAATAACAAATAAAAATCAACTTAAAATAGTAATTTGCTCAACTAATTAAACTTAATTTCTCATCTCATGCCAAAATGTCTAACCAGACTCTTCACATTCATCACCATGATTCTTATCATCTAAAGATTTAGTATAAGACATGATAAGTATAAAAATATACCCAGTAAGTAAAATTTTACACATATATAACAAAAGCACCCACATCCAATCCATGTACTCATTTGTGTTAGACATATACTAAATACTTTTATCACTTTATTGTCTTTGCTTTTAGCATTACATATTTCATTAAAATACTTCCATGCAAACTTTTTGCCACATCCTTTTCTTTCAATGCATTCTTTTCTATAAATTATCAAGGCTTCTCCCTCCAATAACTAAGGTTCTTAAGAGATTAGGGAGGAAAATTCCGTACTATGGAGAGAGGAAAATAGGGTTGCCTCCCAAAATGAGAGGTTAAAGAAAATTGGGCAAAAATAATCACAACCCTATAAATACCATGCATCAATTAGGTTTCGATAAGATAATAGCATAATATCTTTTAAAATCAGGTTTTAAATTTTAAAATGACTTCTATGACTTATCACTCCTATATTTCCTTTATTAAGATTTTTATTTTGCTAAAAAAAGTAACATCACAAAGAAAACGTACAACCATACCAAATTACCCATTAATCATATTTATAGAATTGTACAAATGAAATTTAATGTCCAACGTCTATGACCACCATAGAAAATTTCACATCTTGAAAAATCATTACTAATAATCACAATAATTTAATTAATTCTTTTTAATCATAAAATCAAATTATCGTAAGAATGCAATACCACAATGAAAAATTGAACTCATAATTAAATGGAAGGTTAGTCGTGGTATTATAATTCTCCCCTCCTAAAAATAATTTCGTCTTCAAAATTAAAACGTAATAAACAAATATATAGATGCTAGAAACACAATGCATCTTCCACTATGATTTAACTAGAAAGATCACTGTAATGATGGTCTAGAAGATATTCATGTACAATTAGGCAAGCACACTAAACAAACATAACAACATCAACAATAAAGAAACTTAGACATTTATGACATTCTAATTCCCGGCCTGGACTTCTTAAAAAGAAATTTTTGAAAAGAAATTTTTTTAAAAGGCTATAGAATCTCAAAACCTTGAGCTCTGATACCAGAATGTATCACTCTGAAGACCGACTAGGGTTATTTAAGAAATTTTTAAAATAACGTGGAAGTTAGGTAAAAAAATTTCTTTTAAAATCAATTCATGATTTGTGGTATTTAATGAAATTAAACAACACATTTATTAGAGAAAAACTCAAAACATGTTTTTAAATTTTAAGATAAATTCGTGGAAAAGCTTTATCAATCTTAAATAATATTTCAAAGATTTTTTCGTAAATAACAAATGAAAATCAACTTTAAAATAGTTATTTGATCAACTAATTAAACTTAATTTCTCATCCCGTACCAGTACGCCTAACTAGACTCTTCACATTCATCATCATGACTCTCATCATCTAAAAGATTTAATATAGGACAAGATGAGTATAAAAAAAATAACCAGTAAGTAACATTTTACACATACATGGAAAACGCATGCGCATCCAATCCATGTAAATCATTTGTGTTAGACATATACTAAATACTTTTATCACTTTATTGTCTTTGCTATACATCTTTCATTAAAATCCTTACAGGCAAACTTTTTGTCACATTCTTTTCTTTCATTGCATTCTTTTTCTTTCATTGCATTATTTTCTTTCATTGCATTCTTTAATTTATATTATTCACGAGCTCACTTGTGCAATGCTCAGTCAATTAGATGTAGTGCGCCATTACAAAAACCATTCCAACTACCTGATCCTTGGTAGAATCATTGGATAAGCCAAACGATCATTCATTTACATTGTATCCCTGGACAAACCAAATGATCATTCATTAATATTAACCGTTATACATTGTCAGGTTTTCTAAAAATTCTATATTTCATACACGCTGAGCTCGGACATGCTAGGGTTTCACATATTGAATTTCATGAAATTAGGATGCTATTTAATGTCAAAACATGAAAACAAAATTGTTACAGAAAACTATTTTTCTCCAAGTAAAACAGTTACGTTCAAAAATATGTTTCATTACGTAAAACTCATCAAACAAATTCTAAAATTTAACAGAGTTACTTAAGATACATATAAAACAGTACTGTAAAAATTTGGGATCAAACCGAGTTGATCTCATTATCCAAATAACCCTAAGTTTGGATATTGATAAACTGTTTTTCCCCGAACGGAATAGAAAATTTAGAAAATCGTATAAAATCTTAGAGATTAATTTTCGACCGGATTTTTATATATGGAGAGAGGAAAATAGGGCTGCATCCCAAAATGTGAGATTAAAGAAAATAGGCAAAAATATTCACAACAGCCCTATAAATACCATGCATCAATTAGGTTTAGATAAGATAATAACGTAATATCTTTTAAAATCAGCTTTTAAATTTTAAAATAACTTCTAAGACTTATCACTCCTATATTTCCTTTATTAAGATTTTGATTTTGCTAAAATAAAGTAACATCACAAAGAAAATGTACAAACTTACCAAATTACCTATTAATCATATTTATAGAAATTGTACAAATACATTTTAATGTCCAACGTCAATGACCACCATAGAAAATATCACATCTTGAAAAATCATTACTAATAATCACAATAATTTCATTAATTCTTTCCAAGCATAAAATCAAATATCGTAACAATTCAATACAACAATGAAGAATTGAACTCATAATTAAATGTAAGGTTAGTTGAGGTGTTACAAATGCAGTCTGAATGCATGGTAAAAACATGAAAGGGTGCCATAAGTTAAAAAAATAAAGAAAAAAGAGAGTAAGACTGTAGTTGTAAGCTAACATATGCATAATCAAAGCCCAAATAGGGTATTGTGGCATTTTACAAGATGGATCGAAACAATAGAGCTTCTCTTGTTTTCCTCTACCATGAAATAAAGTTAGAACGTTAGAGCGTGATCCAATGAAGAATGAGAGTAGCAGTCATGGTGAAGGGAAATGTATAAATTCTTGGGAAAAGTGGGAGCAGACTTATCTAAAAAATCTAAGCCTCATATCTCAGCACAGTGGAACGTGTAACTAGCCTATTGTCTCATTAGACTACATTTTTTCCTTGAATGTATAGCCTCACATAAAGCAGTAGTGAGGGGTAACCCGCCCATACACCAGCAAGGAGGATGACACTACTAGCAAACACTACACACAAAATTTCACTCTAATTTGTCTCACTCAAGTGGATTGGTTTTGAGAACATTCCACCAGTAATATGAAAATTCAAGATAAGATATTATAGTTGAAGTCGACATGGGAAAAATGATAGCGAAATAAAACATCATTGGATGTTTACACAATTGAATGTGAGAAAAAGAAGCAAAATAAGGAGAAATCATTTGTTTGTCTTCTCCATCAACATAAAGCTAAATACTAGGGCATAAGAAAATGTAGAAAGAATACCTTTTCTCAAAGCATGCTCGATATTTCCATGACAATCCATGATTCTAGGCTAAACGACTATTTTTTAAAGATTGTGAATATGATCACAGTGGGCTAATTCTTTGAAAAGAGTTGTCGTCAACAGATAATCAAATTTCAAAAAAAAATATCACAAGTTTTTCTTAAAATATTCATAATCATGCATAGCATGCACACAACCAAATTAATACATTTACATTGCAGAAACATGCATCGTGTTACATTTTTTGAATAGTTCTTGGGTGACCGTTTAGCCTTGTATACTTCCATGAAAATGGGGAATCCATCTATCCAAAAAGTTTTTATATAGAGGCCCTGGTACTCTGCTTCGCTCTCTTTTTAGCTCTTCAATCTACTCTTATAGCTGATGTATTTGAAACCATCGTTCAGAGCTCTCTGCACTGTCACCCATCACCTTCATTGTCTAGGCCACCTTACTAACTATATTCTCTAGTTTGTTCACTCCTCAATGTCTAGAGCCTATGTGTCCTCTCCTCAATTTTTTGAGAGAACCTTTCTTATTTCCTGGTCATGTCTTTATCTCATTTCTCATATTTCTGAGGAAATGACAGGGGAGGAAGCCAGCGATGAGGAGAGGTAATCTCCACATGTAATAAGGAAGGTCTCTAGGCATAGGATGTGGCTGCAATTTAGGTTAAGAACTTTTGTACCTTTCCTCATTCTCCTAATCATTTTTTAGAGTGAGGACATGAAGTCTTTCTCTTTCCTTGTGTAATGCTTATAGGGGTAGGTCCCTTCACGGGGATGAGGAAGGTTGGTCGTCCACCTCATTGGGTACTTCATTAGATTGAGATGATGATGGTGAACTCATATCTCTTCCTACTCATAGGAGGGATGGGATTAACTAGAAAAAGCTTATAAACTTAAAAAAAAAACTACTTACTATCGTTCCCAAAGATGGCGCCAACTGTTGATGCTCAAATTTCAACAGTACACGCATCCCATTTTTATAAGTTGTAATCCTACAAAATTGTAAATCAAAGAACCAAAAGAAAAAGGGTGATTGGGGGTGGTTTGCTCGCCTAAGGGCCTCAAAAGCTTAAGTTAGAAGTGTAAAAGTAATTTGGCCGAGGTTACTTTAGACTGCGTGCGCTAACATTTGATTTTAGAGGGAGGTGTAGTTATATTAGAGGCATACCAAGGCAAGGCTTATAAAGGAAGTTTGGGAAGATGCCAAGTTGTTCACATTTTCATGCTTTTGTTTCTCGAGTTGACATAAAGGAGGCTGAGGAGGATTTTTTAGGGAGATGCGTCTAACATGGATTCGACTAAGAGACTATGGATCCAATTACGCGGGGGCACGTGGAAACCTGATTTCGGCTGGTAATTATTAGAATGTAATAAGTAGTTTTGTTGGTTGGTTAATTGGTCACATTTTATTCTTGAAATGGGTGTGATAGCATAGAACTGATGCCAGAGAAAAAAAAAAGTAAAATTGTCCAAATAAGAACGTCCAGTTCCTATAGAATCTATCACTAAATTACCCCTCGTGTGCATGTGGCCTCCCGAGGTGTTCAAATGAAAACTCATGCTAGTAAATTCCTGAGCTTTCATGCTAGCAACTTCAGGGTGTCCTCCTTTTAGCTCATGGTGTGTCTATCCTGACTTCTGGCTCCTGAAATCATTAAAGGAGGAAAAAGATGTGTTTCCTTCTCTAGATAGAGCTTGAGAAATACCCATTACACAACGCAAATAAAGAAAATCAATTATGACATTAGCTAGATTTGTCTATATCAAAATTAAATTTCATTTGGTGCCCATAAATCACTATATGCAAACTTAGTATAACGATTCATTTGCGTCTTTGTAGAAGGTTACATTTGAAAGATTTATTATCTGCAGATCATTTTCTCTGAATTATCACACTTCTACAATATTTATTATCTTGTTCGAGTTGATTTTCAGCCTTTTAATTCTGCAAAAATTAAGTCAAATGGGTTTGACCTAATGTGAGTTTACTATTCTCCTAATTGAGTCATTTATAAGTTACCTTTAGTTTGAATTTTTTTATGCCTCTTATCAACAATGAAAACTTGCGTCGAAATAATGTCATAATTTTTTTTCTCTTTTGGTTTTGTATATTCTTCGACAAGATTATGGCTTTATAGAAATGTGGAAATCCACGTGGACGAAGAAGGAAAATGCAGAGGGAGCATGAAACAAAACCATCATTCCAAATATTGAGTTTCCTTTACAAACCTTTTAACTACATCACATGATTATTTAAATTGATCAAGACTCTCTCTAATTTATTGTCGCTTCTATATGGTACCAGTTGTTGCTTCATTAACAGGTTCACGACTCGACTTGATCATTATGGACTGGTACCATCACGTTCCATAGTTTTATGATTATACATTAATGTTTTTTCATCTTCCATATCCATATAATTGGTTTTAGCATTGCTGCCTTAAAAACAATATCCGACCTATAGTGGTGGTGTTAAAAAATTATTAACAATTAGTTATATCTAAAAGTTTAGTTCACATTTGTTAAATATCTATAATTATCAAATACTAAACTTGAGATGAATCTCAAAAGAAAGAGTAGTATTGAATAAAAATGAACGATAAAGATACAAATATCAAGACTTAACGTAAAAGAAAATCATTTTTGAGAACATTAGGCAATTAGGTTGTTTTAATAATTCTGTATTATATCATATAAATTAGGGTTTGCACATATGGTCAATTCTCATTTTAAGTTGTTAGTTAGTTATGTTTTTTGGGGAGCTTTTACGTTAATGACCTTTATAAAACTAACTTTTACTTTTTAGGTTTTAATGTTTTTTAATTGTCTTCTACAGGAAGTTGCCTCTCCCATCAATGCATTTCTTCTTCCATGTCTCCGACAGTTTTTCATCAAATTACAAGAAATTTCTGATGAATTATTCCATGAATTTCTCATTCATTATTCATTAATTCGATCTTCTATCAATACGTTGACATATTTCTAAGAAATCAAGTCTGTTTTTGTATTCTATTTCATCTATTTTTTATTTACTGCCCTTGATTATGTAATATTTCTTTCTTTTTCTGGAATTGTTATTAGTATATGGAATTGTTTGCTTGAATCTTTATAAGAATTTTGGATTTATTTGCTGGTATTTTTATTATTTTCTGGAATCATTATTTACTAATTTTGAAACCACTTGCATATGTTCTGGAATTGATTTTGATCATAGTATTCTAATAGATTTTGTTATTAATATTCTTATTGATTATTATTCTAGTTTATTCAATGTAATTGATATTTGAATGTTAATCGTTCGTTTGATTGCCTAATTTCGTTTGGTCGATTTCAGCCATTGTATATCTAATTTGGACAGCTGGAATCGCGTCTGTCTTTTTTGGATTGTCGAATCGTGATTTCTTTTATGTAGTTTATATATATTTTTGTATAGTATATAAATATATACTGTCTATTCATTTATCTAGAATATTAGACAAGGCACACCGCTACACTATTGCAACGAGTCATCACATCACAAACCACCAAGTCAAGTGACAAAGACTTGGAAGGACGTATGGTTGCCTGGGAATGCTCGGGAGGCTGTGGACTGGTAGGATTAGGTGCGAGGCTACGTTGTACTGGACGGGGAACATACCTCCTCGCTACGACAACTCTAGACATTGAGGGAGTGCTTCCCTCCCACCTTGGGGAGGGGTTTGGTTTGAGAGAACCTTTATAGAGGAGGCGTTGTGTGAACACCATCGTCGTGCCTCACTGGCTAGGCGTGTTTTCCCTAGATCATGATCATTACACAAAGACCCACGTCGCGCCACCTGATTGGCTCATGTGTAATCCTCCTCTTACTCACCTAAGCATGATCAGTCAACTTACATTGCGTGATTTGATTGGCGGGCTTACAACTAATCAAGGGATTAGTTGGAATGGTCCATCACCTTTTGTTCACCTATAAAATGAGGACTCCTCCTTCATTTGGGGGGTAGGAAATTTAGAGAGAGAAGCTCCCACTTTAGAGACAGAAGCTTCCACTTTAGAGAGAGAAACTCCCATTTATAAAGTGAGAAACTCTCACTTCTAGAAAGAGAGAGCAAGCACTTATCACCACTCTTGAGTATCTAGAGTGCTCCCCCTTCACCTCCCGGCGTCCTCCCCGACATTATCAGATGTTGTTTCAGTCACGAGCTAGGACTAGACAACTCCTGCACCTCACCCACGTGACACCCTTGCATCTACATTTGGTGACTCCACTAGGGAGTGGTTTGTCACACTAGCGAAGCACCATCATGGTTGGATGTGCAAAGGAAAGAGTAGCTCTACCGCGCACAAAGGGAAATGGACCTATACTCAACGACGAACGTGGATAAGAGGAGGAGAACACCTCTCGTGAGTTACCACCAAGCGCACCAACACAAGCGTAAGAGCAAGACGAAACCATTCGGGAACTCCAAGCTTTTAATGCTGACATGAGGAGAGTCATTGATACATGGCATGCATGCATCAGTGCCACTGCACCACAACACCCACCGCCAACCTCCATCATAGGCGCTCCACTGACCACCTCCATCGTAGGCGCGCAACCAACCACCTCCATTATGGGCGCGCAACCGACCACCTCCATCATGGGCGCGCAACCAACCAACACCATGGGCACGCAACCAAACTCCACTATGGGCGTACAAGCAACCTCCATTATGGGCGCGCAACCAGCCTCCATCATAGGAGTGCAACTAACCTCCACCATAGGCGCGCCATTGACCTCTCTCACGGGCGTCCAACCATCCGCCGTTGTAGGTGTTCCATCATAAGCATTCACCAAGAACCATGTGCAACCAAAATTTCCAGCCAACACTCAAGCTCTTGAACAAGTTAATGTTACACCAACACCTCTTGACAACTTTGCTAGCCCGACTACTACAATAGCTTAGATCAACCTCACCCCAAGCGCAAACATTCTTGTTGAAAGTAGTCATTTCATTATTCATGAAGCCCTCCAAAAGGTACTCCAAGAGGAAAGGATAAGAGCATCATTGAATGAGTCCGTTGTCGACTTCTGGCCACTATATTCGGCTAATATAGCCTTGAGACCATACCCAGCGGATTATGTTCCTCCAAAGTTTCAAAATATAAAGGCTGAAATGGGTGTGCCAAAAAGAACATGTGATACATTCCATTGATGATATGGGAACCTATGGTTATGATGAGTTCATGCAGTTGAGAGAGTTCTCCAAGTCCTTGACAGAGCGCGCTTACACTTGGTATGCGAGCTTGGCACCCAAATCGATCTTGAAATGGATGTAAATGGTATCAACCTTCTTGGTGAAGTTCTTTGTCATAGAGGAGAAGACTGGCATACTAGATCCAGAAAGGTAAATGATCATTGACGACCTTGTGTCATACGTTCAACAGTTAAAGGAAAAGGCCATGGATTGCCCAGAGGATTGCAAGGAGGAATCCCTTGTGAAGATATGCATTCGAGGAATGTTGGATGATTACAAGGTCTACCTTGAGAATTTGGGGATTGTCACCTTCGCCCGCTTGATAGAAGCATCCAAGAGGACAAGCGCTTCAGTACGTAGGCCACGACAACTAGAGAGGAATGACCATCTTGACCACCCTTGGAGACCCACAAGGTCACACTACCATCCTCAAGTAGTGGCTGCACAACCGCAGGAGCGCGGTCATAAGAGAAGCAGAGATGAGAGGAATGACCCGCCTCCTTTTCCTTGTACCATGGATAAGGTGGAAGCACTAGTGGATGTATGGATAAAGGACAAAGAGATCACATTGCCGTGGGTCACCGTACTACCTACGAGGGAGAAAATGAGTTCTCCAAACTTTTACAGATATCACCGCTTTACATCACACCCCACCCAAGAGTGTAAATTTTTTACAAGATTCTTTGATGAGAAGTTGAAGAAGGATGAGATCATTAAGGAAGGTGTCGGACCTGTGGACCCACCCCATTTTCCCCAACATGCCAATGTCAACATGATTAGCACTGACACAATAAAATCTATCTCAAGTGTTACCGTAGTGGAGGAAGCAGATGAGGAAGCAACCATAGGGAGAGACATCGCTTTCATAGATAAACTCTTGAACATAAGGACTTGTAAAAACCTTTTAGATACGCTTGGGTTGGATGATATTGCACGACGTCAAGTCTCCAAAATGCTAATAGATGAATTGTTGCTTTGCACAACCTCCTTTGAGCAAGATGAGGTATAACGAGGAGAGTACCATCAGATTCACCAATGCCGACCGACATGTTAAAAGGACGGGACACAATCACTACCTCTATGTAGAGGCTACGGTCAATGGACTGCAAGTAAGGCGCGCCCTATTGGACATTGGATCGGGAGTGAATGTCATGTACTATCCCCAACCTTTAAGGTGGTTGGCATCCCAGAAAAGTGACTAGTGAGACAATCAATAGTTGTGATGGGTTTCTCATCAGCAAGTGTGAGGACAATGGGTTATGTCAATGTGAAGTTGTAAATTGAACCAATAAGAACCACCAACTCTTTCCATGTGATCGAGTACAATACAGCCTACCACATATTGTTAGGGAGGCCATGAATTCACGACCACGAATGTGTCCCATCAATCTTGCGTTAGTGCCTGAAATCACGAGTGCGTGGTAAGAACATCATGGTAGTGGCTACCAAGCACAATTCGATGAGACAGAGGCTCACTTGATAGAGGCGACGCTCTTTGACAAACCTGAAATGGTAGGTGCCGCCGCACCTAGAAGGACGATTGACCCCTTTGCCAAGGTGGGTGAGCATGTGAAAGGAAAAGAAGCACTTACATCGGAGACCGAGTTGGTAACCCGCGTGACTTTGCCAAACGGAAAGAGGGCATACCGCTTATGATTATACGCGGGGTCAGGTGTATAGCCTGATCCCCCTAGTGCTAAAGTAGATGAGGATATAATGATAGAGGAGGCATTCGCTAAGACACAGGGACTTATCCAAGGGATCCACGTGATGAATTGTCAACCACCAAATGTACCTCTACCAACCAACCCATCACCATTGCATGAGGGGCTAGAGGAAGTCCATATTGGGGAGGGGGAACACAAATAGGCCGGTGTTCCTAGCAAAGGACTTGGAGAGTAAACAACGAGATGACTTGATAAAACTTTTGGGTGAGTTTGATGATGTCTTTACGTGGTCATACTCTGAGACGCCAAGGTCAGATTCTACCTTAGTGATGCATAAACTAGGGGTCTCTGAACAATGCACACCTGTCAAGTAACACCCTCACCATTTTTACCCCGAGGTGGAACTCCAAATCAAGCCTGAAATTTCAAAGGTTATAGAGGCAAGATTTATCAAGCCTATCAAACACCCCACATGGTTAGCTAACATTGTTCCAGTAAAAAAGAAAATGGTCAGATCCATTGTTGTGTGGATTTTAGAGACTTGAACAAAGCATGCCCCAAAGATGACTTCCTACTACCTAATGTAGACATCTTACTCGATGCTACAATGGAACATGAAATGTTCTCTTTCATGGATGGGTTCAGTGGATACAATCAAATCAGGATGGCGAATGAAGATGATGAGAAGACCGCCTTCAAGACACCCTTTAGAAACTTTTACTATGTGGTAATGCCTTTCGGGCTGAAGAATGCGGGGGCTACACTTTCAAAAGGGCCATGATAGAAATTTTCCATGACATGATCAATGATTATGTTGAAAACTATGTGGATGATCTGGTAGTTAAGTCCAAGAGTACGGATTCACATTTGAAGCAGTTGAGGAGTGTCTTTGAAAGGTGTAGGGCGTACAAGCGTAAAATGAATATGTTGAAGTGCGCTTTCAGTGTTTGATTGGGGAAGTTCTTAGGATTTTATGTACACAAGTAGGGTATATACATTGATCAATCCAAGGTAAAGGCTATCGGGGACATGCCCCCACCACGTTCCATGAAGGAGTTAAAGGCGTTCTTAGGGAAAGTATCATACGTTCGCCGATTCATACCCACCCTAGTCAAGTCCACCAGTGATATACAACCACTCTTGAAGGGAGGCATCTTTTCATGGACACAAGAGCACCAACGGAACTATGATGCCATAAAGGATGTGCTCCTTGCACCAGCCACCATGGTGCCACCGCGTAGTGACCTACCATTGCTGCTTTACATCACCTAAACCTCTAAGTCCGTCGGAGCCTTATTGGCACAAGAAAGGGAGGGGGCGGAGCGCTCGATGTATTATTTGAGTAGGGTCCTAAGAGATGCTGAGCTTAGATATACACCTTGTGAAAAGCATTATCTTGCTCTTGTATTTGTCACGCAAAAATTCTGACACCACATGTTCGGTAATCGAAGTTTATTTAATGACTAAGTCCAATCTTATTCATTTTCTCTTAACCAACCTGCATTGATCGGGAGACTAACACGATGGACAATGTTGCTGAGTGAGTTTGACATTACGCCCCTCACCCCAAAGGCGCAAAGGAGTTAAGCGTTGGCTGATTTGTTGGCCCAATTTCTGAGTGGTGAACAGGAACCTCTAGACGAGACTATATTTGGAGACCTACATGAAATCAATAGTTGTGAGGGTTCGCCATGAGCTCTGACATTTGATGGGTCATCGACCCACTCTAGGGGGTGGAGCAAGACTTGTCTTGGATGATCCCTTGGGCAACATTTATTCAATGGCATATAAATTGACATTCCCATGTACAAACAACGAAGCGGAGTATGAAGCTCTTATATTGGGACTTCGATATGAAAAGGATAAGGGTGCCATCACTATCAAGGTCGGAGGGGATTCCAACTTGATCATCAACCAAGTTAGTGGAGATTTTACCATGAAGGAACCTACTCTCGCACAATACCGCTATGCGGTTCAAAAGCTTGTTGCCACATTTGATGATGTTATTTTTTAACACACCTCTAGAGCTAACAATCGCCATGCTAATGCCCTGGCAACTCCGGCCACCAAACTCCCTCTCACCAACCCTATTCTAGTTGTTGAAGTCGTTATTAAATCCACGAGCATCGTAGCGGAGGGAAACACTGAGCCACCATCCCAAGATTGGAGAAGCAAGATCAAAGCGCAATTATCTTAAGGGGAAGCTGCCATGAACAAGGAGTTGAGTAATTTTGTTAATTTGAGTGGTGTTCTATTCTATAGGGGGCTGATGGAATACTTTCACAATGTGTGAGTTTAGAGGAAGGTCACAACCACCTCATGTGTTTACATTAAGACTATTGTGGCAGGGAAAGGTCGCTCCCACACTGATGTCTCCAATTTCCATTGGCCAAACATGACCGCGGAGGCCACGACTATGTAAAAGAATTGTCTTAAGTGTCAATTGATCCCCGATCCTAAAGAAGTTCATCTAGTGGAAGTTACGACAGATTGGCGACAACCTTACATCTCATATTTGAATGATGGTACTCTCCCATCAAGCACAACAGATGTCTCCATTATTAAGAAGCCGAGTCCTCGTTTCTTTATGCTCACTGGAGAGTTATGCAGCAGGGTTAGTATGGACGGTCGTCCTCTCAAGTGTTTCGTTATTGATGATCAAAGAACTATCATGGAGGAAGTAAACAAAGGGGCATGTGGCGAACACCAAGGAAGCAGGAGGCTATACGAGCAATTGCTTAGGATAGGGTACTATTGGCCCACCATGGAAGCTGATACATTAGACTATGCATGAAAATGTCACGCTTGCCAAGTCCTCAGAAATGTTATACACTCCCTATCTGTATCCTTTCACCCAATGAAGGTCCCTTGGCCATTTCATACCTGGGCTCTAGACTTTGTTGGACCCATCTCCCCTGCATCAAAAAGATACATTTGGATTCTTGTTGCTACAGATTGTTACACTAAATGGGCAGAGGCCATAGCTCTCAAGACGGGGACATATGGGCAGGTCTATAACTTTATCAAGGAGAACATCATATGTCAATTTGGGCTACCAAGAGGAATCATCTCGGACAATGGGATGGCATTCACATGCAAGGTGGTAGCTGAACTGTTCGAAGCATATGACATCTGACATGGTAATTCCACACCTTATTATCCCAAGGGAAATAGTCAAGCCGAGGCAACCAACTAGATATTACTGAGGATACTTAGTCGTATTGTCCACGACGCCTAGAACTCATGGCATGAATTACTTCCTTTATCACTATGGGCATACCGAACAGTAAAACAGTTCCCGACGCAAGCAACCCCCTTTACTTTGGCCTATGGTTGTGAAGCATTCATACTTGCAGAGGTAATGATACCATCAACTAAGCTAGCATCTTCAGCAGGAGTCGAGTGCCCCACACGTTTTGGTGATCTAGAAGCTATAGATGAAAGGAGAGATAAGGTCGAGGAAAGCACCCAAGCCTGCCAGGAGAGAATGATCAAAACCTACAAGGCAATGGTACATCCATGGGTGTTCCACAAAGGTGACCGAGTATTGAAAGAAGTAGATTATGTCATGCGGGGTATGTAAGCTCAAAAGTTCACACCAAAATAGGAAGGCCCCTACGAGATAGTATCCTTTTCCGAAAGTGGATATTGTCATTTAGTCAATCCCCAAACAAGACGCCCATTACCATCACCTATCAACTTCAAGTTTATCAAGAAATACTATGTGTAGGAATTTTGTCAGTTACTTCTAATGAAAATATTTTGTCGTTGCTTGAAACAATAGCCATTGAGACAGCTAGGCGTGATATAAGCCAGTTGGCCTGCTCTTCTATACTTAAACTTGGGGTGGACGGAGGAACGGAGGAACTTACTAAAATTTTGACTCTAGAAATGTGCTATGAAATATTGCTACTTAATGGGGCTCCAACGTTCTTCAGAACACCCATGATAAACTTCATGTTTGGTGAGTTGCATAGGCTTTCACGTCTCTATTTGAGAACACCCATGATAATGTCATGCTTGGTGAGTTACGTAGGCTCTCATGCCTTTAGTTGGAACACCCATGATAAATTTCATGCTTAGTGAGTTGCATAGGCTTTCATGCCTCTACTTGAGAACACCCATGATAAACTTCATGCATGGTGAAGTTGCATAGGCTTCCACACTGCTATTTAAGAACACTCATGATAACGTCATGCTTGGTGAGTTGCGTAGGCTTTCACACCTCTACTTGGAAACACCCATGATATATTTCATGCTTGGTGAGTTGCATAGGTTTCCACGCCGCTATTTAAGAACACCCATGATAAACTTCATGCTTGGTGAGTTGCGTAGGCTTTCACGCCTCTACTTGGAAACACCCATTATAAACTTCATGCTTGGTGAGTTGCATAGGCTTTCATGCCTCTATTTAAGAACACCCATGATAACGTCATGCTTGGTGAGTTGCGTAGGCTTTCATGCCTCTACTTGGAAACATCCATGATAAACTTCATGCTCGATGAGTTGCATGGGCTTTCATGCCTCTATATAAGAACACCCATTATAGGCGTCATGCTTGATGAGTCACATAAGCTTCACATTCCCGCTTAAAGAACACATAAGATAGACATCCTGAATACTTATAATACACAGCTCAAATCTGCGTATTTGATGTATCACCCAAATTCACGTGTCAGGCTCTAACGACCTCAGACGATCTCACCAATCACACTCACAATGTGTTACCGCATAAATATTACATTGCAACAAGCAAATAAATTACGCATACAAAAGAAGAGAAATAGTGAGCCGACGTTGCGCATGTGAAGATAAGAAGATGACATCTCATTCACGAATAAAAGTTTACAATAGTTTGAGTTATTATTACATCAGAAGTCATAAGCGGTACAGGAAGAAATACAACCAATCTAACTGTTGTTCCAAAAAATATCACCCGCCACAAGCTCCTCAAAGTCAAGCCTAACGGTGGTCCTCCTCACCTGGAGCTGACGAAGCTCGTTAATCTCTCCATCTAAATCTGCTATCTTCGTTTGCACTACAAGTAATCACTCTTATTGACAGTGACACCTCTCTTCTAATGCTCTATGTACACCTTTGTCACTAATCATCGGTGCAACTGCTGGAAGATACAAATGGTAGGTCTCAACAAGTCCAACTTCATATGCAACAACTTGATCTCCTTCCACATGTTCAACACATAAAATACCACCTCCTGGTGGACATCCTTATACTGAAGATGGGCCAAAATGAATAATATATCGCCAACCATAGCGATGCAAGATTGGAGAATATGCTAGTAAAGCTTAGGAACTGAATGATGCAATCAGAATGAGTTTCAACGGCTTTATGAAGATACGAGATCAACGTTTCATCCACTAAAACCTGGTCATACTCAACCATCCATCCAGAAAGCTCCAGCTTGAATTCGTGGGCACCATAGGCTTCGTAACTCATGCTATCGCTTACAGAACGGTCACCGTCTGACCTTTCCTTACTCTGGTTCTGAAGAGGGGATGTAGCAGGATCATCATCATCCAATGGAGGATCCTCATCAGTAGATACTCAATGGGGTGGAGATGCCACTACCCTAGTCTCGAGCTCCCCTCTCATGACTACATCACCACGAGAGCTTGCATTGTTTGTTACCATAGTAGTAGTAACTCTGTTGGAAGCTGCGGGATTCACATCCAAGGAGCGTGCTACTGCACCGTGACCTTCATCCTTCAACCTGCGGGGAACACCCCATGTCACCACAATCAGCCCGCCCTCATTCACATCAGCGGATCCCAGTAGGGTGAAATGCAACACGTTGTTAATATGAAGAATTTTCCCACAAAAATCAAACAAACGCATGTTGGCAAGGCATTTACAAATAGGCTAGACTACACTATCAAATCATGCAATACAAGTGCTACCTCTACCATCGTGTGGGGATCTTCCAGGAGAAGAGACTCCTCCACCCCTTCTAGTTGCATGATAGTAAGAGGGGAAGTCGTAGAATTAGCCATGTCATTTTCTGCCACGACAATGGAAGGAAGCGCTCCCCACTCGCTAAATGGAGATGAAGCCCGGTCACTTAGTTCATCCTCAAAAGGGGATAATTGTGTTGACATCGGTGCTAAGGGGAAATGCATAAACATGGCACAAACAAACCAAGACAAAGTTCACACACCTCGAGATAAGCCTCTATGCTCTCTGAAACAGTTAGCACGTGATCGTCAGTTCTTTCTACCACGAAATGATCCCCCTCGATTGGGCCACGACCATGCTCCTGTCAAAAGAAAGAAAGAAAATAACAATGTTATGAGATGATTTGTAAAAAAAGACAGAGAAGAATGAGAGGAATATATGTATATATCAAGATTCTTGCCTTCTTGGCTTCTTGGCTTGGACTAGCCTAGTTGAGGATGTGCCCTCCAACACGGATGCTGCCCTTTTTGGGTGCCACACTAATTGTGGGAGCTCGTCCTCGCCACTAGCCTGTCCAAAACTCCTCAGAGGACGTTAAAAAAATAAAACTATCAATCAACTAGCTCATCGTAAGAAGTGCACAGTGAATGGTTAATAAGAAAGTATAGGTCTTCATACAAACAAAGAAGGACATACCATCGAAGGTGATGACGGAGCATTGAGAAGACGTCTCTGTTAGTGTTGACAATCCCCTCGGATGCAGGCTTAGACTTTAGAGAAGCACCAGTTGTAGGATTGGTCTTAAGGCTAATGGTCCTGACCGTATGACTCTGTCCAGTAGGGATGACCTCGGTTGCAATAGGGACCCTAGAGGTGCCTCCCTCCTGCACCACACTCGAAACTCCCACTAGCTGAATGTCTAAAGTGACATCTTGACCCATCTTAGAAGGAATCACCCCAGACTTAGGTTTGGGAATGACGCCCAACGTGATGTGACCCCTATAAACCATTAAGACATCTAACATCTTCGGAGGAGAGTTATGCTTCCGGTCCATCTCAACTTTTGACTCAGCCAAAACACATTGAGCTTTACTATTTGACGAGGCATCCGAGCAACATGGGGGACAAGTAGCTTGCGTGGAGCAGACTCCCTATAATACCTATCACCTGTCCATAGAATCAACGCTTCCTTGCCCCGGACCCACTCTAAATTAAGACTAGCGGTACCCTGGTCATAACCGAACTGACGTACAACCCGATTACATTGATAGCACGTTGACGTGAAATGGTTCCCATCATTCTCATCCTCTAGCTCCACCATCACTAGAAGAGCGGAAGGCATCATGATCGCCACCAGAAGCCTGTCAAGACTCGGCCAACCAAGCATGGCCACCCTACTAAGCTTAATATGCTTGTCCATCATTCCCCAAAACACGATGCTGGCATAACCGGTGCAACCATCCAGATAAGGGGGAGGCTGAAAGTAGTTGTATACGTCAACGTCTCGTGAAAAGTTGACACGAGCGGGAGTTCTGACCCCACACCAAGACCATGCATGGGGTGGTTGAGAAGAGTACTCTGACTTCTTGTGATCAACCTTTTGAGGAGCGCAATGAACGAATCGCTCCCATACAAACATTTGCAAAAATGCACAGTCCACAAAGGTTGTAACCTCATACCGGCCCATGGACCTCTTTAGATCACTGTGGAAGCGGTCAAGCAAGTAGTACAGATTGCCAAGAACAACGGCCCGAGCGCAATCCTCTGCCCCGTCGCCAACATAGTTGCCATCGGGAGTACGCGCTTACTCACCATCTCATTCAGCTTTCCTACAATAACATTTGAGAAGAACAATGTTAGACCACACAAGCATAAAACAACAACAAATACATAAGAGTATAATTGTAGAAAATCATCACCAGACCCTCACCTGTTAGATTATTTTTGGTTTTGTTCAAACAATTATTGTGCAATTTTGCAGAAGCTTTTTGCATCATTGTTTTGTTTATATTTCTCTAATTTCACACTCCTTTCTTATTTCTAGTTGTGCCCCTGCTCATATAACTTTTTGTTGAACTTTGTTTTGTTTTACTTGAAGAACCATATGTAGATTGTTTTAAAATAAATTATATGTAGATTGTCATTGATAATTCATACCTGCAGGCAAGGCTCTGGAAGTTCTTATCGCAGCTTATATGGTGGATTTGTCAAGTGGATATGGGAAAAGTATGTATACCTGGTTCTTGAGATTGAGTCATGCCACACAGTCATAACTATTTAAGTAGTCTTATTGTTTCTATAAGCTTTGTAGACATCCATTGAAGTTATTTCGTTTGTGATAAACTTCTTTTCACTGATAGAAGAGATAAAAAAAGTAGATACTTCTAAGTCTTATGCATCATGATATGAACATACAAACGTGATCATTTATGAACATTGTCTTAATGTGTAGACTGGTGTCCTCTGTGATCATAGTGCCTTGTGTCTTGATATGTTAGTTAGTATTCATGAAAAATTGTCATGGGAAGGCAGGCTTTTAAAAATGCCATCACTTCACATGGGTTACAATTGCAACCTATGTAAAACAAGGCAACCATTGGGAAATTCCCAACCATTGTTTGTTTTTTTAATTAAATTAAATTATTTAATTTTAATTTATCATTAGTCGTTTCGAATAAACACTGAGCTAGTTGTTAGACCAATCGTTTGACTATAGAGTATTCATGTTGAGCCACTTATTTTATTAAATAAGTTCCGTCACAACATATCTAAAATTTGAGGCTAGTAAGGGGACCATAAGAATAAAAAAAACACTTTGCTACATAATTAATAAACTCTATTGATTAAACTCATAATCAAATTTATTAATTATTAATTACGATCAACTCCACTATAAAATCATAATTGAACTCTAAGTATATTTTATATTACTCGATGTAACTATCCATGACCTATTAAGCATTATGTAATGCCCCTCCATAATATAGTATCGTGTATAAGTACGTTAATTACTATCATCCTAATATTTATACACATCTACTATCCATAGGTTCCAAATTCTTATCAGTCAACTATGATAATTTTCTTACTTGACATCTCAAGTAAAATTATCAAATCTCGAGTACTCCGCATTATATAATGTCCCTCCATTAATTACGAACTCCAAGTATATTTTGTATTATTCAACGTAACTATCATTGAGCTAATAAGCATTATTTAATACCTCCTTCATAATATAGTATTATCGTGTATAATTAGGTTATTAGTATCGACCTAATATTTATACAAATCTTAGTATCCTTAGGTTCCAAATTCATTTTATCAGTCAACTATGAAAATTTTCATACTTGACGTCTCAAGTAAAATTATTAAATCTCTAGTACTCCACTAGATATACTAAACGCTTAGATTATGAACAACATAAATGAATTACCTAGATTTACTATGTCACTTATTAAAAGTGTTTATGGATTCTACTATTGAGAATCTGTAGACTCACTATCTAATAATTCAGTCATCCAACCTCCAGAATATGTTGACTCATAGAGTATCATTCTTAGTAGATCAAAATAATTATATTATTAAATATAAGCTCATAACTCTCTCAAGATTGAGAGGACTCATAAAATAATAGCAATAAGTCATTATTTTCATTTGATAGTAATTTAATAAAAATCAGACTCATTAGTGCTTTCAATGTATTTCAAATACACTAATATATTAACTAGGTACTCAATCTAGTGATCAAGGTAAGTCACTCTGCATAATAGAGTTAATGTACTACAATCTTCTCTTAGCAAAGCGCACAGTTTCACAAGACTGTGAAATTAAGTATTTACAAGTCATAAATGACTTTTGATTAAATACCCTGTTCACATGAGCTAAACACCATAAGACTCATAAAACATGTAGTATTATGCTTGTGGACATTTTACAAAAATATATATTACAAATAATATATGAATAAACTATTTATTATTAATTAAGATTTAATGTCTTAATAAATATAATAGAATTCAATTACTTTTAAGGCACAATCCTAACAGATTATTCATATGTTATTTTTTCTCATATGTTTATTTCATCATTGATATTTTAAGATGATGGATTTTACAAAACGATTTTACCTTAGAGAGACATAAATAAATTCCAAAAATCGATCTTTGACAAATCTAAAGAGAATTTTCTCTTATGGGGTCACATTGTATAGGGTCCATTGTATGTTAGAATTTAAAGATTCTATGGATTCAACGAAGATTTAAGGATTCTAAGGATTCGATGAAGTCAATCAATTCTAGAATTTCAAACAAAAATCTAAGGTATGGAGTTTGAAACTGAAGAAGATGCATATAACTTCCACAACACTTATGCTTACAAGGTTGGTTTTAGTATTTGTAGAAGTAAAAGCTGCTAAAATCACAACTAAAATATTTTGTTGTTCTTGTGAAGGTTACTATGGAGTTGATAAAAGAAATGTTAAATGTAAAATACCCTCATGCCAAGACAAGATTTGGCTGCTTGGCCTAAATGAAAGTTAATTGTCAAACTGGAAATTGTCGTATTGTGGAATTTTTTGCTGAGCACACTGATTTAACATTAAGTCCCAGTAAAAGTCATACTCATATATAGGTCACAACAGAAAGTATTTGTTGTTCAAGCAGTTGAAATTGACTTAGCAGACTGTACTGGTATTGCTCTCAAAGTCAGTTGTGAATTGATGGCGAGAAGAGTTGGTGGTCTTAAGAATCTTGAATTTATTCTTAAAGACTATAAGAAATATTTGCGTTCAAAATGTTCAGTTGTGGATTTAAGGGTGTCATGTGGGTGAGGTGAATGAGTGGTATAGTCCTAGCTCGTGACCAGAATAATGTCTGAGAACGTCGGGGAGGCACTGGGAGGTGAAGGGGGAGCACTCTAGACACTCGAGGGTGGTGACAAATGCTTGCTCTCTCTCTATAAGTGGGAGTTTCTCATTCTATAAATGTGAGCTTCTCACTCTAAAGTGGGAGCTTCTCTCTCTGAATTTTCAATCCCCCTAAATGAAGGAGGAGTCCCCTTTTATAGGTGAACAAAAGGAGGGGGACCATTGCAACTAATTCCTTGATTAGTTGCAAGCCTACCAATCAAATCACACCACCTAAGCTGACTGATCATGCTTAGGTGAGTAAGATGAGGATTACACATGAGCCAATTGGATGGTGCCACTTAGGTCTTTGTGTAATGACCATGATCTAGGGAGAACCCGCCTAGCCGTTGAGGCGTGATGACGGTGTTCACCCAACGCCTCCTCTACAAAGGTTCTCTCAAACAAAACCCCTCCCCAAGGTGGGAGGGCAGCACACCCTCAATGTCTAGAGTGGTTGTACTGAGAAGGTATGTCCCCCATTCTGTACAACATAGCCTCACCCCTAATCCTACCAGTCCACAACCTCCTAAGTATTCCCTGGCAACCATACATCCACCCAAGTCTTTGTCACTTGACTTGGTGGTTTGTGATGTGATGACTCTTTGCAATAGTGTAGCGGTGTGTCTTGTCCCTTTTTCAGCTCACCTTTTTGAACTTTTGAAATAAGATATTATATATTAATTCCATCTTAATAATTCCCTGAAATGAAATTAATGAGACATAGTTAATTTACACCAACTGGAAGAGACTGCAGAGCTATCCATAGGATAGATAATGACATCAAGATGACAACTCTTCATTGAAGAATGACGCAACGGCCATTAAAACAGTCATTTGAAAATTCAGTAGCATGTCTGTATATGTAGTAGGGGCCTCATCCACCATCGTACCTTTCCTAATACTAGACCCATGACCATTATAACTAAGGCCAAAGTAGAGCGTACATGCAAAGACAAATCTGACGACAACTCATGTAGAGATTAGTGCTACTAATTGAGATAATTAATGATGAATAAAAATATATACTTTTATCCTTGAACTAAAAATTGAGAAACTCTTAATTCTTATTGTAAAGAGTGGCTAAAGCTTTTAGGCATATTTCTCAGTTAAGAGTTCTTTTTATCCTACCTGACTTTGGCATATAAAGCATTGTAATATGCCTCAACTACAAGTTCATGGATGTAACTTTCATAAAGAATTTAGTAAGATGATAAATTTTATTATCTGAAAGTATTCTTTGGGAAGGGGATTCTATAGATCATAAAAAACTACAAATTTTAAATTGAAACAAACATAGAGTAATTATTAGTGCATCAAATGGCTGGAAGTTGATACGATGCTTACCTTTATAAGCTTTTTCTTGCAGCACGAACAATCTCTGACTGCTTCCTTACTCGTACCACATTCATATTTGTCGCGTTAGCTAATTCATCACCGATTGGTTCTCTTCCAAGATCTTTCTGTAAGCCTTCTTTAACTAGAAGAAGTGCTTAAGGAAACAATCATAATTAAACAGCCATTCTCAGTATCATCCACTAGAAAGATAAAAGACAACACGATTGGTTAACACAAGATAACAAAAATCACCTTCATTGGTTCTGCCAGTTTGAACAACCAAGTGTGTTCAAACAATGGAAGAACTGGAGGAATTTTCATTTTCTTCCAGTCTAAACTCTAAATAAATTAGGAAAATCTAAACCCTACATCTCAATAAAACTAAATCACAACAAATAACACTAAATAAATCTTAAATAAAACTACAAAATAACTGCGAGAATCCGAGAACCATTACTGGATGCTGAGATTCGAAAGAGAGAACAGATCAGAGATGAGTAGTATAAGAGAGAGAGTCTGAGAAAGGAGTAATGAGAGAGAGAGAGAGAGTAGTGTAGAGGCGAGCTCGAGAGGGAGAGAGCGCAGGTTGAGCGAGAGATAAGGCTGAGAGTGAGCAAAAGAGCTTTAAGTTGAGATATTTGAGAATTAGGGTTATGAGAAATATATAGATGGTATTTTTGTAATTAACATTAACTTTGGGTATATATAACTATGTGAGTATGTCGGGCAAAAACTTTTTATGACAGTTAAAATAAATTATTGTCATAATTGGTCAACATTGTATGACAGTTTAGGTAAACACTGACATATTAACTCAAACAAAAAAAATTCCCACCCAAACACCTTTTTCCCTTGACAGGTTTAACAAAGTTGTTATAAAAAAAATTTATGGGTGTCATTGTAGCCCATTTTGATCACCTTGATTAGTGAACAACTGGAAATGATCTGCCTGCAAGTCAGAGGGTGAAATAATGGTATACACTTGACTCATTTTTATAGTATCTCGCCTAAGCAGTTTTTATTACTTATTTCGAGAGACCAAAGCTGAACGTTAGTTGATTGATAAATATTAAAACTATATTAGCAGGATTACTATGTATTAATATCAGATTGATAATTAATTGGATTGGGCTATCCTACCTAACTGGTTTAAATGTGTGTTCTTCCTAAGAATGCGTATGTTTATAAGAGTTGGGATAAAACTATAGCACTTATATGGCAGTGGAAACTCTAGTTGATGACCATATCCTTATGGTTGTTTTTATTCAACTAGAAAGAGATTCTTAAAGGTAAAATCAATGGGAAAACTCATATCTATATAGTCTTCGAGCGGATTCCATACATCAGTTTATGATTAAACTATAGCACTTGAAAAAATGTTTAATCAGGCTTAACTGAACTAGGAACTCTAGATAGCTAAGGGAATCATGAAGACGGTTTGTGTTAAACATGACCTTGTCAATTTTTTTCTTTTAGGTTTAAGCTTAGCCTAAATAAGATGAAGAAGATAAAGGTCTCAAATTAGATGTGGCTCAGAGTAAGAAAGAGAGAGCAAGTTCTAATGGGAAGTGCTTCTATTTTGGGAAGACTTGATATAAGAAAACCAGCTACAATGTTTTCTTAACTGTAAAGAGCTGAAACAAGCATCTCATTAAGAAGTGATCAGTGATTGATTCTACTACACCCTGGCGTGCAGACTCTAAAATCACTAATCACATTAAAAATCCTTTGTGAAGGTTCTAGGAAACTAGAAAACTAAATGAGAGGGATTACATGTTTGTTGGAAAGAGGCATATGCACTATTTTAGGTAGTACATTTATTTCTAAATTTTTTATTGCATGATATAGAATAAAATAACAGTATACTTAGTAAATTATAGAAGTGAAAAGTTTCTCAAGCAAACTATATGTCTATAACATATGCCATGGTCATATTATCTAAGCATGATTCAAACACTAGTAAGAGATAAGCATCATGGCTTTAAATTTTAAACTCTTACAAATAACCAAATTCATTACTGATAAGTATATGAACAAGAGTCTTTTTTGAGACAAAACGACATAGAGGTCTATGACATTAGTGTTGGAGTATATTACTTGAGTGGACAAGTGAAAGTCTACGCGAGAGGTGGCTATGGGTATAATGTCAATTTTATTGACGAGTACTCTAGTTATGACTATGTTTGTCTTATGCTTCTCAACTATGAAACTTTTGAGAAATCGAATAGTTTAGAATGAAAGTTGAGAAGGCGTTGGAGAGACAAACTATGTCTCTTCGATTTGATCGAAGAAATAAATACCTCTTAATGACATTCGCTTACTGCAAGGTAAATATCTGAATTGTATCCTGGTTGGTTATTTCTTTTAACATGAGATCTATGTATAGTTATTTCACTGGCCTATTTTCTTTTTTAGGATTAACTTTATCGATTATGTATTTCCATTAGGAAACAAGGTGGGAGTGTTTAGTGGGAGAATGTTAAGGAAGAATTAGAATTGGAGGTATTTGAAGAGCCATATTTAAATTGGGGCAGGTTTGAGCGTGGTTATGGGAATAGAGAAGATAGGATGGTAGGCCTAGGAAGGATAATTATTTAGGGAACATAAAGATTAAAATCTCATATTTTCAAGGTAAAATGATCATGAAGCTTACTTGGAGTGGGAAATTAAAGTGGAGAAGGTGTTTGATTGTCACAAATATTTAGAGATGAAGAAGGCTAGGTTGACTGCAATTGAATTCACTGATTATGCCATGGTTTGGTGGGATCAATTACTAAATAATAGGAGGTGGAAGAGAGAGCCACCCGTGAACATTTGGGAGGAGATGAAAATGCTTATGAGTGAGAAATTAAAGTGGAGATGGTGTTTGATTGTCACGAATATTCAGAGATGAAGAAGGTTAAGTTTACTGCAATTGAATTTCTTGATTATGCCATTGTTTGACGGGATCTATTACTGAATAATAAGAGGTGAAATAGAGAGCCACCCGTGAACACTTGGGAGGAGATGAAAATGCTTATGAGGATGCATTTTGTATCAACCACTACTATAGGAGTTTGTTTCAAAAATTGCAATAACTCCAGGTTCCAAGTGTGTGGATGAGTGTTACAAGGAGATGGAGGTAGCTATGATCCGGGCTAATGTGAAAGAAGTCCGAGAAGCCACCTGTAACAGCCCAAAAATTTATCAAAATTTATCTTTAATATTTAATGCAAAAAGCTTACGGAAACTAGGTCAATAGTTTTTAAAACTAATCAAGTGTAAAGTTAAAACTTAAACATAGTCTTATTTATTTTGAATGATTTCAAAGCAATATTTAACGGAAATAAACTGTTACATCAATTGGTTAACGAAAGATAATAAATAAAATTAGTTAAAACTTTAAAAAACCAAATAAAAACTTCAAATGTATCTCAAAAACAACTTTGATTTTAGTCTCATGTCAGGGACTCTAAACTCCATCCGTTATGAAAGCATCCTCCTTAATAGCGGGTTGGTTACACCTACAACCAAAATGGAAACCGAGCGTTTCGTGGTTTAAAAATGCCGAATCTCATCTCAATCATCATTTGTCAGGACTTAAAAATATACCCAATAAGTAAAACAAAACATACATAACATCATACAAAGGCAATCAAATACAACACATATCCAGAAAAACACTCTCATAATGATTTTTTGACAATATGAAAATCTTGCCGAAAAATTCTGAAAATTTTCAAGCTTGTTAAAAAAACTCTCATAATGCTACAGTAAAGTTTTAGGTTAAAACGATTTGATTATAATATAGTACCAACCCTAAAAGTGAATATCAATTAAATTATTTTTCCTGTACAGTCTAGAAAACATAGAAAAATTATAAAAAAATCACCAAAATCGAATTGTACCGTACTATTTATGTGACAAACATTTCAAGATGCTAAGAATACACCCTGAAAATTTCAGGTCCAAATTCCAACGTTAGAGATCCAAAATATCAATTCATTTTCATAGTGTTCTATAAACCCCGAAATTCCTAGTTTTATCAAAACGTCAGATCTTTTTATTGTAAACATTTTTTTACTCGAAAACAACTTATTAAACATAAATAAACTTTATACATATTTAAGCCTAAGTTTAATCAGCATATTTCCTTTGAAATCATGCAAAAACAAAAACAATAAATGTACATTGAAATAAATTTTACCCGATAGCGATCTAAAAAATGATCTAAATCTTGTGACAACTACTACCGACCAGAATGAAAGGGAAAGATTTCGTGCAAGGGATAGGGGGAGAGAGGTGTTGCCGCCAAAGAGTGTTTATGATAATTAGGGCAAGGTAAAATAACCTAATATACTAAGTCACAGATAAAGGAACTTTCTTAAACCTCCCATTTACCTTACATATCATTCGAGGTTTAGGAAATAAAACAAAGTCTCTTAAACGGGAGAGGAGGTGGCCGGCCAAGCAAGGATAGAAAGGGGGTGCATTCAACCCTAATTTACGTCTCCTTCCTTAGAAATGATAATTATTAATATAATTAACCTAATAAAATTTATTTCCCCCTTTTTGCAAATAATGACATGAAAATAATACCAAAAGTGTTATTTCCTATGCATAGTAAAAATCTAATACAATACACATAAAATAGAAAATGCAGAATCAACATGAACCATGAAGAAGGCATGGGAGAGGTATAATAGGGGACAAAATTATTATTATTATTGTTTCCTGAATCACTACTTTCTAAAAATTTCACAAGGGAACCCCTCTTTTAATATTTTCCTAAAATTTAGGTTCTAAAATCAAAAGATTAAAAAGTAAGTTTCTAAAACCATAAACATTTAAAAAGTTACAATATTAAACGTCTTATGTGTCACGTGTTACACAATACTCTTGTCTATTAAATCGATTTATTGTTATCATCACAATTTGAGGGATTTATGCTATATATTATGTCACATTATAATATAACGTCACACTATAACAAAAATATAAGGACTAAGGTTATGGCCTATAAGACACATATAAATAAAAATGTACACACTCTAACCTCACAGTAGGCTCAAAAGTAGAAGTGTTACATCTCCCCTCCTTATATGAATTTTCACCCTAAAAAATTATAGGAGGTAGATATTTGAAAGAGGTACAAATATAGTGCTTGAATCTCATCCTCCTGTTCCCAGGTGGCCTCTTCTAACTGATGGTTCTTCCAAAGTACCTTGACTGAAGGGATCTCCTTAATGTGTAACACTTACGTGTTTCTATCTAGGATCTGAATCAAAATCTCTTCATAAGTTAGGATTTCTCATAACCAGGAATGTAATTTCGTAACATAGACACATGAAAGACATCATGTACTGCTGCGAAAGTTGGAGGTAGGGGTACGTGATAAGCAACAACTCCAACATGTTCCAATATCTCAAAAGGTCCTACAAAACAAGGACTAAAATTTCCATTCTTTCCAAATCTCATAACTTCTTTTATTAGCGCAATTTTGATCAATATCATGTCTCCAACTACAAATTCCAGGCTTTTCCTACGTACGTAAACAATTGTTCTAGCGACTTTTTGTGTAGTTTGGATCCTTTTCTGAATCTTGTCAATATCTTCTTTAGCTTGTTGGACCATATTTGGACCTAGCAACTTTCTATCGCCATCAACTTTCTATCGACACTTTCTTCCATATAAAGCTTCGGAAGGCGCCATCCTAATTGTTGTTTGATAGCTATTATTGTATGAAAACTCGATAAGTGGTAACATATCACTCCATTTCCCTTGAGAATCCAACACACATGCTCGTAGCATATCCTCGAGTGTATAAATAGTCCATTTTGTCTGTCCATTTGTTTGAGGGTGAAAAGTTGTGCTAAAGTTTTATGGGTACCCAAGGCTTCTTGAAGACTACACCAAAATCTGGAAGTAAACCTTGGATCATTGTCCGATACTATAGATATCGGTACCCCGTGGAGTCTAACAATCGCCTTAGCATATAATTTTACCCAATCTTCCATTGTGAATTTCATGCGACTCGGTATGAAATGAGTAGATTTGGTCAATCGATCAACTATCACCCAAATTATATCAAATCTCCTTGAAGTCTTTGGTAAAATAACTATAAAGTCCATCAATTTATGTTCCTATTTCCATACTAGGATCGGTAAAGGATGTCAGAGACCGAAAGGGCACTGGTGTTCGGCCTTCACTTTTTTACAAGTAAGACATTGATCTACAAATTTTTGAACATCATTTTTCATGTTGTTCCACCATAAGTGCTTAGTAGGTCATGATACATTTTTGTACTACCCCGATGAATTGAGTAGGAAGTAGAGGAGAGAATCTACTAGAATCTCCCTTTTTAGCTCCTCACTCTAAGGTATGACAACTCTATTGATGAATTTGAGTACTTTGTCTCGAGAAATCGATAAACAATTCCTTTTCACTCTCTCAATCTCTGATGTGATCTTTACTAAGTACGAATCCTCCTTCTCTGCATCACGAATCCTATCCTGAAGTGTAGGTCGCACCATCAATTGAGCAAGGATAGTCGAAACATTATGGACCAAGATTTCCAACTCCAAACTTTCTAAGTCAAATTAAATGGATTTTTGAGTGGAAGTGTGGGCTACTAGAGAACCCGATTTCATACTTAGTGCGTCTGCTACCATGTTTGCCTTTTCAAGATGGTAATTAGTCACCCAATCATAATCCTTAACAAGTTCCAACCATCTACGTTGCCTCATATTAAGATCCTTTTAAGTGAAGAGATACTTTCGACTCTTATGATCTTTGTAGATTTTGACCCTTGTTCCATAGCAATAATGACGTCAAATCTTCAATGCAAAAACTACCACTACAAGTTCCAAATTATGGATAGGGTAGTTTTATTCATAACCTTTTGCTTGTCAGGAATCATAGGCTATAACTTTCCTCTGTTGCACTAATACATAACCCAAGCTCACTCGTGAAGCATCACTATAGATAATTAATCCATCACCCCCAAAGGCACGGTTAATATTGGGACATACACCAATCTTTATTTAAGTTCTTGAAAACAATTTTGGCACTCTTTTGGTCACAAGTAATGTGCATTCTTTCTCGCTAACTTAGTCAACAGTGCAGAAATACTAGAGAATCTCCCCATAAATCTTTGATAATAGCCAGCCAATTCTATGAAACTCCTAGTCTCCTTAACACTCATTGGATGGTTCCAGTTCATTACTGCTTCTACCTTCGCTGGATCCACTGATATACCCTCTTCAGAAAGTACGTGTATAAAAAAGTCAATCTTAGATAATCAAAACTTGCACTTACTAAACTTGGCATACAACCTTTAGTCCTTAAGATCGGAAATGTGGTTCTAAGATGTTCCTAAGGTTCTCCTTTGGACTTAGAGTAGAATAGGATGTCATCTATGAAGACAATGATAAACTGATCAAAAATTTCAAAAAACCCGATTCATTAAGTCCATGAATACTACAGGGGCATTGGAAAACCCAAAGGATGACAAAAAACTCGTATTGTTATACTGAGTATGAAAGGCAATCTTCGTTATATCCTCCTTCTTCACTTTAGTTGGTGATACCCAAATCACAAGTTGATTTTTGAGAAAATATATGCTCCCTGGAGTTGATCAAACAAATCTTCTATTCGAGATAGAGGATATTTATTTTTAATAGTAATCTTGATCAAATCCCTATAGTCGATATGAAGGCTCATGGATCCATCTTTTTTCTCCAAAAAGAGAATAAGTGCTCCCTAAGTTGAGACACTGGATGAATAAATCCCTTGTCCAATAATTCGTGAAGCTATTCCTTTAACTCTTTCATCTCTATAGGTGCCATATAATATGGGGCCTTAGATATTGACTAAGTTGATGATGAAATGCACTTCTCTGATGGGTAGTACACCTGGCAACGTTTAAGAAAAACATTTCGGGAAGTCTGTATCCACTTCAAATCATTCATTTTCAAATCCAACTTTCGTGTGTCCACCACACTAGCTAAATAACCCAACAACCATTGTTAATCAATCATTTAGCTCGCAGCGATGAGATGATCTGAGGAAGTGCGTGTAAACGTGATCCTTTAAATTTGAAATTTGACTTACCCAGAGGGTTAAACATTACCTCTCGTTCATGACAAATGATATTGGTGTAGTTAATAGCTATCCAATCCATACCAAAAATAACATCGGAGTGATGTATTTCTAAAAGTGTAAGAGTAGCCTCTAACATTCTAGAAGCAATTGCTACAGATCAAGACTTGATGGACTTCTCTGTACATAAAATACCACCGGAAGGGGGGACACACAAAGCTCAACCTCAAGAGGTTTTATATCGACATTCAATCACCTAGAAAACTTAGCAAATATAAAGGAATGCATAGAGTCAGAATCAACCAACACAAATGCGACAACTCCATGGATAAGAAGTTTACCTGACACCACATTTAAAGCGTCTTCTAAATCAGCCTTAGTCACGATGTAAAATTAACACTTAAACATAGTCTCATTTATTTTGAATGATTTTAAAAAATCATTTAATGGAAATAAACTACAGTATCAATTGTATAACGAGAGAGCGGGAGAGAGGGGTTGCTACCCAAGATTGTTTATGATAATTTGGGCAAGGAAAAATAGCCTAATATACCAAGTCACATGTAAAGGAAATTTCCTAAACCTCCCATCCATACCTTAAATATCATTCTAGGTTTAGGAAATAAAACAAAGTCTCTTAAAGGGAAGAGGGGTTGGCCAGCCAAACAAGGATATAAGGAACCTTGAGAGCTAGACAAAATTTTGCAGTGTGGATATCAATGTTGCTATAACAATGCCTATGAATGCAAGGCAAGTGACTTTGTCTTATAGTCCTGCTGGCACTAAAAAGGGAGGAAAATCTTGTACGCCCAAAGGTTAGTTTTCTAGATAGCATCAACGCTTTTCCCATGGTCCCCACTGTGGTGGCAACTTCACACACGTCCATGTTAGAAGTTGAAGCCCTAATCCCAAGTCTCCATTTATAGCAAGTACGCTTTTGTGAGAAGCAGCCCACACCTTTACTAGGAATAAGGGAACATTTTGTAGAGAAGAAAGAGGGGAGAAAATGACAGAGAATGCAACAAAGGACGCGAGGAAGAAGACAAAGGAGAAGGATATTCGTATATTCCCTTCTCTACTTTTCATCTTTAACCTTACTTGCTTTGCTGTATTTTCTATTAATAGTTAACTTTTTGAAAGATAAGTCTATAAATGGTTGTTTTCGAAATTGCTCTTAAGCTCATTATGAGTTAAACTCTTAAGCTAGTATGGGTAATGAACCTTAAAATTTTTATTTCTAGTTAATGAAGTTTTTGTTGCTCATTTCTCGGTAGCATTTCAGTCAAGGTTACTTAATGCTAACAATTTATTATTGATTGGCCATCTTAAATAAGATACAAGTTGAGTTAAATACTGGAAAGGCTTAATCTAATAGATATTGCTTCAATGATACTTAAATGCTTAAGTCTAGTAGATCTAAGTTTTTAGTGAGGAATATAGGCATATATGCGCACCTAGTAACCCAATCAACTAGAACTAATAAGAGGTTACTCTAATAAGAATTAGGCCTAGGAACAAGTTAATTAAGGTTAGAGATAATGGTCACAAAGATGGAAACCTATTGTGCAAATGAGCTGAGGTTAATGCTATTAAGAACCTGTAGCAACTTAAGCAGATTTTACTAGGAATATTAATGATAAGAGGAATAAACCACGCCAGCTCATTTCATTATTGAATACACCAGTGTTACTTTAAACCATTTTACTTAAATCAGTGTTTTTACTTGACTCTTAGATTCATTGAACTAAACTATTGTTGTTACTCTGTTTCTGATTAGGTTTTATTTGATTTATCTAATTGCTTAATTTTCCATCAGTCCCTGTGGAGATTGATACTCATTTATCACTTTATTACTTGTTAGTGAAATGTACACTTATGTATATATCACACACAACAAGTTTTTAACGTTGTTGTCGGGGACTCGATGAGAAATTTAGTTATTTAGATGAACAAAGAATGTCAAATTATGGTATGAGATTACTTCCTTTCACTAATTAGAGGATGGATCTTTGTATTAGGCATGGGAAAGATTTAAGGAGTTTCTAAGAAAGTGTACACACCATGGGATCCCACATTGCATCCAAATGGAAACCTTCTATAATGGACTGAATTCTTCCAAAAGATTAATGGTTGATGCTTCAGCAAGTGGAGCCATTTTATCTGTCTTATAATGAGGACTATGAGAGTTTGGAGAGAATAACAAGCAATAACTATCATTGGCCAACTTCTATAGTCGTACCAAGCTAAAGAGTTGCTAGGATACATGATCTAGATGCTAATATAGCGTTGATAGCTTAGGTGTCTTCACTAACCAATATGATCAAACTTTAAGTATGGCATACACAACAAATTAGAGTCAAAATCAAGACATGTAGCAACCTGTGAAGCAAGTGGTGGAGGTAACATGTGTCTACTTTGGTGATGAACACTTATTTTAAAGTTGCCTAGGGAATCTAACTTCTATGAACTATGTAGGGAATTTTAACAAAAATAACAACAATAACCCTTACTCTAATACTTACAACCCTGGCTGGAGACAACACCCAAATTTCTCTCGAAGCAACCAAGGTGCATGACCTTAAAACTTACAACGCAGACCAGCCTATCCTCCTGGTTTTGCACAGCAATCTCAAGGACAGAACCCAATACCAACTGAACAACCTGGCACATTAAAGAATCTCTTGAAAGAATATATAGCCAATAATGAATCAGTAATCTAGATCCAATCTGTAATGAGAGAGAAAGGGAGATTTGTAGAAGAAAAACAGAGGAACCAAGAGGAAGCTCTATGGAAGAAAGCTTGGAAATTATGTAAGTAGAGGACAAGCAAGGTGAGGAGGAGCCATTTGGGCAAGATGATGTGGCCCCCAATGTTGAAGGAGCAATGGAAAAGAAAGAAGCTGAAGCCAAAGATAATGAGGCAGAAATTCAAGAGGAAGAAGTGTTGGGGGTTATGCCCTCAAAACATGTGTATTGACATTTTATGTCAGCAACATATTAAAGTATGAAATCTTTAATGAATGGTTGCTATTATGGTTCACTAAGCATTATGAATAAGTGTGATCTAGATCTGAATCATTAATGTGTATAGATATCTTAGTGAAGGTACTTTATATATTGAGATTATGTATGACTGGACTGATGTGAATTAATATATTTATCAACGTGCCGTTTATCATAAAGATTTAATACATACCAATTCAATGATCATATGTAGATGAGTCTCAATCTGGAGTTGTCATGAACTTCTATGCATGTCTACTGGATCTTTTGATTCACTTGTTAAGGTTTGTTTGTAAACAAGGTAGTGACTTTTGTTTTGAAGATTCAGTGATGTGGATGGCTGAGAACATGATCTTGCAAGATTTGGAATCCAAGATTTTCTAACGGATCGTATATTGATTTCCCTTAGTGTTAATTTTGGAACTGAATGGTTATTGAGCTCAGATTTATAATAAGATTATAAATTAACCATTCACTAGTAAAATAATGATACTTAAGGATCAAGAGGTATTTAGAGGGGTAGAATGATAGTTTTGACTAGCTCTAATTCACGAACCAATAATTGGAGGATAGAACTACATGAATGATTATATCAGTGGACTACATAAGAATACTCTGTAAATATATTTTATAATCACTAAGAGTTCAATTCCATATTTATAGTGGATAAATAATGGAATTAATAAATAAAATTATTTAATTAAAGAGTTTAATTAATAATCTGATTTATTGAAGCTTTGGATTATAGGTACATGGTTCCCAAGTAACCTCTGTACTACGCATTCTAGGTTGTGAATATTTCAGGACATCAGAAAATGATTGACTTGCAAAACAAATTTTTATTTAGGGGCAAGTTCATAATTATGAGATAATTATGTATAATTAATTAATTGAATTATTTACATATATATATATACATATCAATAAATAAGATAGAATATCTAATTTGGGAAGTTAGATAGTTAAATTATTATTAGATAAAAATTTGAATCAGCTAAATTTATTATTTGTGAAACAACAGATAAGTTAGTTGATAGGGATAATCAAATATGTTAATTTTTAATTAACTGATATCTAGATATTTATCTTATTAAAATAAATATTTAATTCACCGTAATTGTCACGTGTGTCAATCACTCATTGAGAATCAGAGATTGGCATGGACTACTGTAGCACCACATGGCACTACAGTAGTATGGTGCAGTACAGTAGTGCCACACGACACTACAGTAGTGCCATGAGGCACTGTTCTACCTTACGGCACACCCTAGTGCTATGTGGCACTGTAGTTGTGTACAGTTGCAATAGGTCCCACTGCAATATGATTAGGCAGATACCAATCCTTGTTTAAGTTCTTGAAATCTATTTTCGCACTCTACTAACCACAAGTATTGTGCATTCTTTCTCGTTAACTTAATCAACAGTGCAGAAATATTAGAGAATCCCCCCATAAATCTTCGATAATAGCCCGCCAGTTCTAAGAAACTCCTAGTCTCCTTAACATTTGTTGGACTGTTCCAATTCATTACTTGCCTTTGCTGGATCCATTGATATACCCTCTTTAGAAAGTATATATACCAAAAAGGAAATCTTAGATAATCGAAACTCGCACTTACAAAACTTGGCATACAACCTTTAGTCCTTTAAGATCTGAGGGGTGGTTCTAAGATGTTCCTAAGGTTCTCCTTTAGACTTAGAGTAGATTAGGATGTCATCTATGAAAGCAATGATAAACTGATCAAAGAAATCTCAAAAACCCTTATTCATTAAGTCCATGAATACAACAGGGGCATTGGTAAACCCAAAGCATGATAAAAAAACTAGTATTGTCCATACCGAGTATGAAAGGCAGTGTTCGGTATATTCTCCTTCTTCACTCTTAGTTGGTGATACCCAGATCACAAGCTGATTTTTGAGAAGGCATACGCTCCATGGAGTTGATCAAACAAATCATCTATTTGAGGTAGAGGGTTCTTATTTTTAATAGTAATCTTGATCAAATCACTATAGTCGATATGAAGCCTCATGGATCAATCTTTCTTCTTCACAAAGAGAATAGGTGCACCCAAAGGTGGGACAATGGAATGAATAAATCCCTTGTCTAATAATTCTTGAAGCTATTCCTTTAGCTCTTTCATCACTACATGTTCCATATGATATGGGGCCTTAGATATTGGGGTTATCCCTGGAACTAACTTGATGATGAAATCCACTTCTCTGATGGGCGGTACGCCTGGCAACGTTTAAGAAAAAAATTATGGGAACTCTTTATCCACCTTCAAATCGTGCAAATCCAATTTTCGTGTGTCCAACACACTAGCTAAATAACCCAACAACCATTGTTAATCAATCATTTAGCTCGCAGGGATGAGATGACCTAAGGAAGTGCGTGTAAAAGTGAACCATTAAATTTGAAAGTTGACTTACCTAGAGGGTTAAACATTACCTCATGTTCATGACAAAGGATATTTGCATAGTTAATAGCTAGTCAATCCATACCAAAAGTAACATCAGAGTGACATATATCCAAAACTGCAAGAGTAGCCTCCAACACTCTATCAGCAATCGCTATAGGTCAAGACTCGATGGCCTTGTCTGTACATAAAATACCACCCGAAGGGGAGGACACGTGAAGCTCAACCTCAATAGGTACTATATGGACATTAAATCTCCTAGAAAACTTAGCAAATATAAAGGAATGCATAGAGTCAAAATCAAACAACACAAATGCAACAACTCCATGAATTATAAGTTTACCTGACACCACATTTGAAGCGTCTCTTAAATCATCCTTTGTCATGGTGTAAACCTTCCCTTGCCCTTTAGGTCTGTTCCCGATCCTTTTACCATGAGGCTTGTCTTTAATCTCAAGGTAGTCCTTCAGGAAATGCCCAATTTTTTTCCACAACAAAAAGAAGGACTAGTTACTTTGAAGCATTGTCCCGACTGATCTTTTCTGCACGTGCCACAAGTCTGAACATCCCTTTTAGTCCGGGTCTTCTTGGAATGATCAATATTCTTACTAGAGATCCCTTGGAACTTCATTATGGGAGTTTGAGTTATGGCGGTTAGCAGGGTTTTATGATCCACTATTTTCCAAAAGTCTTTATCGAAGTGGTCAACACACTTGTTGGTAAAGAGTACGTACTAGACAAAACTAATTGAATTTCTCTTTCTAAGGAAAAACAATTCAAGGGATTCCTATTCTATACTACCCTTAGAAATCATATAACTCAGTGCAAATCTTCTTCTCGATCTTATTTTGGATCTTCCTCTGGACTTTTATGGACCTGAGGCTCTAGGGATAATATGGGCCTTGGGGCCGCCACCAGGTGGATAGTCAATAATGATAGAAGATTGAATCTCAGATCATGAATGCCTAGGAGCTAAATGTAAAGGTTGGGTAACTTCTTCATCATTAGATTAAACCCATTCATCCCAAACATCATTATTCAGAGTTGGAAAACGTCATTATGGTGATGGTCTAACAACGACATTGCTATAGTACTCATAGGGCGTGGAGAGAAATTGGACTCAGTGTCAGAATTTCTTCATCGTCAATAGTCGATTCAAAGTCATTTGAAATATTCATTTCTAAGACAATCACACAATTCATTTGAAGGTCACATATCAATAATTCATTACTGTTTCCTAAACACAAACACATTGCAACTCTAAATTCTTGCACGAACTCTTAAAAATTCAGAAAAAATTCCATAAAATGATTTCGTCAATTGACTCAAAATTCCAAAAACTTTCTAGTAAATACAATTATCTACATAATCGTATTTGTTTTGATACCAACTATAACAGCCCAAAAATTTCCTTTAATATTTAATGCAAAAAGCTCACGGAAGCTAGGACAATTTTTTTAAAACTAATCAAGTGTTAAATTAACACTTAAACATAGTCTCATTTATTTCAAATGATTTCAAAATATCGTTTAACGAAAATAAACTACAGCATCAATTGTCAAACGAAAGATAATAAATCAAAGCAGATGAGACTTTAACAAAACAAAATAAGAACTTCAAAGGTTTCCGAAAAACAACTTTGAAGAGAAGATATTGTGAATTTTACCCGATAATGCGATCCAAAAAATGACCTAAATCTCATGACAACTACTACCGACCAGAACCTATCTCTTCTTAGCAATAAGGGTTCTTTAGAGATGAAGGAGAGGAAAATATTTCGTGCAAGAGAGAGGCATAGAGAGATGATTTCGTGAAAGAGAGAGGGGGAGAGAGGTGTTTCCAGTCAAGATTGTTTATGATAATTCGGGCAAGGACAAAAAACCTAATATACCAAGTCACATGTAAAGGAAATTTCTTAAACCTCCCATCTATAACTTACATATCATCCTAGGTTTAGGAAATAAAACTAAGTCTCTTAAAGGGGAGAGGCGGTGGCCAGCCAAACAAGGATAGAAAGAGGATGAATTCAACCTTAATTTACATCCCCTTCCTTAGAAATAATAAGCCTTAAATATAATTAACCTAATAAAATTTATTTCCCATTTTCTGAAAATAATACCAAAAGTGGTATGTCCTATTCATAGTAAAAATCTAATATAATATACATAACATAAAAAATGCACAATCAACATGAACCATGATGTAGGCTTGGGAGGGGCATAATAAAGGACAAAATTATTTTTTTTTCCTAAATCACTACTTTCTGAAAAGCTCACAAGGGCCTCCACTTTTAATTTTCCTAAAACTTAGGGTCTAAAATAAAAAGATTAAAGAGTAAGTTTCTAAAATCATAAAAAATTAAGTTATATTTTTAAAGGTCTTTTGAGTGATGTGCTACAAAGTACTCGTGTCTATATNAATATATATATATATATATATATATATATATATATATGTAACATCACAATATAATATAATGTCGCATTACAATAAAAAAATATTTGGTCTAAGGTCATGACCTATAAGAGACATGCAAATCAAAATGTACTCTCTCTAACCTCAGAGTAGGCCGAAAAGTAGCGGTGTTACACCATCATGGTTAGGTTTTGCATCGCTTAAACCATGAGATTGCGGATATAGTCGAGTTGCAACACTATGTTGAGTTGTCGGTTATTGTGTATCAAGCCATAAAGGTGGAGGAATAACTCAAATGGAAAGGATTGGATAGCAAAGGACAACTTGTGGTTTCGACTAGCAAGTGGTAGATAGCTCCTAAAAGGGACGAGCAACCACAAAGCAAGTGCAAATTTGAACTCTCTAAGAATACCAAACATGCGACAACCACTACTTTAGGTAATTCTGAGGATAAGGAGAAAGCAGTTGATGAGATACCACCTTTAGAAGATGTTGATGATGAGCAAAATACTGTGGTTGGAGAATTATTGGTGGCAAGGTGAGTTCTCAATATGCAAGTTAAGGAGGAAGAAAGTAACCAAAGGGAGAACTTGTTCCATACTTAGTGCTTTATCAAAAACAAAGTTTGGAGTGTTATTATTAATGGATGGAGTTGCACAAACATCACTAGCACTAATTTGGTGGAGTGATAACTCTAAAGATTTAGTGTTATCTTTTCATTTCTAAGTCTAATTCATTATTAATTTTTGGGTGATGCATCATTTTATTGAATAAATTTAGGTATTTCCTTGAAGTTTAGTTTTCCGGTTGAGTCTTGCTGTGTTGTTAGGTTCAATGAAAGTTTTTGGACATTTTATGTATAACTTCGTGCTTCTACACAAGGAACCTTGGGAGAGTAGTGTCTAGAGAAAATGTTGCATTGTGGATATCAATGTTGTTATAGCAATGCCCATGCATGCAGGGCATGGGACTTTGTCGTATAGTTCTGCTAGAGCTAAACAGGGAGGAAAAGCTCGTGCGCCCAAAGGTAAGTTTTCTAGATGGCATCAACGCTTTTATCGTGGTCCCCACTATGGTGGTAGCTTCACATGCGTCCTTGTTGGAAGTTGAAGCCCTAATTCCAAGTCTTTATTTATAGTAAGTTCATCCTTGTGGAGAAGCAGCTGACACATTTGCCAGGAATAAAGGAACATTTTGTAGAGAAGAAAGAAGGGAGAAAATGACAGAAAATGCAAGAAAGGACGCGAGGAAGAAGAAAAAGGAGAAGGATATTAGTATATTCCCTTCTCTATTTTTCATCTTTAACCTTACTTGCTTTGCTGTATTTTCTATTCATAGTTAATTTTCTAAAAGATAAGTTTATAAATGGTTGTATTCGAAATTTCTCTTAAGCTCATTATGAGCTAAAATCTTAAGCTAGTATGGGTAATGAACCTTAAAGTTTTTATTTCTAGTTAATGAATTTTTTGTTGCTCATTTCTCGGTAGCATTTCATTCAAGGTTACATATTGCTTAACATTTATTTTTGATTGGCCATCTTAAATAAGATACAAGTTGAGTTAAATACTAGAAAGGCTTAATCTAATAGATATTGCTTGAATGATACTTAAATGCTTAAGTCTAGTAGATCTATGTTTTTAGTGAGGAATATAGGCATATATTCTCACCTATAACCCAATCAACTAGAACTAATAAGAGGTTACTCTAATAAGAATTAGGCTTAGGACTAAGTTAATTAAGATTAGAGTTAATTGTCACAAAGATGTAAATCTATTGTGCAAATGAGCTGAGGTTAATGCTATTAAGAACCTGTAGCAACTTAAGCAGATTTTACTAGGAATATTAATGATAAGAGGAAAAAACCACGCCAGCTCATTTCATTATTGAATACACCAGTGTTAGACTAAATTTCATATTCTCCAAGTGTTACTTTAAACCATTTTACTTAAATCAGTGTTTTTACTTTACTCTTAGATTAATTGAACTCAACTATTGTTGTTACTCTATTTCTGATTAGCTTTAATATGCTTTATCTAATTGCTTTTCTGATTTTCTATGTACATCCACATAACTTTTCTGCCAACTCTATGCGGTTTGGATCCTTTTTTGAACCTTGTTAATATCTCTATTAGCTTGTTAGACCATTTCTAGACCTACCAACTTTCTATCACCAACCTCCTCTCAATGAATAGAAGATTGACATTTTCTTCGATATAAGACTTTGAAGGGTGCCATCCTAATTATTGGTTGGTAGCTATTGTTGTACAAAATCTCGATAAGTAGCAACTTGTCAATCAATTTCCCTTAAAAGTCCAACGCACACGCCCATAGCATATTTTCAAGAGCTTGAAAAGTCATGCTAAAGCTTAGCTCAGTATTCAAGGCTTCCTAACGAGTATACCAAAATCTTGAAGTAAACCTTGGATCATGGTCAGATACTATAGATATTGGTAGCCCATTGAATCTAACAATCTCTTAAACGTATAACTTCGCCCAATCCTCCATTGAGAATGTCATGCGACCCGATAAGAAATGAGCAGATTTGATCAATCGATCAACTATCACGCAAATGGTATCGAATCCCCTCAAAGTCTTTGGTAAACTTACCACAAAGTCCATCGATATATGTTCCCATTTCCATTCTGGGATCGCTAAAGGCTGTAAGAGACCGGAAGGGCGTTGGCCTTTGACCTTCACTTATTGACAAGTAAGACATTGCTCTACCAATTTTGCCACGTCTCTTCATGTTGTTCCTCCAAAAGTGCTCACATAGGTCCTAATACATTTTCATATTGTCGGGTGACTTAAGTGCTCCACGTTGGGATATCAAAATAATTTGCTCCCAATCTCCGATGTGATCTTTAACAATAACGGATACCCATTTTGTGCATCACGTATCCTATACTGAAGTGTAGGTCACACCGTTAATTGAGCAAGCTTAGCCGAGGCATTCTGGACTAGGCTTTCCAACACAAAACTTTCTAAGTGAAAATGTGGGCTGCTAGAGAACCTGATTTGCTACTAAGTGCATCTGCTACCATGTTTGTTTTTCCATGATGGTAGTTAATCATACAATCATAATCCTTACCCAGTTCCAACCATCTATGATGCCTCATATTAGCTCCTTTTTGTGAAGAGATACATTAAACACTTATGATCTGTGTAGATTTTGACCCTTGTTCCGTAGAGATAATGACGTTAAATCTTCAAAGTAAAAACTACCTATGCGGGTAGGCATAGGCTATAACTTTGCCATATTGCATCCATACACAACCCAATCGCACTCGTGAAGAATAACTATAGATGACGAATCCATCACACCTAGAAGACACAATAAGGACTGGGGCTGACACCAATCGTTGTTTTAGTTCTTGGAAAATCTTTTCACACTCTTCTAACCACATGTACTATGCATTCTTCATCGTCAACATAGTAAACGGTGTAGAAATATTAGAGAGTTCCTCCACCAATCTTTTCCAAATCCACTGATTTTCCCTCTTTAGAAAGTACATGTCCAAAAATAGGCAATCTTAGATAACCAAAACTCGCACTTACTAAACTTCACAAACAACCTCTGGTTCTATAAGATCTATGATGTTCCTCATGTTCTCCTTCAGAATTAGAGTAGATTATGATGTCATCTATGAAAATAATGACAAATTAGTCCAAGAAATCTCGAAAGACCCATTTATCAAGTCCATGAAGGTATCAAGGGCACTGGTCAACCCAAAAGACATGAACAAAAACTCGTAATTGCTTACCATATAGTATGAAATGCAGTCTTCAGTTTGTCCTCTTTCTTCACTCTTAGTTGGTGATACCCAGATCCACAAGTCGATTTTTGAGAAACCACAAGCTCCCTGGAGTTGATCAAACAAAACTTCCATTTGAGGTAGAGGGTACTTGCTCTTAATGGTAACCTTGTTCAACTTCTTATAAACAATACAAAGCCTCTTGGATCCATCTTTCTTCTTCACAAAGAGAAAAGGGTGCTCACCATGGTGACACACTGGGATGAATAAAGCCCTTGTCCAATAATTCTTTAAGTTGTTCCTTAAGCTCTTTCATTTCTGCAGGTGCCATAGAATACGGGGCGTCACATAGAGGGGTTGTATTGGGAATTAACTTGATGTTTGAATCCACTTCTCTAACAGGCAGTACGGCTAGCAATGTCTCAGATTTGGCTCGTATGGACGAGATGATCTGTGGGTGTGCGTGTAAATGTTATCCTTTAAGTTTGAAACTTTACTTACCCATAAGGTTAAACAATACCACCCGTTCATGAAAAAGGATATTGGCATAGCTAATAGTTAGCTGATCCATACAAAAAATAACATTGAAGTGACACATATCCAAAAGTGTAAGAGTAGCCTCCAACATTCTATCAATAGTTGCTACAGGACAAGAGTTGATGGCCTTAAATGTATATAGAATACCACCGAAAAGGGGTGGGCACATAAAGCTCAACCTCAAGAGGCACTATCTCCATATTCAATCTCCTAAAAACTTAGAAGATATAAATGACTACGTAGAGCCAGAATCAAACAACACAAATGCAACAACTTCATGGATTAGAAGTGTACCTGTAACCACATTTTAAGCATATTCTAATTTAGCCTTAGTCATGGCATAAACCTACACTTATGCTTTGGGTCTATTCCCAATCCATTGATCATTAGGCTTGTCTTTCATCTCAGGGTAGTCCTTTAGAAAATGCCCAATTTTTCCACAATGAAACAAGCACCAGTTGCTTTGAAGCGTTCTCCTACATGATTCTTTCCACACGTACCACAAGTTTGGATTTTCAGCTTAGCCTGAAACTTCGTGGAATGATCAATCTTTTGACTTGAGCTCCCTTGAAAATTCCTTTTATGGGGGTTTGAGTTATTGCGGTCAGCAGGATTTGATGAACCGTTATTTTCCAAAAGCCTTTACCGGAGTGGTTTACACACTTTTCAAAAAAAGGTACATACTAACTAAAACTAATAGAACCACTTATTCTATGGAAAATAATATAAAGAATCACTATTCCATACTATCTTTAGAAATCATACTATCTCTATTCTAATTACTCATCTAGGTCTTCTTCTAGATCTTCTTTTGGATCTTCCTCTAGATCCTCTTCTGAACTTGGGCTCAAAGGATAATATGTGCCTTCGGGCCACAACAATGTGGGTAGTCCCTAACAATAGACACTTAAATCTTAGCTCGTGAATACCTAAGAGATAAATGTAAGGGTTAGTTAAATTCTTCATCATTAGACACAACTGATTTATCTCAAACATCATCATGCCTTACTGGAAAACGTTGAAGTCCCATCTCATGAGGGAAACTCTAGCTTTCGGAGGACTTTGCCTCCTTATGCTCAATGCTAGAACACGATTAAGTGTTCCCCTCTTGACAATCATTGGATTCCGTACCAAAACTGGACGCCTATGGTGTGGGTCCAACAACCACCTTACTATAAAACTCATAGGGCATGGAGAGAAACAGGACTCCGCGTCACAAATTTCTCCATCATTAATAGTCACTCGAAAGTCATCAGAAAGGTTCACAGCTAAGACAATCTCACAATTCATTCAGAGGTCACATGTCAATAATTCATTATTGTTTCCGAAACACAAACACATCATTTCATCAATTGACTCAAAATTGAGAATACTTTTTAGTAAATACATTTGTCTACATAAAACATATTTGCTCTGATACCAACTATGACATCTCGGATATTTATCCAAATTTTCATTTAATAATTAATGCCAAAAGCTTGCGGAAGCTAGGTCAATTTTTTTAAACTAAGCAACGGTAAAATTAATACCTAAACATAGTCTTATTTATTTTGAATGATTTCAAAAAATCGATTAATGGTAATAAACTCCAACATCAATTGTCTAACGAAAAATAATAAATAAAAGCAGTTGTGGCTTTAACAAAACAAAATAAAAATTCCAAATGTTTCCCGAAAAAACTTTGACTTTAGTCATGTGCCAGAGACTCGAAACTTCATCGGATACGAAAGTATCCTCCTCAGCTAAAAGTTTTAGAATAAAATGGATTGTGTATAAAGTATACTCAATAAGTAAAATCGTACATACATAACATCATATAAAGGTAAACACATACAACACATATCATTCTTCTTACATAGTTTCATTTACAAAACTTATCAATCATTCAGATCATAAATATCTTTCCTTATAGAGATCGCTGGCTATCTTCTATTAGAGCTCTCCACCACACCCATAATCAGAACAGAATTACCCATCATTAAGATTTGTTAGCTTGTAAGGTACGTACAAGTGACATTTCTCACGTGTACGAGTTGCAATAATGCCTTCCCACAAGACTAACCAGAACATATTCACAGACCCACTCCTGAAGGACGATGTAACTCATATCCTTTCCAAGTTTCAGAATCAAACAATACGCTATCATCACGGAATATAGCACAACAAATTGATAACTTCACAAAAGTACAACCAACGTAATGAAGAACATTCAGAGTTTTTTTCTAAGATTTTCTTACACAAAAGACAACACACATTACGTATGTAAGATTTCCTTGACCTGTTCTCCCAGTAAAGAAAGAACATAATTGAAACTCCTGAAATAGAATAACATTATGTTTCTCAAAATGATGCAGTTCATAAAAGTTTGAAAGCTAACCCTAAAGTGCAGATTTAGAAATTCAAGACAACAAAACCTAGGGGTTTTGAAAAATTCTAGTTTCTTACTGGATTCTCTATAATATTTCAGAGTTTCACATAATTGATTTCGTAAAATTCTGATGTCGCTTAAATTGTCAAAATGTGAAGACAAAATCGCCACAGAAAACTGTTTTTTTCCAAGTAAAATAGTAACTTTTGAAAATATGTTTCAGTGAGAAAAACTTGTTGAAAAATTCTGAAAATTTTCAAGCTTGTGATAGATACTCTCATAATGATTACAGTACAGTATCAATCCTAAACATGAATATCGACCAAACTATTTTTCTTGTACAATCGAGAAAACTTCAAACAATTACAAAGCATTACTGAGATTGAATCTTACCCTAATTTTTCTACAGTAAAAGTTTCAATATGTTAATAATACATCCTAAAATTGTCAGGTTCAAATTTCCACATTTGAGGTCCAAAACATCAGTTCGTTTTCAATGTACAGTAAATCCAAGAATTCCCAGTTTTGTTAAAAAAAGTCATATATTTTATTAGAAACGTTTTCTTAGTTGAAAAAAACTTTTGAAACATAAATAACCCTTTATACATGTTTAAACCTACGTTTATTGAGAATCTTCCCTTTTAAATCATGCAAAAAAATAATAAAATTTACGTTCAAGAGAGGATAACATAAATTTTACCTGATAGCGAGAATCCGAAGAACGATCTAAGTCTCGTGGCAACTACTGCCGACCAGATCCTATCCCTCCTTAGCAACTAGGATTGTTCCTCAATGAAGGAGAGGGAGAAATTTCGTTCAAGAGGGAGGGGGGAGAGACAGAGAGAAACGTGTTGCTGCCCAAAACAGATGATGATAATTAGGGCAAGGAAAACAAAAGGACTTAATATACGAACCCATGTATAAAGAAACTTTCTAAAACTGTTATCCTATACCATACAGAACATGTTTTAAGTTTAGGAAAGAAATCAATGTCTCCTAAATGGGAGAAGGGGGGCCGGTCAAAGCAATGTGAAAGGGGGGAATAAAACCCTAATTTTCTTTCTCCCTTCATTAGACTAATTAAAGCTCAATATAATTCACCCAAATAAAATTTATTTCCCCCTTTAACAAATAATGACATAAAAATAAATATCAAAAATACTATATCCTATGAATAATAAAATTAAAATTAATACAATACACATGACAAGGAAAATGCCCAACCAGCATGTACTAAGAGGGTAGGCGTGGGAGAGAATTAGTAGGGGACAAAAATAAATTTTTATTTCCTAAATTATTACTTTTTAAAATTCACAAGCGACCCCTCTATAATATCAAAAGTCTTATGTGTCACGTGTTAAATATATAAAATTTAATGTCACAATATAATAAAAAAAATATAAGGACTAAGGTTATAACCCATAAGACATATGTGACTAAATTGTATTCAGTCCAACCTTAAAGTCGGCCGAAATAGTAGGGGTCTTCACCTTTTCTGTGATAGTGTAATTCAACGATGCATTTGTGAGTGTCCCACTAGCATAATAAATGGAATGAAAGATATTACCCTTTCTTTGCCCCACGACAACTCCTACTGCATAGTCACTAGCATCACATATAAGTTCAAAAAATAGCTCCACAATAGACGCCACTATAATGGGAGCTGACACCAAAGCTTTTTTCAATTCAATAAAAGCCTACCTACAATCATCAGAAACTTCAAATGTGTTGATTTTTCAAGTAACATGCATAAAGGTTTAGATATTTTTTAAAAATCTTTAATGAATCTTCTATAGAATTCAACATGTCCTAAAAAACTTCTTATGCCTTTTACTAAAGTGGGGCAGGAAGTTTTTCAATTACTTCAATTATTTCCCTATCTACTTCAATGCCTTTTCATAGACACTTTATGATATAGGACAGTTTCCTCTTGTACCACAAAGTGACATTTCCCCCAATTTAAAACCATAATTATTTTCCTCACATCTCTCCACTACTCTTTCAAGGTTAATCAAACAATCTTAATATGATTTACGAAAAACTAAAATATCATCCATAAGTACCTCGAGTGTTTGCTCCATCATATCTATGAAAATAGCCATCATACATCTTTGGAAGGTTGCTGGAGCATTGTAGAGTCCAAATGACATCCTCCTAAAAGCAAAGGTCTTATAGGGGCAAGTGAATGTGGTTTTTTCATGGTCCTCAAGTGCTATAACTATAGGATTGTAACCCAAGTAGCCATCCAAGAAACAATAGTACTGGACAACTTCCAACAATTGTTGTTGGATCTCCTGGACGACTTTCAAACAAATGCTCTTCCCCACAATAAACTCTAGACACCTTCACTACTTGGTACACAGATTGTTGCATTCCTTGATTTTTGTTTTCATTTTCTAAAGATTCATACTCAAGGTCTTGATCATATTAGTCAATGAATATACCTAAGTTGCTAAGTCTGTCATAGCATCTAACTTTTGTATCCTTGCAACTCTTTTACTTGTTAATGCCCTAGAGGTTGGACATTGATAGTTTTTGCTTTCTATTCTTTCCAGATTCTCATAAGCTTCATTATAAAACTTAGACAAAGTAGCTCCATTTGCGGAGGCATCAACCATTAATCTTGTAGAAGAATTCAACCTATTATACAAATTTTCCATCAGAATACAATATCATGGGATACCATGATGTGGACATTTTCTTAGCAACTCCTTAAATCTTTCCCATACCTCATATGAAATATTCATCCCCCAATTAATTAAAGGATGTAATCTCAATTCTCCACTTGGCATTCTTTGTAAGTGTGAAATACTTTATTAAAAATATCTCAGCAAGATCCTTCCAATTACTAATTGAGTCTGGGGGTAGAGAATTCAAGAAGGCTCTAGCTCTATTTCATAATGAGTAGGGAAACAATCTCATCCTTAAAGCATCCTCTAAAGCTCTAGGAATTTTAAAGGCATCACTAACTTCACTGAAAGCCTTAAGTGCAAGTGAAGGTCTTCAGTGGGTGGACCATTGAATTACCATATAGTTTGCAACATTTGGAACATAAAAGGCTTGAACTCAAACTATGGAGCTTGGATCTCTGGTCTCACTATTCCAGGGTTCATTACTTAAGGTGTGAGAATAGCATAATTGACCTCTGCCTTCCATCAGCCATCACTATAACATTGTTGCCATTATTAGCTTGGTCGGCATTTTGATTCTCGTTGTCATTTAAAACCACTCCTTCTTCATTAGCTGAAATCTCTCTCACTACAGCCAATCCTCTATGCTCTCTTCTTACTATTTTAAAGTCCTATCAGTTTCTGGGTCAAAATTGAAGTCGGGTAATTACTTCATGTGCATTAAATGGAGTCCAGTTTTTTGCAATAGGGCAGTAGCAAAATTTCAATACAACAACTCACTAATTTGATTTAGTTTGATCTAAGTAACTAAGTTTTTCATTCAATCCCCATAAACGACGCCAAAAACTTGTTATGTGATATATGTATGCAAGTGCACGTTTCATTAACTAAGAAAGTGATAAATGAGTGTCATTCTCCACAGGATTGATGAAAAAAAAGTAGTTAATTGAATGAAGCTTTAATCTAAGTTAAGTAAAGTAAAAGTAATGGATATGAGTTTTAATTCATCTGGATAAAGTAAAATAGCATTAATCAAAGATTAGATGAAATAGAGTAACACTAATGGGAAATGAAGTAAAATAGAGTAATAATTATGTAATCAATGATGTAATGAACTAGCATGGTTAAATCCCTTTGTTGTTAATATCCTTTACTAAATTTGTTCAACTCGCTATAGCTTCCATCCTTGCAACTATTAACTTCAATCCTAATTATCTTATTCCTAAGCTAATACAAGATTAATGTTAGTAGTTATTCTACTTGTTTGGCTTACGAGATGAGTATATATGCCTATACTACTCACTAATTACTGAGATCACTAAGATTGAAGCAACAAGTATCAATCAAGTTAGATAAACCAAATTAAACCTTTCCAAAATTTAATCCAATAAGTATCTTACAAGTGATAGCCACTCAATTAGTAAGAACGAGAATTAATAATACTACAATGAAATACTACTAAGAAACTTGCAAATCGAACTTCATTAATTAAGGATAAAAACTTGAAAGTTTATTAACCCTCCTTGCTTAAGAAGTTTAGCTCATAAATAGTTTTAAAACATATTCAGTTACAGTCACAACCATTGAAATACTCGCAGAAATGAAACTTAGAGAAGAGGATACAATAAATAGAAGGCGGGCAAAGATGAAAATAGAAGAGGGATTAAAGGAATATCCTCCTTTCTTGTCTTCTTCCTCGTGTCATTTCTTTCCTTTTCCTATCCTTTTCTTCCCTCTGCTCTACAATATGTCTCCTTTTCTTAGTAAGGTGTCGACTCTCCTTTCAAAGAAGACGTACTTACTATAAATAGAGCCTCTAAATTGGGGCCTCAACCTCTAAAGGGGACACTTGTCGAGTAACAACAATGGATGGGGACCACTTGAAAGAAACAACGACAGTTGGATATTTTCTTTTTGGAGCGCACGAGCTTCTTTTCATCTTTTAGAGGGCCAACTAGATAAAATGATAAACTCCCTGCCATGCGTGCAAATATGCAGCTACACCAATATAGTTTTCTCATGTCGCAACATCTCCTCAATTGACTGCCTTTCTAAGAACCCTTCACAAAAAGTCCAATTTCATGAATAATCTACCCAATTACTACCAAATAAGCTAAAAAGGGTAATTAGATTCTAAAATTATAACTAAACCAAGAAAATGACACAATTAAGACTTGAAACCAAGTCATCACTCTAGAATTCCTAATGAAATAAGCTTCAAAATAAATATATAACTCTAATTTCTTAGAGTTATCAATCATGCCCAGAAACCTGACATTTTGGGTACCTTCTTGGGAGACCTCGGTAATCCACCCTTATCTCAATGGTCTTGCAAATGGGAAGCATAACCGGCCTGTTATAAATTTAATATGTATGAATTTCATGATTTAGGTTTGCACGAATTTGTTGGGGAAATTTAGATTTACACTTCATGGTATGGTTTGGGGGGTGAATTTCTCTTTAGGTCATTAAATTTGAAGCATTACGTGTAAACCTATTAATTGTTAGTCCACTTTGGATGTTTTCACCATTAAAGTTTATCTTGATTTTTTTCCAGATCATGAGGATTTAGACAAATGGGTATGTTCTATTCGCATGAGATTCGTGATCATGAAAGTTCTATTCTGGATACTTTTAGGGTGCTCTTTCTAATGAAGAAAATGCTAAACCATTCATTGTGGAAATTGGAAAGTGTTTTGCTAAAATGTAAAGGCGAAACAAGTAACCTTTTAGCTAGTCTCGTTTCAATGAGGCATAAAGGAAGAGGGAACATAAGGGTGCACATTATGGATATGTTTAATATGCTTCCAAAACTAAAGTGACGAAAGTTAAAGTTGTTTGAAGATTTGCTCGTGCATCTGTTACTTATTTCTCTTTCGATACGATACAACCATTTTATGGAGAGCTACAACGCCTAAAAGGACAAATGGACTGTAAATGAGCTCACATCAAACTGTATGCTAGAAAAAAAATTAGCGTGGAAAGGCAGAAAATGCTCCCTAACAACCACCTCCAAGGACAAGAAAAGGAAAAGTGACAAAGGTCAGCAAGCTGTAGTTGGAACACCAGAAAAGAAATTGTAATACAGATAGGATGAGGAGTTTATCTATTTTGGAAGAAGGGTGGACACATGAAGAAGAAATGTCCCAAGTACATTGTTTGGCATGTAAAGAAAGGTATGCTTCACACTCTAGTTTTTTTTAAGTCAATATAAATTATGTACCTATACATACTAAGTGGTGCGTAGATTTTGGAGCTGCTACTTATGTAAGTGTGTCTATGCAGGGTTCCTTATGTAGCTGATAGCCAATTGATGTTGAATGATTCATCTACATAGGTGGAGAAATAATAGTTGTAGTTGAGGCAATAATGACTTTTAGGTTGTCCTTAAAGCCTTGTTAATTTTTTGACGAAATTTAATTTCTATTTCTACCTTGTACAAATTTGGTTATTGTTGTTCATTTGAAAATAATAAATTTAGTTTTTTTCTATATTCAAATATTATGGCTCTTTGTTCTTTGATTTATAACATATATTTACTGGATACAATTGCCTCATGTAATGGAACCTTAGAAACTAGTTCATATGGCACAAAACACAAATTGACTAATAAGTATTCTGCCATATTTTGGCACTAGCATTTAGGACATATCTCCAAACAAAGAATTGAGAGACTTGTGTTTGACTTTAGTTCTTGAACCCCCTTTATTTAACAAATTTAAAAGATTGTGTTAAACGCATTAAAGGGAATGAACAAAATAAGGATATTAGGTGCAAATAGAAGTTCTAGCATCTTAGAACTAATTCACTGACACTTGTGGACCATTCACAACAGCTTCTTGGAATGGCCAGCAGTATTTCATTATGTACGTACACTCATTATGAGTACCTAGATTTAATTCACGAGAATTCTCGATCGTTGGATGTATTTCAAGCTTTCAAAGATAAAGTTGAAAATCGACTCGACAAGAAAAGTGAAATTTGATGTGATGGTGAATACTATGGTAGGTATAACGGTAGGTATAACGGATCAGTGAACATCGTCTAGGACCTTTTTACAAAATTCTTAGAGGAATGAGTATCCTCTCATAATACACAAACCTAAGAAAACGTAGCATGAATAGTGTTGCAAAGATACACAATAGAACGCTTAAGGATATGGTAAGAAGTATGATTAATCATTCTTCTTTACCATAATCACTCTAATAAGAAGCACTAAAAATTGTAGCATATATCTTGAATAGGGTTCCAAGCATAGTGGGAGATAAAACCCCCGTAGAACTATAGACAAGCAAAAAACCAAGTATAAATCCACATATAGGGTTGTACATCCAACTAGGGCAAGGCCATACAGGCCAAATGAAAAGAAAGGAGACTCGAGAGCTAGAAGATACTACTTTGTTGAATACGCTAAACAATGAAGAGGTTCTAAGTTTTATGATCCTTCTAAAAGGACATTTTTCGAGATGATAAATGCAAAATTCCTTAATGATGTTGAGTTTGGGGAGGAGATAAGGCTAGGAGTATTGTCTTTGAATAAGAATTTATTTCTCTTCCAAACATTGTTATTGACAATGATCAGACTCTGTTTCTTTACATTGTCCAAGATGAAAAGATCCTCGATGTATTTTATATATTAACTCTAACAATTGGAACCATGATTTATTCAAATTACATGGAGATACTGCACACACTTTCAGTAAGTTAAGGAGAATTCAATTGTTTGAATTAACTCTCAATGTAAAGGAATTTTATAGTATGAAATAAATGAGATAGAGAATAATGAGAGATATAGTAGATTCATTGTATTCACCTCATTTTTAGGTTATATCAACCTCTATTTATATGCAAAACTTGATAGTACAAGTTAGTTACATGAAATCTGATTTACCTTATTTATTTACAACAAAATAGATAATACAAGAATATTCTATCTCTGAATCTACCTTTAATTATTATTGTGAATCAATCTTATTTGTTAACTTCATCAAACGGTCACATTCGCTTGACCTCAGTTGGCCATGTCACAGCAATCTGCTTCCCCTATTTTGATTGGCTTTGACACTTTTTATTGTTTTTATTATTATTTTTATGTAGCAACTAACTCATTTTCCGTACATTAGCACCTATTATACTTATCAGTTGTAGGATATTAATGTATAGTAACAACCCTTCAGGTCCAATGGTTTCTACCAAATTCCTTTCTTAGTTTGGTGTTTTCATTGAGAGTGAGTCAACGCTCAAGATTCTCATCTTTTTGCTTTTCTCATGAAACTTTTGAGATCTAAAAATCTAAGATCTCTAAAACACAATCCACTTCATGGCCACCCTCAAGATGAAGATCACGTTTGGAACATATGCATATTTTAGCTATTCATTCTCAAGGACTTATAGGCACATTGTAGAGTCGTGGCCCCATGTTTCTTTTAGAGAACAAATGCCTATTGTAGTGCACCTCTTTCTCAAGGATTTATAGGCTCATTGTAGATCTTCTCTCATTTCTACCTTTTTCTTTCCTAATTCTTGTACGTTAAGATCTGTGACAAATGTGTTGTACAAGAATACCAAATATAATAATAAAGAATTTAATGGAATATGTAGAGAACGAGTATACCATTTCTTAGTATCGTCGTAGAGAATTGGATTTGATGCCTCGTGTCTATCTTCTTCAGAATAGATTTTTTCTCTAAATTAAATATTAAATGATATACTTAATTTACTCTTATGTTTGCACCACTTGAAAACTATTTACGTTTCAAAACCCAAGGGCTGGCTATCTCTTGCAAATCCTACGCAACTTTCTAACTACATATGAATGTCATGTAACTCTTCCTTCATTTGTACAATTTAATAATTGAAGTTGATTTATCTGCACAACCTTCTTTTTATGAACAACCAGCATGAAAATCCCATAACCATTGCACGAGAGCTCCAAATTAAATTATGAAAAATTCTTAAGGATGCTAAATTCCATATAGTTCTAATAGAATATGGACCATCATGAAGTACTACCTTCATCGGTATAGTTTAAAGATTCAATTTTACTCATGAAAACTGCCATAAATTTTTAACGGGAGCTCTAAATTGAGTTTCGTAAGATTATTCAAGAAGTTGAGTTTTGTACCTTTCTAGCAGAATATGATTTTCCATGTAATTCATTCCCATTTGTTATAGATTAACATCTGAATTGAACTGATATATACAATTTTCATCATGATTTCACGTTAGAGGACAACCTGGAAAGGTGGTTGAGCCATAAGTATGACGAATTAAATATGTGATTTTTAGTGTTTCAATTTGGTTGTATACTTTCAATATAAAAAAACAATTTCAGTATCGATAGTATACTCTTGATCATAATATTAACATTTTACTTAAATGATTAAAAAACATGAAAGTGCATTAAAGTATTAATACCATATAAGAACTCAATCAGAGTTTAATATTTATTTTGAAAGAGTTTTATCATAGAGAATTGATAGTTAAATAAAATTAGATGAGCCATTATGTATCAAGCTAATTAACATGAACTCAATCGTGTTTGACTATGATTTGCATCATCAATGGTAAAGTCATGTTAATGCTAATGTGGTTGGGCTACAAAAATTATTTATAATAGGTGACCTAAATATGATAAACATAATATTTATGATCACGTTTAAACTATGATAAAATATGCATGGAAAATATGTTAAATTTCAAGCATTGTGAGACTTTTCATCATGCGCCAAAATCTGGGGCCACGACTCTAAAATGAGTATATAAGTCCTTGAGAATGGAATTCACTATAATGTGTGACTGTACAGTGAGCCATGAGTCCTTGAGAATGAACTACACTACAATGAGCAACTATTTTCTAAAAGAAACCTAGTGTCATGGGTCTACAATGAGCCTATGAGTCATTGAGAACGAATTGCCCTATAACGGACATTTGTTCTCTAAAAGAATCCTTTGGCCACAACTGTATAATGATCCTATAAATCCTTGAGAACAGACTGCACTACAATAGGAATTCATTCTCTAAAATAAACTCGAGGCCAAGACTTTAGAATAAGCCTATAATCCCTGAGAATGAACTGTACTACAACAAGCATCCATTCTTTAAAAGAAACCCGGGGCCACGACTCTACAATAAGCCTATAATCCTTGAGAACAGACTCTACTACAATGAGCATCCATTCTCTAAAAGAAATTCAAGGCCATGTATCTACAATGAGCCTATAAGTTCATGAGAATGGACTCCACTACAATGAACATCCATTCTCTAAAAGAAACTTGGGGGCCACAACTCTACAATGATCCTATAAGCCCTTAAAAATGAAAAGTACTACAATGGACATACATTCTCTAAATTTCAGACCACAGCTCTACAATGAGCTTATAAGTTATTGATACTGGACTGCACTACAATTGGCATCCATTCTATAAAAAAATTTGGTGCATACTCTTTATCCATATAGATGTTTAACTGGTCACAGCTCTAAAATGAGTTTATAAGTGTTTGAGAATGGACAACACATCAGTGGGCATCCATTGTCTAAAAAAAACCTAGGGCATGACTCTACAATGGGCCTATATGTTCTTGAGAACGGACAACACTATGATGGTCATCCGTTCTCTAAAAGAAACCTAAGACCACGACTCTAAAATGAGTCTATAAGTCCTCTAGAATGGACTGCACTATAATGGATATCTGTTGTCTAAAAAAGAACTTGAGGCCACGACTCAACAGAGAGCTTATAAGTCTTTGAGAATGGACTTCATTACAATAAGCATATATTCTCTAATGAAAACTTGGGGCCATGACTCTATAATGAACCCAAGTCATTGAGGAGGGACTACATCACAATAGACATATGTTCTCTAAAGCAATCGAGGGCATTGGCTCTATAATGAGCCCAAGTCCCCTTAAATACACTACAATGATAGTTGTTCTCAATAGGAACCATGACCATGGCTGTGATACCCCTACTTTATGGCTAATCGGGATGAGAGCAATTTTTTTTAGGCTTAGGTTATAACTTTAGCCCTTATATTTTTATTGATGTTACATTATATTTCAGCCATGTAATATATAAAATTTTGGATATTTGAGGGGTCTCTTTGTGAATTTCTGAATAAATTTGTATTTAGGCAACATAAGGGTAATTTTTCCATCGTCTAATCCCTTCGATGCCTACTTCTTTGTGTATGATGCATGTACATTATTTTTATGTCTTGTGCATGTTATAATGTGTAATTTTATGTTATTAGGGTTATAGTATTTTTTTAATTAGTTTTATACCCATTTTTTGAGGGGGATTTATTTTAGGGTTTGTTGTTTTTTCAGTCTTTAGACACAGTGAAATTTGGATTTTAATCCCCTTCCACCTTAGCTTGACCAAACCCCCCTTTTTCATTTAGGAAATGATTTTTCCTTTCCTAACCACTTAGGGTGAGAGTTTTAGTAACTTTCCTAAACACTTACGGATAGGGTTTTAGTAAGTTTCCTATGTGCTAATCTAATATATAAGTTTCTTATTTTTTTTGTCTCTCATCTCACTCCATTCCATTCTCTTGTTTTGGCGGCAACACTCTCCCCCTCCCTTGTGTTTGTATGGCATCACCCTTTCCCTCCCTTGTGAGAAACAAACAACCCACACTCTTCCCCTTTGTGTATTTTGACATCTCTCTTTCCCTCACACTCGTGGAAGGAATGCTCTGGATCTCTTCTTCTGGTACACATCTCCTATAAATCAGGTCAGGGCCTTGTTTGTACAAATAAGGATCATCCCAGTAATAGGCTTTGACTTGTTGGGAGAATATTTTGAGCTACTGTGAGTTTATTTCAAGAGGTAACACACCACTGGCCAAATAGTTAACTATATCTACATACAAAGGGGATTGCAATTGAGAAATTGCCAAGAGGTATTCATCTGGGTAAGTTTCTGTAATAGCCATATCTGTGGTAGCATCCTTCCCAGTTTCCAACCTTCACAAATGATCTACCATTTGATTTTCTACGCTCTTTCTAACTTTTATTTCCAAGTCAAATGATTGATGCCGTAAGATCCGCATGATCACTCTTGGCTTGGCATTTTTTTTTTAAATTAAGTATTTAATAGGTGAATGGTCAGTGTAAACTGTAACTTTAGTACCAATGAGATAAGCTCTAAATTTATCAAAGGTAAACACAACAGCTAATAATTCATTTTCTGTAGTAGGATCATTCAACTGTACATGTGTGAGTGTCCTGCTAGCATAATAGATGGATTGAAAATTTTCACCCATTCTTTTCCCTAGGACAGCTCCTACTACATACTCACCAGCATTACACATTAGCTCAAAAGATTTGAGGCCACTATGATAGAGGCTGAAACCAAAGACTTTTTTAATTCAATAAAAGCCTTCATACAGTCATCTCTAATACACTCTCACAACCATTAAATTTAAGTAATCTAGGAGCTCAGTGAAATACTAGAAACAACATTTGTACCTCACGATTTGTCTATTCATCTCTAATACACTCTTACAATTTGGAGCATATCTGTCCACCCAAAGTTGTTCATGAACCACTTCAGTTTCAGGCAGGGCACATCAATTTGACCTTCAGAACTAGCTTTCAGCGTCTAAGACAATGAAGCAATGAGTCATCAGTCATACTCACATACTGGACAGGAATGCCTGTAGACGATGAAATTTGAAATGGAATAAAATCAATCACTTGTAATAAACACTTCAACATCTCAGTCATAAGAGATAGTTTTTCTCCTTAACAAGTTTGTTCGAATCAAATGCAAATCTAATCCCTTCGAGGAGATCAGACATAATGTTTGTACAACTATTTTACACGCCAAAAGTACAACACGTGGGACCACAAGAAACTGCTATGATGCGCTCATCATTTAATTCACAACAAATATGATATTCTCCTAGTGACATTTTTTTGCTACAATAACTTTATGCCACCATCGGATTAAAAAATATTGCAGAGAGAGAGACCAAGATCATTTCTTAAATATAACTTATCTGCACTCTTACTAGCTTTATAGTGAATGCATTGACATTAACTATGCATAGATCCTTCAAAACAAATTCAAATGAGCATAAATATTTCCTATGAGTTTATACCTTAGTGAAAGCCTCTTCCACACTTAGCAATAAACTATTTATGGGGTCCAGAATTATACATGAAAAATGATACAACCAGAAATTTACCAATCCCATTATACAACAAAAAAAATAGCGTTGATGATGCAACAAAAGAAGAGATTCTTATTAAAGAATTCTATATTTTACGCTTCAGAAAATATGTTGAATGGCTATTTTGGATCCTTAAGAGTCTAAAGAGAAACTTGGACTGGAGTGATGAATATTGAATAATGCCAGCGTTAGACCATGATGAAAACAGTTAAAACTTTTATTTTCAAAAAATATATCTTAAATCTCTGTTCATTCAATATAGTTGACGATATACCAAACAACCCTTAAGAGAAATTGTGCTAGTCAAAATGATGTCTTTCGATATGAAAATATTACAGTAGTAAACAGACTTTTCATCATTTCTATAGAATTTACAACTCCAAATTGAAGCCAAGTTCATAATAATTCTATTCACGTTCGGAATGCATGTGATGTTTTACAGCAACTGACTAGCAACAAATTCGCTTCCATTGGTTGTTCTTTTTCTTAAAGTGCCTCTATTTCAAGTTCCTGCATCTGTATCAAACGAGGGTGGTTTCAACATGCTCACAAAGAACAAATCTGACTTCTTGAAAACGACTTGTGACTCTGTCTGAAAATTCCGTACATGATCATGAACTAATATGACTTAAAGATTAACTGATAAAAAATATTAGAACACTTAGACATAAAAAGAACTGTCTAGCAGCAATAGGTGTAAAAATGGTGTAGTGCTTGTTCTAAAAGTAAGCGATGACACAGAATACACCCTAAAAATTTTAGGTTCAAATTCCAACGTTTGAGTTCCAAAATATCAATTCATTTTCATAGTGTTCTATAAATCCCGAAATTCCCAGTTTTATGAAAAAGTCAGATCTTTTTATTGTAAACATTTTTTCTTACTCGAAAACAGCTTATGAAACATAAATAACCTTTATACATATTTATACCTAAGTTCAATCAGAATATTTCCTTTGAAATCATGCAAAAACAAAAACAATAAAATGTACATTGAAGTAAAGTTTACCCGATAGCGATCCAAAAAATGATCTAAATCGTGTGACAAACACTTTCGACCAGAACTTATCCCCTTTTTAGCAATTAGGGTTCTTTACAGGTTAACGAGAAGGAAAGATTTGGTGCAAGAGAGAGGGAGAGAAATGATTTCGTGCAAGAGAGAGGGGGAGAGAGGTGTTGCCGCCAAAGAGTGTTTATGATAATTAGGGTAAGGACAAATAACCTAATGTACCAAGTCACAGATAGAGGAACTTTCTTAAACCTTCCATCTACCTTACATATCATTCTAGGCTTAGGAAATCAAAAAAAGTCTCTTAAAGGGGAGAGGAGGTGGCCGACCAAGCAAGGATAGAAATGGGGTGGATTCAACCCTAATTTACATCGCCTTCCTTAGATTCTTAATATAATTAACCTAATAAAATTTATTTCCCCTTTTTGAAAATAATGAAAATAATGCCAAAAGTGTTATGTCCTATGCATACTAAAAATCTAATATAATACACATAACATAGCAAATGCACAATCAACATGAACCACGAAGCGGGCATGGGAGGTAATAGCGGGCAAAAGTTATTTTTTTGCCCTGAATCACTATTTTCTAAAAAAAATTCACAAGGAAACCCTCTTTTAATATTTTCCTAAAATTTAAGTTCTAAAATCAAAAGATTAAAGAGTAAGTTTCTAAAATCATAAACATTTAAAAGTTGCAATATTAAGCGTTTTATGTGTCACGTGCTACAAAGTACTCTTGTCTATTAAATTGATTTATTGTCATCATGACAATTTGAGGGATTTATGCTATATATATAATGACACATTACAATATAATGACACACTATAATATAAAATGTAAGGGCTAAGGTTATGACCTATGAGACACATGTAAATAAAAAAGTACACATTCTAACCTCACGATAAGCTAAAAAGTAGAAGTGTTACATCCTCTCCTTCTTATATGAATTTTCACCCTAAAAAATTATTTGTGTTAGATCTTTGAAGTGGTACAAATATAGTGCTTGAATCTCATCCTCTCGTTTCCAAGTGGCCTCTTCTAATGATGGTTCTTCCAAACTACCTTGACCAAAGGGACCTCCTTAGCGTGTAACACTTACGTGTTTCTATCTAGGATCTGAATCAGAATCACTTCATAAGTTAGGTTTTCTCATAACTAGAGAGACTCATAACTCAGAATGTGCGACAAGTCAAAATGTAATTTTGTAACATAGACACATGAAAGACATCATGTACTCCTACCAAAGCTAGAGGTAGGGCTACGCGATGAGTGACTACTCCAACATGTTCCAGTATCTTAAAAGGTCCTACGAAACAAGGACTAAGCTTTCCCTTCTTTCCAAATCTCATAACTTCTTTTATTGGCGCAATTTTGATAAATATCATGTCTTCAACTACAAATTTTAGGCTTTGTGCGGTTTGGATCCTTTTCTGAATCTTGTCAATATCTTCATTATCTTGTTAGATAATTTTTGGACCTAGCAACTTTCTATCACTATCATCTTCCCATTGAATAGGAGATCGACACTTTCTTTCATATAAAGCTTTGAAAGGTGCCATCTGAATTGTTGCTTGATAGTTATTGTTGTATGAAAACTGGATAAGTGGTAACATATAACTCTAGTGCCCTTGAAATCCAACACACATGCTAGTAGCATATCCTAGAGAGTATAAATTGTCCATTTTGTCTGTCCATTTGTCTGAGGGTCAAAAATCGTGCTAAAGGTTTGTTGGGTACCCAAGGCTTCCTAAAGACTATACTGAAATCTGGAAGTAAACCTTTGATCAGTTTCTGATACTATAGATATTGACACCCCCATGGAGTCTAACAATCTTCTTAGCATATAACTTTTCCTGATCCTCCACTGAGAATTTCATGCGACTCGGTATGAAATGCGCAGATTTGGTCAATCGATCAAATATCACCATCGAATCCGCTCGAAATCTTTGGTAAACTTACTATAAAGTCCATCAATATATATTCCTATTTGGTAAAGGCTATCAGAGACCGAAAAGGCGTTGGTGTTCGGCCTTCACTTTTTTACAAGACATTGATCTACAAATTTTCACACCTCACTTTTCATGTTGTTCCACCATAAGTGCTTGTGTAGGTCCTGATACATTTTCGTACTGCCCCGGTGAACTGAGTAGGAAGTTGAGGAGCAATCTACCAGAATCTCCCTTTTTAGCTCCTCACTCTAAGGAATGACAACACTTTTGATGAATTCGTGTACTATATCTCCAGAAATCGAGAAACTATTCCTTTTCGCTCTCTCAATCTCGGACATGATCTTTCTAAGTAAGGATCCTTCTTCTGTGCATTGTGAATCGCATCCTGAAGTGTAGGTCGCACCATCAATTGAGCAAGGATAGGCGAAACATTCAAAATATCAAATCATCATTACTTAGTTATATGCCCAAAACATATCACATATGAGAATACACTAATCTCATTTATCATAACTCCCACTCAGTTAATATCATAACATGAAAAAAATATATACGCAAAATAAAATACTATACTAAATATGGCAACTTGGTTAGAAAAAGATTCTAAAAACAATCATCGTATGTACAAAAGAAATGAGACATCACAATGTGTTCAACACTTGAACATGGGACTCCATTCAGTGTATGTCTTATCTTATCTACGCCAAGACCCAACCTTGCGCTCCAAAGATTTACCAATTATGATAATGTAATTGATCGGTGAATTCCAGAACGTATATTTCGTTCCTCTCTTGATATGAGATCTTCTGTAATACTCTCGTATTCTTCAAAGATATATTTTTTCATGATCTCTTCTTTATCTGCATTCCATGAGCCTGACAAGAAATTGAGAAGAATTTTGCATATATATATCTCAACTTCAATGCCCTTTTACACACTTCATTGTACATTTTACTCATGTACTACATGTTCAACCATGTTGTGATGTGGATTCATTTTGTACTCACAAAGTTCATAGTACAAAGTATATGATCCACCATAATCTAGGCCCCAATCCATATTTTGTACTAAAATAAAAAATATATATAACATTTCTAATAAAAAATTTAACAGAATAATTCAAAAACCAATTCACAATCAAAACTCAACAATAACTCATAAACCCATATTAACGCATACAGTGCCGCTATATCACATTTGTTTTGATTATGCAAATATAAACGCCACCAACATTAACGAATCATTAGTATAAAAAATTATCAATCATTCTTTTTTAAAACTGGACCAGATCGACCCATCATGGGATTTGAGTTTTCCAATAGATTTGTTAATGGAACTTCAAAAAGTACCAGGACCCCAGAAATAGCAGCAGCTTGAAATGCTTGTATCAAGTCAGGATGTGACTTTAGAATATCGATAGATTTAATTGACTATTGGAAGTTGGTAATCAAATACAACGCGTAATTTGTTGTCACTTAGTATATATATATAGGGAGACGAGGTTCTCTTTTGAGTTCGGATTGTAGTTTTTTTTTCAGAGATGTTATTCCCACTCCATTGAACATTTTATATTCCCTACTTTTAATTTTCTTTGCATATTTATCGCAATATGCCGGCAACGCGGAATGATGATTAAAAAATAAATTCAGAATTGTCACTAATCATTTTAAGGCGTGATTGGTGATATAATTTAAAAAATATTTAGTCTATGAAAATTCAAAGTCAGTTCAGGAGTAATTTGAGTATGAGGAATGTATTAACAGCGCACATCACCAATTATTAAAATAGTTATTAAAGTTAATCAAACTGTAATCCAATTTATTTTTACAAAATGAAAGAAACTTAATTTTGAATGTCCCATTAGATATGCCTTGTGTCATAAAAATGATTAAAATAAATGTATTTTAATGGGTGGCACAAGGATCATTGAAGTTATTCTCGGTATCCCAAAAATAACAGTTCAGCTCAGTAGTTCGAGAAGATTGGTATTTCAAACTCTCAAAGACCATCGTAGGAGACTTTTTTAAGCAAAAACTAAATATTGATATTATTATGATTTAAATCTAATTGTTAAGGTTGTGATCTATGCATATACACGTTATAATAATTCAATCATAAGTGAATGGGTCCGATAACACACATGAACATAAAAATATGATAATAATACATAAATAATAAGTTGAGGAAAGCAAATTTGTAACTATGAAAAAAGAAGTAATAAAAGAAGAAAATGATAGAAAAAGAGTAGAAAAGAGAAGTGCAAACGTGAAAAATGTGAATAGTAAAAAACGTTTTTAAAAAATATAACAAACAAATTTATTCTAATTAAAAAAAATAAAAGAAAAAGAAATAAAGAAAGATGACAAAAACCAAATTGTAAATAAGGAAAGGAACAAGAGGTGGTGCAATGCCCAAGCTTTTGTCATCTCAAAAGAGATTGAGGGACGGGACAAAAAAGGGTGGGGAAGGGTTGCACAACGCCTTCCCAAATCTGATTTTTTAATTGATTAATTAGTTTTGACTTTTTTATTTTTAATTTTTATTCTGGGTATAATTATATGATTTTAATTTTGATTATATATTTCACAAGTTATCATCATGTAATTTTTCAATCATTGCTCTCCAGCAAGCAAGAAAGAAATTATAGATAGCAACTAGTTAGACCGAGTCTTACAAAGAGGTAAGGATTCAAATCTCAATATTAAATGTCTAATATTTTGAAAAGAAGTACTAGTGAATGCATTGAAAGAAATCTTTATCCATATAGATGTTTAACTATTTACATGGCATTTTATGTATATTTGATGTTAGAGAAATTTCGTAGAAAAAATTTCTTGCATAGTATGTACACTTTCAACATATTGAAGGGTTGATTACACATTGAATTGATTTCGTACCCTCAAAAGATTTATCATCATTCTAATTAACTGAGTTAGTGACAAAGTATATATATCTCATTATTAAAATTTTATGCTTTTAAAGATCGAAAATCACTAATGCATTGAAATAACACACAAGATTAGAAGTACAAAAATGAAGAAATAAAATATACACAACAAGAGTATAAATGAGAGAAGATGAAGAACAATGAATCATACTTTTATTTTTAATTAAAGTGAAAGAAAAAATACACCTTAAGAATATAAATGAAATAAAATTGAAGAGTAATGAATGAAATTTCTCTCTTCTTTGCTCTCAAACAACTTGCTCGCTTCCTCTCCTTTTTCTCTTTCTCTTTCTAAGAAAAAACTATTCTCTTTCAATCTTTCTCCCTCTAAGAAAACCTCTTCTCTTTCTCTTTTTCTCTCTGTAAAAGACCTCCCTCTAAGTGAAGGCTCACTCTCTTTTTATAAACAAAATTACGACCTCTTATTTTTTCAGTCTTTTGGCTCTTTTTTATTAATTAGACATGGATTTCTTTTTTAAACCTTAGGTATAATCTTAGGCTAGAATATGGGCTAGTAAAAAAAGTGTGTATATAAAAAATATTGGACTGGATAAATACGGTATCTACAATTGCCCTCCTTTTTTCACGCTTCTAAACATAGAAGGTGTACAAATGTATAGATAAGTATTTTGATCGGTATGAAAAATGATCATATGGATAAGATGAATAGATGCCTCGATTGATCCGAGTTCGATGAAAGGAAATAAATTTACATCGGACCTGGATTGACATAGGCTTAGACCTCGGCTCAAGTTTTGTTCGATTTAACTGAGTGAAATTTTCAAATGAAACGACCTGGACAGCCTACGACCTCTGCACAAGGCGGGCTCAATTTTACTAGTCAAATTTTGAAATGAAACAAAACTGGATAGACACAGGTTTCAATCTTGACTTATTTAGGTATGATTTAACAAGATAATTTGATAGGGACTTGAAACGGACCTGGAACAAGTTTCGACCTTGACTCAATTTGGGTTCGATTTTATCGGATGTTTTAAAATGGACCTAGAATAAGCTTCGACCTCGACTCAATTCGGTTTCAATTTAATTGAATATTTTGAAATGAACCAGACATGAGTAGTCACAGGCTTCGACCTTGACTTAATTTAGGTTCGATTTTATCGGCTATTTTGACTCGAACATGGAACAGGCTTCGACCTCGACACGAATCAGGTTTGATTTTACTAGATATTTTAAAACGGACCAAGAACATGCTTCAACCTCGACTCAATTCGGGATTGATTTAACCGGATATTTTGAAATCAAGTGGGTCTGGGAATCATGCTTTGACCTTGACTCAATTTGGGTTCGATTTAATCGAATATTTTGAAATTGGAATAGGCTTCAACCTTAACTCAATTTGGGTTCGATTTAACTTAAATATTTTAAAATGAAAAGAACATGGATAGACACAGGCTTTGACCTCGACTCAATCAAGGTTCGATTTAACCGGATATTTTGAAACAGAACTAGACTTTTAGGCTTCAAACATGATCGAGTTGAGGTGATTCAACTGAAAGTATTTGGAATGGACATGGAACTTCCAGGCTTCGAACATTGCTGAGTTGAGTTTGCTTCAATCGAAGAGGTTTGGAACGATGTTGAAGTTGATCTAAGCAATCTTCGTGTGATAGCAAGAGTTGGGTTAGTCCAACTTCTAAATTTTAGAATATGCCTTCTGGATTTCAAATGAATATTCTTAATGATTTATGGAGTTGAACTGTATCAAAGAAAGTAACGAGATGTATTTATATGGAATGTAAATGTAATGATTTGGTTATGTGCAAGCTACGCATGATTGTGAATATTTTAACAAAATCTTGTGATGTTTTTTTTTTTGAAAATTGGTTATCTACGACATTTTTTTTAAAGAATTAGCCCATTGTGATCATCTTCACAATTCTTCAAAAACAATCATTTGGCCTAGAATCATGGATTGTCAAGGAAATATTGAGCATGCTTTGAGAAAATGGCATTCTTGTTGCATTTGTTCATGTCTCAGTATTTATTTTATGTCGATGTAGAAGACAAATAAATAATTTCTCCTTATTTTGCTTCCTTTCCACTTTTTCAATTGTGTAGAGACCCAATAATGTTTTGTTCAGCTTTCATTTTTCCCATGTCAACTTCAACCATAATCTCTCATGTTGACTTTTCAGATTACTAGTGTAACTCTCTCAAAAGCAATCACTTGAGTAAGACATAATAAAGTGAAATTTTGCGTGCAGTCTTTATGTGAAATTTTTAGTGTCATCCTCCCCACTGGTTATATGAGAGGGTTATCCCTCGTTTCTGCTTTTGGTTAGGCTATAGATTAAAGGAACAAATATAGTTGAATGAGATAACAAGATGGTTACGCGTTCCACTGTGCTGAGATGTAAGACTTAAATTTTTTTAGACAAACTCGCTCCCTCTTCCTCCCAGAATTTATGCATTTTCCTTCACCAGGAATGCGACTCTCATTCTTTGTTAGATCATGCTCTAACAATTTTATTTTTATGGTAGAGGCAAACAAGAGAAGCCCTTGTTATTTCGAGCCATCTTGTAAGATGCCACGACTCCTTTTTTGGTCTTTGATTACGCATATGATGGCTTGCAGCTACAGTCTTACTCTTTTTTTCTTTAATTTTTCCCTATGGTAACCTCTCAGGTTTTCACCATGCATTCAGACTACATTTTTTCTTTCCTTTTTCCTTCACAAAAAATCATGCTTCTAAGTTGTTTCACGAGTAATTTGAATGTTTTCTATATGCTCTAAGTGTTATGGTGTGAAAGAAATAAAGAAGGATAAAATGGATATTATGACCGAAAGGCTTTTTATTGTCAAAGAAATTATGAATAAACATTTGACAATATTTTGACAGAACACATTAAAATGACTCTTTTGAGGACTAAATACACTCACATATCTTCGCTTCTCCCACACTCACAATGATCATTCTTTTTTTTTCCTTTTTTTCTGAAAGGTAATGTCATGTCATGACAGAAGTTCATATTAACTTATTCAAAGTTATGGTCTTATTATAGATGAATCATATTAGTCTAGAGATGACTTTCATTTGGACTGTAGAGTTGGCTATTGTTTGTAGGCTGCCAAAGAAAGGATAAAAAAAGCTCAAAACTCATGTGAAAAAGGTATGTGTAAGCCAATGATCACCATTATAGATTTCCCAAATAAGGAACTGTCCTAGAGTGGGCTTTGACATTTTATCTCATTTTTACAAAAACTGCCCCTAGTGTTGGAGATCATGACGATCATCCCACCATTTGATTTTTTTCTCAAAAAGATTTGTTTCAGCTTAGGGATTGAGCAAGATACACTCTAATGAAAATGTTTTATTTGTCCACCTGTTGAAAATTGATTAATCCAATGATTTGTGCCCCAGTTTAGGGAAATGTATTTGGATATTTTCTCGAACAAATTTTACCCTAATGCCCATGCCATTTTTTAAAATATTATAAGGTTCACTTGGCTTTTGACCTTTTTTTTTTCATTTGCAGTTCTTCTTTTACCTTTGTCTTTTGCTTTTGCCCCAATTTGAAAGACTTTCCAACTTATGCGACACATACTTTGATAAAAATCTTTTTGCAAAAATTACCCTTGTATGTGGAGGTGAGCATTGACTGGCTACAATGAAATAAATATTTTGTTTAGGACTGAATGGGCTTGTAATGGATATAATAAGACTCTAGGATAGAAAAATAATGCTTCTTCATCATTTCCAATCAGTTGTGAATTCAATAAAAGCATAACATAAATTAATAATAATATCCTTTTGTAGTGTCAACATTCAAAAGGCCTGAAGTTCTCTTCATTTTCATCTAACTCAATACTAAGAACGAGATTATCGAAGTTATGAATGAAATTACTTATGTTGTACTTGTAAAAACATCATCCATAATTCTGGATTAGATTATTAGGTGAAAGGAAGGAAAAGAAAGAAAATGAAAGATATATAAGAGTTTGACATCAATGGACGCAAAGTCGAAATTTCATTTATTGACTTAGAAATTAGAATTGAACTTAAAAAGGGTAATGCGCATGCATGACAAAATAAGAAATAAGTGCATGACAAAAGTTCTTTTTTAAGATATTGGGCTGAGATTTTAAAAACTTGACATTAGCTCGTCACTCTTGAAAATCTCTAAGAAGCATAAGAAACACGGTTACATCCCAACTATTAAACTCATGATCTGGGTAACATGGAAACATATGTATCCAGAATCAAAACTATCAAAATATTCACAATGTCATCTTCAAATTTTATTTTTTCATCACGTAAAGGTCTTCCCATGAGTTGACTAAGAATTAATATCCGAGTTTTCACCTGCTTTCTTGAAGTTTAGCCAGCTAGCTTTAATTATCGTGTGAACTCTACTTTTCAATGCCGAGTAATTCTCATTTGAATGCCATATTGCCCCAGCATGATAATCACATCGACAGTATGGATCATACCATCTAGGATATAGAGGATGAAGAGGATCTAGAAGAGGATCTAGAGGAACCAAAGTCAGCTGAAGGTGATCAATCAATTGTGGTAAATTGATGTATGACATTGGAATTGGATCATATTGAGTTTGCCTTTTATTTTTCCTACTCACTTGTTGATTTTGATCAGTCTGACGAATATTTTTCCAGTGCAATTGTAGTCTTTTATTGGGCCTTGACCCATTATGAAAACATGATTATTATGAGTACTAATGGTTGTACGCCATCTGCAAACTATTTGCTACATATGGTGTCGTGGTCCTAGATCCTTCATTATAATTTGAAGAGCATGGTCGAGAGTTTTCAGCTTGCGATAGATATCCATAAGTGATTGCTTGCAGTTCCTCCTATTTCTGTTTTAAGGAGGTTTCCATTGAAGTTTTGTAATTCTTCCATTTTTTTTACTCAATACTCTATTCTTTCACTGGTCTACGAAGTTTCTAGAAAAATTTGCAACCATTCTATCATAATATGAAGTCTTCAATGTATTAATGAACATTGCAACCATCTCTTTCTCAAAAAGAGGAGGTCGCACCTAAGCACACAACCAACTGTCTCCACCTTTGTGCATATTCCTTAAAGCATTCAGTTTACTTGTTCTCCATTCTTTGTAAATCAAAATGGCGAGGAACCATATCTATATAATACTTATACTGCCTTAGAAATGCATTAATTAAATATGCCCATCTCTAAATGTGTTGGCCATCCAATTGAATGTATCAACGAGATGATGGTCCTACTAGACTATTTGGAAAAGGTGAATCGACAACTTGTCATCATGCACACAGGCGGCCATCTTTCTACAATACATGATAAGGTAACTTCTTGGGCATGTGCTACAATCATACTTTTCAAACTTTGGTAGTTTGAATATGTGAGGAATAGTTAGATCAAGAACAAAACACAAGTGTCTTGTATTGATGGTGCCATACACATCTGATCATTCAATAGCACGCAACCTTTCTTCTAGGAAATCTAACTTTTCCTTAGTTAATGGATCCTTAATTAATTCAGAATTTAACCTTTGAATCTTCACCTCATCAAGTTTAGGAATCAAGGGTGGATATTGACATGCTCAACTAGTGGAGCGACATTTTGATTGTCACCAAGAGATTTGATTGTGATATTATATCTAGGCATCCTTAGGGGAACCTCTTTTTGCATGTCATGAGACATAAAATTTTGGAAATCCAACTGTATTGTTGGAGCATACTGAAACATATCTCCATTTTGACACATATGAGTAGGAATACATCTAGGGGGATAAAGAGGGGTATCACTAAGTAGTTGATCTAACAATTCTTGAGATGATGGATTGGCTGGTTGAAATCTTGTACTAGCTTTTCCTTTAGTAACAACAAAAAATTCTTGAATCCTAGTCATTTGCTCTTTCAACTTGTTAAGCTCTTGTTTCATTTCTCCACGTGATAGCTCTTTTTTCTACGTCCATAACTCTAGCTTGAGTTCATATTTTATAAAAATGATGGAGGCGCACAAGTGAGCTTTTTTAATTTTTCATTTTTAAACAAATAATGAAACAATTTAGATTTATGTAAGCGCGAAGAAATAAATGAACTTACAATGCATGAATGAAAGAATGGATGAATAATGCATGAAGTAAATAATGAACCTATAATGCACGAAAACAATAATGAACTTATGAAACATGAAATGGAGACAAATAATGAATTTAATCAATGTAATATAAGATGTTAATGACAATGCTGAAAAAAATTATGCAGAGAAAAATAACTTGTCATAAAAAAAATTTATTTAATTTATATGCTAAAATGGCTCGTAAAAAATTATGACATTGAAAAGATAACACATAACTATCTAGGTTGTTCACAATATTATCCAAACAGAGTAATAGGGTCCCCGAGACGGTATCCCACAAGGTCAAAGTCAGTGAAACTTTCATGAGCCTGCACGGGAACCACAATTCCATAAAGGTATTCCGCTACCCATTCTCGGTAATCCTAAAAGTTAAGACTAGGGTATAGGGCTAGTGTATGCGTGCAAAATTAGAAAATTTACAAAGAAATATAAACCATAAAGAAAATAAACTATATTCAACTAAAAGCATGAATAAGTAAATCAACAAGTAAAAATAAATAATTGATCAGACAAACAAACAAAGAGTTACAAAAAAAGATAGCATATGATAAAAATTTTAGCTTGAATCACTATCGATCTAAAAAATTATTAGACCCTAGTTGAGTCGCCAAGCTGTTGCAACGTGCTCGCGACATGAAGCAGCGATTGAAAAATATATTTGAAATATAAATTCAGACTCACCACTAATCATTTCCAGGCGTGATTGGTTAACCAATTTATAAGATATTTTGGTCTACGAAAACTTAAAATTGATTTGAGAGTCGTTTGTGTATGGGGAACATATTAGCACCCTACATCACCCATTATTAAGAAGGTTACCAAAGTTAATAAAAATGTTATCTAAATTATTTTAGAAAAATGAAGAAACAAAAAATGTAAGGAATTTATTATTACATTAGATATGTCTTGTGTCATAAAATGAACAAAATAAATTACTTTTAATGGGTGGCATAAGGACCACTGAAAGGTAGTTCATTTTTTTTAAAACAAAATATTATTGGAGTTTTTTTTTATATCCCAAAAATAACATCGCACCTCAGCCGTTCTAGAAGATTGGTATCTCTAAAGTCCCTAAGTCCATAGCAGGAGACGTTTTTTGAAGCAAAAACTAAATATTAAAATTAACAGATTCAAATCTAATTATTAAGGTTGTGATCTATGCATATACATATTGCTATAATAAATCAATGATGAGTGAATGGGTCCAATAACACACATGAACATAAAAATATGATAATAATACAAAACTAATAAGTAGAGAAAAAAAATTATAACTATGAAAAAGAAAATAAGAAAAGTAAACAAAAAAAAGACACGAAAAAGGGTAGAAGAGAGAAGTGAAAATGTGAAAAATATGAATAGTAAAAGAAGTATTTCAACAAAAAAACATTACAAACAAATTTGTCTCTAATTAAAAAAATAGAATAGAAAGAAAGAAAGAAATCGACAAATAGACAAAAAAACAATTTCTAAATAAAGAAAGATACAAAAGCTATACCCAAGCTTTTGTTCTCTCAAAAGTGTTGGAGGGAGGGCACAGAAGAAGGTGGGGAGCCTCCCAAATCTGTTTTTTGTTCAATTAATTAATTTTTGGGCTTTTTATTATTAATTTTTGTTGTAGGTAAATTACACCATTTGAATTTTGACTACATATTTTAATTTTCACCAGTTACTATTATGTCATTTTTTAATATTTGCTCTTTCACAAGTAAGAATGCAATTATGACAGTAACTAGTTAGACTAAGTCTTACATAGAGTCATACATAAAAATTATGGTATAGATGTTAAATCCAAATATTAAACGTCTAACAACGAAAAGAAGTACTAGTGAATATATTGAACAAAAATTCAAGATTTAAATTTCAATGTTTGAATAATATTTATCCATATAAATTTTTAACTCTATACATGATATTTTATATATTTTTTATGTATGAGAAATCTCGCAGGAGAATTTTCTTGCATAGTATGTATATTTTTCAACACATTAAAATGTTGATTGTACATTTAATTTATTTCATACCTCAAAAGCTTTATCCTCATTCTCATTAATTGAGTTGATGAAAAAATATATCTCATTATCAAAATTTTATATTTTTAAAGAAAGAAAATCACCAATGCATTGAAATAAAATGCAAGATTAGGAGTACAAAAATGAAAATGGAAAACATATACAACAAGAGTACAAATGAGACAAGATAAAGAACATTAAAAATACTTTAATTTTTAGTTTAAGTGACAGAAAAATATACCTTAAGAATATAGATGAAAGAAAAATGAAAAGTAATGAATGATATTTCAACTTACTTTTCTCTCAAACAACTTACTCTCTTTCTCTCATTTTCTTTCCTTTTCTCTCTTTCTTTATCTATAAAAATCCTATTCTCTTTCTCTCTTTCTCCGTCTCAGAGAACCTCTTATCTTTCTCTCTTTCTCTCTGTAAACTACCTCTCTCCAAGTAAAGTCTCACTCTCCTTTTATAGACAAAATTAGTGCATGTTATTTTTTCAAGTCTTTTGGCACCTTTTTATTTTTAGACATTGGTGTTTCTTTTTTAAACCTTAGGTATAATCTTAAGCTAGTATATGTGCTAACAAATAAAGTGTCTATATTAAAAGTATTGGGTCGGGTAAAATATTGTATCTACAAAATCAAAATAGAAGAAAACTTGATGCCTTTAGTTTTTGACGTTAAGAAAATTGCAAGTCTTATAATTTTAAACCTTAGGTATAATCTTTAGCTAGTATATGTGCTAACAAATAAAGTGTCTATATTAAAAGTATTGGGTCGGGTAAAATATTGTATCTACAAAGTCAAAATAGAAGAAAACTTGATGCCTTTAGTTTTTGACGTTAAGAAAATTGCAAGTCTTATAATCGTATGAACTTTTTCCAAGTTAATCATGCTAGCAGGTAGACCAGCATCCTTCCATGTGGAAGAAGCATTATGGGGCCAAGTCATCGTCAAAACCTGAATGCTGGTGTTTGAGCTAAATAAGAAAAATAAAGTTGCGTCTTAACTACTAGTTATAGTTTTGAGTTCAACGGTAAGCACTTGATCCTACAATTGATATCAGAGCCTGGTGTTCAGGGGTTCAACACTCAGGAAAAGCATTGTGCTTGCAACAGGTGCCGAGGGGGGATTTTTGGCAGGTGGACCGGCATAACATCCTTCCACGTGGCAGAGGTCCGGTGGCGCCAAGTCCTAGTCAAAACCTGAGCACAGGTGCTTGAGCTAAATAAGGGAAATAAAATTGTGTCTTAACTACTAGTTATAACTTTTAGTTCAACAGTAAGCGCTTGATCCTACAAGTCAGTCTTGTAAATTGGTTGCCGTAAACTTGCAAAGTGGGGTTTACAAGTTGGGTTTATAATAGTTGTTTGATTGCTCCATTCCTTCTGGGATTCTTCGTATTTTTAGACTACTTAAACCTATCGTTATAATTTGTTCATTTCTAATGAAGTACATACTTGCTTGAGAAAAAGCATGCAATTTAATATGTTATAGTTATCATTTATTAAATTACTCTTGGTGGAACTTTTCATAGTTTATAAATAGCTTACATGGAGATGGAGATGGAGATGCTAAAGAAAATTTGTAAAATAAGTAAAAGATGCTAAAGGTATCTTTCAGACACGGGGTGGAGCCACATGTTGACCCCACTCAAAAAAGATTATTAACTTTTAGTATGAAAGGTTTTTTATTTTTTATCTTCTTTTTATTTATAACCCCAGTGATTTTTCAATTATGATTCCACTCAATTGTTTTATTTTCCATTTTAATCTTTTATTTTCACTTTTAGTCCAAAAATTTCTATTTTTAACCGCCTTAACTAAAAACCCCAATATCCCTAGAAACCCCATATTTCCTAAAATACTTAAATTACCCCAAATCTCACCCCTCCTCCCAGAGTCCCTGAATCTCGTCCTTATCTGAGCGCCTCCATTCTAGTCTCTACAACCCCATAGATTTTTTTTACCTAGACTAAGAACAAGAGAATCAGTTACTGTAGAAGAAGAGGCAGATTCGATTAGGTGGATTTTCTTATATTTTAGGAAGTTGGAGATGGAGTAGAAGGAGAAGAGCCAGTTGATTATATTGGCTAGGACTTGAGTTATATGGATTTCCACAGCTAATTGCCTCTTAAGGTCTCATTGAACACTCTTAGCCTTTTCACTCCGAAACCATCGTCGCTTCTACTCTAACAAATTTTATCCAACTAATCAAGTGAAAAGTTGAGTCCAAGTCAGCCCCTCCCCATCAGAAATCTCGCATAATTTTTTTCATCTTGTTAGCTATAGAGACAGAAATAGGGAAGCAAGAGAGATAATACACTTGTAAATTAGATAGGGTGTTTTTAATCAAGGTAACTCTATCTCCCTTTGAGAGATGGTGATAACTCTAAGTTTTTAGAATAATCTTAGCATTTCTAAGTCTTAGTTGTTATTTATCTTAGGGGGATTTAGTATTTTATTCCTTTAATCTAAGTTATTTCATTCTTATTTAGAGTTCTGTTTAGTTTAGATGTCATACTAGTATTCTGAGTGTTTATGAGTAATTTTATGTATTAGTGTTGCTTCTGTGAAGGATCCCTTGCAAGCTTAGAACTGAAGGAATGTTATAGCAGATCCTGTTTTTGTTATCGCTGCAGCAGTGTTGATGCAAGCTTAGCAGGAGGATTTGTCGCGTACTCCAGCTGGCCCTGAAAAGTGAAGTAGAATTGCGTGCGCTCAGAAACCATTATTTTGGATGGCATTAGCACTTGCGCCAATGTTCCCCACTGAATTGAAGTTCGACATGCGTCCTTGTGCAAAGAAGAAACCATAATCCTGAGGTCCTTATTTAAAGGGAGTACACCTTTATGAAGGGAGAACTGACACTTTCGGCACGAAGGACATGCTAGAGAATATTCATTTATTCTTCTCGTTCTCTTTCTACTTGTTTTAGCCTATTGTTCTGTATATGATCTCTGTCTTAGTGTTTTCTCTTCTAGAATATATGGAAATGAGGTATTTTGATATTGTTCTTAAGCTTAATATGAGTTAAACTTTCAAAGCTAGTATGGTAATGAACCTGGATATTTCTTGTTTCTTATTAATGAAGTTTTAGTTACTTATCTCCTTTTAGCATTTCATTCAAGTATGCTTTATGTTAGTTTTCATTATTGATTGGCCATCTTTTTTGAAGCACAAGTTAAATGAAAGTCTGAAAAGATTTAGCTTAATGGAATGACTTGAATGATCTATGAGAAATCGAAACGTATAGATCTAGACACTTTGTGAGTAGTGTAGACATATGTGTTCACCTTCTAAACACATTAGCTGGAACTTAAAGAATGAGACTCTAATAGGAAATTTCAAATTTTGAGCTAAGGTTAATGCTATCGAGATGTTATAGATACTAGAACTGCGTTAATTAGAGAAAGTAATTGATAGTAGATTTTACCATACTAGCCCTCATCACCACTGAATATCTCATTAATATCACTTTAGCTTTTTACCTTACAAGTGTCATTTCACCTCATTTCTTTTAGCATTATTATTTCCATTTAAATCTTGAACTTATTGAACTTTAATCATTGCTACTGCTCTATTTTCCAATTAAAATTGTTTTGATCTATAATATCGTATATTGGACACTAGTCCTTGTGTAGACGATGTTAGAATTATATCCATAAAGTAAGGTGTAATAACTATTTATGGATATTTACTTATATCTCAGACATTTTGTATTACTGAATTTAATGAATGAATGAAAATTATTCTATTAATTAAAGTGTGTTTATAATTTACTCAAGTCCTGAAACTTTTGTCAATGTGAGAAGAGTAAAGACTGAGAGGTCTTCCAGACAAATTCACAATCTTAGAATCGACTGAATAATCGAGTCTGACTACTACAGTTAGGTTGAAACAAAGGATGTCAGTCTTGAGGCATGGGAGTGAAGACTCTAACGGTTGACCTAGACATGCCATGGAACATGTTGACTAGTAACAAATTAGTTTGGAGCAAAGCCATTTATCTAGCTCTAACTCTAATTGTTTACACTTAGGGATATTTTCATGATTACCTTAATCCTAAGGTTAATACAAAAATTGACTTAGTTACTTACCATCTTTGATACGCCAAAGGAGTAAGTTCGAATTATCGAACAATACATCAGCTGTTGGGATCATGATTCAACTATGTTGGAGTTACATAATTCACCGATATGAAATTCGTGGCGAGATTACAAAATGCAACAATCTCACCTTATGCTTTATTGATGAGTGTGTGAATAAATAAACATGACCAGGTACTCGATGAAGTGAATCATTGAATAAGATATAGTGAACTGTGTGAGACAATTCACTATTTTGTCTTTCTTATTCACAATCAATAAAAGAGTTAAGAGAAAAAATAACTAAAGGGGTAAAATGGTGATTCAATATCCCATTCGTGTTACTGATATTCACGAAGGGTAACATAGAAAAATATTCTATGGACTATGAAATAAAAATTGTTTATTTGCACTAATAGAAAATGTAGCGCGCATGAATCGAGAGATTGATTTGACATCGGATCAATAGTGGAGTCGTACGATGTCAGGATTAAATAGGCTGGAAATTTATGAAGATAAATTCGCCGAGTATTTGAATCATATAGCTTTATTCATGTGGGTCCATTCAGTCTCAGGAGTAGTTCATAAGGACATGAATGTGAAACAACACTTGTTGGACCAAAAATGTATTTTGGACCAAGATATACTTCCCGAACCTATATGTGATGGGTATCGTCACTAAAGTAGTTAAGAGCACAAATTAATTTTCAAATTAATTAATTATTATTGGATAATTAGTAAATAAATTTGGACACAGTATTAGCTCTAGGGAGATATAAAATTTCGGCAATTACAGTAAAGGGAGGTGAATTTCGGCAATTTACAGTATAAGGGTATATATATAAATTCCATAACCTTATATAAAGGATGACATTAAGTTTTCCTCCCTAAGTATATTGACACAACCCTGATCAGAGTGTGTGAATACACATAGCATAAAAGTAATTTCTATATCCCATCCCTGTTGTCGCTCAAATCTAGAGGAAGAAGAGAAAATTTTGTTTTTTGTCTTCTATTATTTTGAGAACCCACACTCAATTCCTAACGACATCCTATTAAGATATACTTCTAAATCCTACGCGTGTTTGTCGGTGCGAAGATTGATTCAAGTTCTTCAAAGAATGAAGAACGCAAGACAATCAATAGGATTCCACCAAGTCAGAACTTCTCTGATACAAGAAAAGTATAATATTATTTACACCTCTTGTAAATACATCAATCTAAATATGCATGATCATAAAAGGTTTTATATTTAATGTGATTAAATAGTTTATGTGAAATGTTTTTTATTTTCCGTCCACGAACTGTTCGTGGTTCATTATTTTTTCTCAAACTTTTAAAACCCGATCCAACATATCGACACTCACTTACCATTTATTACTTGTTAATTACACGTGCACTTGCGTATAGACATCACACAAAAAGTTTTTAGCACTATTGCCAGAGACTATAGATAAAATATATTTATTTAGATCAGTTTGAATCTAATTTATGAGCTTCATCACTAAGATTGATGTTACTTCTTTGTTTCAGGAAAGTGAGATTTATTATATGTGCATGCAGCAAATGCCTGACTTCATCTTTGATCCAGAAGTAGACAGAACTCTAAGACAGTTAAGAAGAGAGCAAAGAGTATTAGTTATTGTAAGAGAGATGGTTGCACCTGATACAGAGGTGGTGTTGAATTATAACAGGAATCCCAAGGGCAATCAACCTAACAATGGAAACAATGTCATAGTCACGGTGGATGATAAAGATAGAGCAATAGAGACTATGTCATTCTCCAACCACAAGCAATGAACCCTAAAATAGTGATGCCAATGATTCAAGCTCCACAATTTGAACTGAAGCATGTGATGTTCCCAATGCTGTAAACTATTAAGCAATTCAATGGACTACCCACTGAAGATCCTCACCTACAGTTTGTAGCATTGTGATGTTCCCAATGCTACAAACTGTTAAGAATTTTCATGGAGCTTATTGATGCTTTCAAAATACCTAGAGCTTCATAAGATCTTTCAAAGACGAGGATGTTTCCCTAATTCTTAAGGGACGTATCTAGAGCATGGTTCAATTCATTACCTCCAAACTCAATTAGTGTATGGAATGATCTTGCAGAGGAATTTTTGATGAAATATTCCCCTCCCATGAAGAATGCCAAGCTGAGAAATGACATTACCTTCTTCCATCAATTGGAGGATGAATCTTTGTATGAAGCATTGTAGAGATTCAAGGAATTGCTAAGAAAGTGTCCACATCATGGAATTCCACATTCCATACAAATGGAGACCTTTTACAATGGACTAAACCCTTCAACCAGGTTTATGGTAGATGTTTCAGCAAGTGGAGCTATTTTTTCTAGGTCTTAAAATGAGGCTCGTGAAATTTTGAAAATGATAGCAAGCAGTAACTATCAATGGCCAACTGTTAGAGCAGCAACTACTACAACAAGTAAGCGAGTTACAGGAGTTCATGAGTTAGATGTAATGAAAGCCTTAACAGCTCAAGTTTCTTCCTTGACAAACATGATCAAGAACCTAAGTATGGAACCTCCAGTTCACAATCAAAATCAAGGAATGCAGCAAGCTATGAATCAAGTGGTAGAAGTATCATGTGTTTATTATGTCAAAGGGAATTTCTTTGAGAGTTGCCCTGAAAATCCTGCATTGGTAAGTTATGTAGAGAATTTCAACAAAAATAGAAATAACAACCCCTAGTCCAATACATATAATCTTGGCTGGAGGTAACAGCCTAATTTCTCTTAGAATAATCAAAGTGCAGGGCCCTCAAATGCACAAAATGAACCAGCCTATCCTCCTGTATTTGGCTAGCAAGCACAAGGGCAGAAACAAGCAAGAACTGAGCATTCTAGCACATTGGAGAATCTTCTAAAAGAATACATAGCGAAGAGTTTATTAGTAATTAAGAATCAATCCACAATGATCTAGAGCCAAGCAGTATCTCTGAGAAATTCAAAGAATCAGGTTGGGTAATTAGCTAATGCATATAATTCAAGACCTCAAGGAGCTTTGTCAAGCAATACTAAGAACCCTAGAAGAGAATGAAACAAGAACTGCAAGGAAATCATTTGAGAAGTGGAAAGGTGGAAACCCAACTTAATGATGGAAAAGATGAGAAGTCCAAAAAGCAGAGCCAAGGAAAAAGTCAGAGTTAAGATATAGTAGAGCAGTCTATTGTAGCTTCGTCTACTGTAGCATCCAAGGCTACAGAAGAGAGAGTAGATGATGTGGAGAGGCCTTTGACTTCATTCTCTCTAATGTTGAAAATGAAGAAGCTACATTGTCAGTTCACTAAATTCCTTGACATATTAAAATAGTTTCACGTAAACATACCTTTGGTAGAGGCTTTGCAGCAGATGCCAAACTATGTCAATTTCATGAAGGATATTTTGACCAAGATAAGAAGGCTTGGAGAGTTTGAAACTGTAGCCTTAACTCAAAAATGTAGTCTGATTATGCAAAACAAGATTCCTCCAAAGTTGAATGATCCAGGCAGTTTTATTATTCCATGTTCAATTGGGAAGACTCACTGTGGGAGAGCCCTTGATGACTTAGGAGCTGATATTAACCTCATGCTAGTGTCCATTTTCAGAAAGTTAGGAATAAGATAAGCAAGGCCAACCACTATCACCCTGTAATTGGCTGACAGGTCTTATGTTTATCTAGAGGGTAAGATAGAAGATGTTCTGGTGCAAGTTGACTTCATCATTCTAGACTATGGGGAAGATAGAGAAGTGCCCATCATATTGAAAAGACCTTTCTTACCTACATGAAGGACAATAATAGATGTGCGAAAAAGAGAACTCTCAATGAGGGTTAATGATCAATAAATTATCTTCAATGTCTTCAATGCTATGAAGTATCTATATGGGAAGATAGAAGAATATGTAGCTATATCTGTGATAGATTCTATAATTATGGAGAAGTTGTGCATAAGTTGTAGCAATGCAACTTAGCCAAAGTTAACTTTGAAAATTCTGGATGAAGACATCAGTGATGAGGAGGAAGCACAAGTTATTTGGATGGAGGCAAGACAGAATGCCTCTGGGTTTGGAAAGCAAATTGAGTCCTTAAAGTTATTTGAAAGAATATTCAAACCACCTTCGCCTTCCATTAAATTATCATCTTTGCTTGAATTGAAACCCCTTCCTTCCCATTTGAAGTATGCCTATTTGGGTGAAAACAGTACATTGCCTATCATTATTTCTTCCTCCTTAAGTAGTAAAAATGAGAAGTTATTGCTAGAGGTTTTGGGGAGGTATAAAAGAGAAATTGGCTACCAGATGGCTAACATCAAAGGGAGAAGCCCTTGTATCTATATGCATAAGGTACTGCTGGAAGAGGGAAGTAGCAACTCCATAGAGTAGCAAAGAAAGAAAAATGTAATAATGAAGGAGGTTTACAAGAAGGAGATCATCAAATGGCTTGATACAGGTATAATTTATCCCATTTCTCTCCGTGTATGGGCCAGACTTATTCAGTGTGTGCCCAAGAAAGGTGGAATCATTGTTATAGAAAATAAAAACAATGAGTTTATTCTAACAAGGACAGTGACCGGATGGAGAATGTGTATGGATTACAGAAAGTTGAACAAAGCTACTAGAAAAGAGTACTTTCCCATACCTTTCATTCACCAAACGTTTGATAGGCTGGCTGGTAAAGTGTACTATTATTTTATGGATGGCTACTCCGGCTACAATCAAATTGTTATAGCTTCGAAGGAAAAAGAAAAGATTACCTTCACATGCATTTATGGAATCTTCGCCCTTAGAAGGATGCTTTTGGGGCTATGTAATGCTCTAGCAACATTCCAAAGGTACATGATGGCAATCTTCACATATATGGTGGAACAAACTTTGGAGGCATTTATGGATGATTTTTATATTTTTGGTGAATCATATTTAAAATGCCTATCTAATGTTGAAAAAGTACTGAAAAGATGTGAAGAGACCAATCTAATCTTAAATTGGGAAAAATGCTACTTCGTGTTCCAAGAAGGGATAGCCTTAGGTCATAAAGTCTCATTAAATGGAATAAAAGTGGATAAGGCTAAAATAAAAGTCATTAAAAAGCTCCCTGCCCCTAGCTCAGTAAAAGGAATAAGGAGTTCTCTAGGACATGCATGATTCTATAGAAGGTTAATTAAAGTCTTTTCAAAAATTTCAAGACCTTTTTCATGCTCTTAGAAAACAATAAGACTTTTGATTTTTCTGATAAATGTATGAATTCTTTCCTTAAGCTAAAAAGGCATTAGCCACAGCACCTGTTATTGTAGCACCTTACTAGGAGCTACCATTTGAGCTTATGTGTGATGCTAATGATTATGTTGTGGGATAGTGATGGGGAAAAGAAATGGTAAAGTCTTCCACTCTATTTATTGTGCAAGTAAAACTCTGTCTGAGGCACAACTAAATTATACTACTACTGAGAAGGAGCTATTAGCTGTTATTTTTGTAATTGATAAATTTAGTGCGTATCTAATCAATGCAAAAGTTACTGCATAGACTGACCACTCTGCTATTAAATATCTTATCTCTAAAAAATATATAAAGCCTTGGCTTATTAGGTGGATGTTGTTACTATAATAGTTTGACCTAAAGATCAAGGATAAGAAGGGAACAGAGATCCAGGTAGCAGATCACTTGTCTAGACTAGAAATTAGGGACAAAACTGTAGCAAACTCAGCTATAGCAGAGACCTTTCCAAATGAGCGGTTACTGGTGATTTCAACGGCAAATGAACATTGGTATACTAACATAGCCAACTATTTAGCAAGTGGAGTTCTTCCCCCAAAACTTGATTCACAAGGATTGAAGAAGCTTTTCCAGCAGCTAAAAGCTAACTATTGGGATGATCCGTATCTTTGCAAGCAAGGTACTGATCGGATGTTTATAAGGTGTGTCACAGAGGAAGAGGCTCAAAGTATATTGCAGCAATGCCACTCTTCACCTTATAGAGGGAATTTTGGAGGGCTAAGAACATCTGGTAAGTTGCTTCAATTAGGATACTTTCGGCCCTCACTTTTTAAAGGTGCTTATGAGGTGGCTTAAAACTGTGATAGGTGCAAAAGAGGAGGAAATATATCTCAAAGACTGAAAGGTTGAACTTTTTGATGTCTGGGGTATTGACTTCATGTGATCATTTCCCCCCTCATTTAGAAACTTGTACATAGTTATGGCAGTGGACTGTGTTTCAAAATGGATTGAAGCCGCAGCCCTATCAAACAATAATACCAAAGTAGTGATCAAGTTCACTCGATTTTGGACTCCGGGGGCAATAATAAGTGATGAGGGCACTCACTTTTATAATGATTTGTTTGAAGGACTTCTAGCTAGTATGGGGTGAATCATAAGATTGCTACAACATGTCACCCATAAACAAGTGAATAGCTGGAGTTATCAAATAGGAAAATCAAGAGAGTTTTGGAAAAAGTAGTTAATCCAAGCTGGAGAGATTGGTATTAGATGATGCATTGTCGGCATATCGAACGACCTATAAGACCCATTTGGGAATGTCTCCCTATAGGCTGGTGTTTAGCAGAGCATGTCATTTACCCCTAGAGATACAGTATAAAACCTTTTGGGTTGTCAAGAATCTTAATCTAGATTTACAAGAGGCTAATGAGGAAGAGAAAGAGGAGGCTGAGAAGGTTGAAGAGGATGAGGCTGAATAGGCAGAGGAAGAGGAGTTGGAAAAAGATGGGGAAGAGAATGAAGGCATAGAAGAAGCTGAAGCTGAAGTAAAGGTTGGGAAGGAAGATGAAGAGGAAGTTGGATTGGAAGAAGAAGATGAGGGAAAAGAAAGTGAGAGTGATAAGGAAAAAGTCAGTTTTGAGAAAGAGTGAGAAGAAAGTGATAGTGAAAGAGATGAGGAGAATGATGAAGCTGAGAGTAAATGGCCAAAATCAAAGGTAAATCAGTGGAAAAGAAGAAAGAAGTTGTTGCATCTGGTTCTTTAGTGAGCGCAAAGAAAAAGCTCAAGATTGATGCCAAAGGGCATGCCTTGGAAGAGAAAGTGGAAGAAGTAATTAAATCTGTAAAAAGAAGTTTTCGGATTTAAAAGTTGCCTCGAAAGGAAGGGGTTGCCTAAGGAGCTCCACCAAGGAGTGAAACTGCTAGACTGCTGAGCATCTTGCTGCGGTGGCAAGGGGAGTACCTTTCCTATCCCCTTTATTTATCTTGCCATGCGTCTATTTTTTTGTTGGTTGCTTTGGTGATTTCTTATTTTGTTTGTGGTGTTTAGTCAAACTCTGGAAGTTATATTTCTTATCTTTTGGGTTGTAATTCTATTGGTGGCAGTGAGGACACTGCAATTCATAAGTTTGGGGGTGCTATGTCCTTTTTTTCATCATATTTAGAATTTTTCTATTTAGTCTTTAGGAAATTATTTCTTTGTTTTTATTGCAAGTTTTTATTTTTTAAGGTATTGGCCATTCTGCTCAAATTTTCCTGTAAGAAAAAGCATATAAAAGATTATAGAAAAAAAGGATAAAATGAATTGTTTTTTGCAAAGCATGCTGAATTGAGATTGTTGATACTAATTCCATTTCTTTTTGCACTTAGAAGTAGGGTTAGCAGTTTTGGGAAGTTCAGGATGATTTAAATTTCTGTGAGGCTTAATGCAATGTTTATGTGTCTGATCTTCTAGCAACCAACTATGAAATTGTCCTTAATAGCATAATTCAAGTTAAGGGGAGGAAATTTTTGTTAAGTATTATGATTATGTAATTATGCTGCTTAAAAAGGTTAGGAAAACTTCTCTAATTTAGGCTGGTGAGTAACCGGGTGCCTTCATCACTAGTGTTATCATTCACGCCAAAAGGTAGCCAGAGGCATGAGCTTGCTACGCAACAAAAGAAATAACAATCAAAGAGTTAGCAGCCTTGGTTGTTATATTGCTAAGTTAATAGGTATCTTCACCATAAGTGTTTACTAGTCGCATAAAAAGGTAGTGTAACATAAGAGATACCTCTTATGTTACTCTAATCCTTATATTTGGAAAAAAAAAAGAGAGAAACGGAAGCTAGTAAATAAAAGATTGCAACTCAATATTCCCTTGTACTTCATGTAAATTATTTAACCCATTTTGAATTGTAATCTTCTTAATGCATGTTGTTTCTGGTTGAAATAGAATTGCCAAATTAGAGTGCATAATTGAGTCAGTGATCTTGGTTTGAGTTTTCGTAAACATTCTAAATAAGCAACTTTAACTTCTAGCACACACTCACTTAAGGAAATTAGGCAGCATCTTATCGGAACATAATTAGAATAAAAATGATTTTGATCTTTTTTGAACTAAAGTGTTGAGCAAGATGGCTAGTATTTTTGAATTTTTAGCTTGTTTTGAGATGCAGAATTGATTGTGCTTGGGTAAGGTAGTTTATTTCGGTTTGTATCTTTTAGTTATATAAGTCTTCATCACTCGAGGATGAGTAATGGGTTAAGTTTGGGGGTGTGATAACTCTAAGATTTTAGAGTTATCTTAGCATTTCTAAGTCTAAATTGTTGCTTATCTCGGTTTCTTATTTAGTTTTATGGTTAGTTTAGCTGTCATACTAGTATTTTAAGTGTTTATGAGCAATTTTATGCATTAGTGTTGCTTTTGTCCAGGATCCCTTGCAAGCTTAGAAGTGAAGGACTGTTATAGCAGAATTGTTTCTGTTATAGCTGCAGTAGTGTTGATGCAAGCATAGAAGGAGAATTTGTCACGTAGTGCAGCTGGCCCTGAAAAGTGAAGCAATTCATGTGCACTCAGAAACTGTTATTCTAGATGGCATTAGCGTCTGCGCTAGTGGTCCCTACTGAATTGAAGCTCGACATGTGTCCTTGTGCAAACAAGAAACCCTAATCCTAAGGTCCTTGTTTAAAGGAAGTACATCTTTATGAAGGGAGAGCCGACGCTATGGTGTACGAAGAAGACACTCTGCAGAAGGAAAGCTGGGGAAGAAGACATAATAGGAAAGGAGAGAAAGCAAAGAAGACAAGCTGGTGAATATTCGTTTATTCTTCTCCTTCTCTTTCTAATTGTTTTAGCTTATTGTTCTTTGTATTATCTTTTCTTAGTGTTTTCTCTGCTCGAAAATATGGAAATGAGTTATATTGATTATGTTCTTAAGCTCAATATGAGTAAACTTTCAAAGCTAGTATGGAAATGATCATGTATATTGCTTTTTCTAATTAATGAAGTTTTAGTTGCATATCACATTTTAGTGGTTATTCAAGTATGCTTAATGTTAGTTTTCATTATTGATTGGCCATCTTTTCTGAAATACAAGTTAAATTAAAGTCTGAAAGTATTTAGTTTAATAGAAATGACTTGAATAATACATGAGTATTGAAATCGTATAGATCTAGATACTTGTGAGTAGTATAGACATATGTGCTCATCTTGTAAAGTCATTGGCTGGAACTTAAAGAATAACTCTAATATGAAATAAAACTTAGACATAAGTTAATTAAGGTTGGAGTTGATAACTGCAAGGATGACAGTCTATTGTGATTTTGAGCTAAGGTTAATGCTATCGGGATGCTATAGCAACTAGAACAGAGTTAATTAGAGAAAAGAATTGATAGGAGATTTGACCATACTAGCCCTCACCACCACTGAATATCTCGTTAATATCACTTTAACTTCTTACCTTTCAAGTGTCGTTTTACCTCATTTCGTTTAGCATTATTATTTCCATTTAAATCTTGAACTTATTGAACATTAACCATTGTTACTGCCCTATTTTCCAATTAAATGTGTTTTGGTCTATAACATTGCATACTTCACACTAGTCTTAGTGGAGATTGACACTTACTTACTACTTTATTACTTGTTAATGACATATGAACTTGCGTATATACATCACACAATAGATGACTACCTTTCCAAGAGACCAATCTCATAGAGAACATGATCACAATTGGGTCGCAAATCTTGCAGCTTCTAGGTTCGCTCCAAGAGGCAAGCCCAAATAGGAATTGGACAATTTCCCTACCTTGTAGTTAAAGATTGAAGCTAGAGAATCTACATCAGAAACTCTCCCAACAAGAATGATTTCACTTTTGGCAAGGTTCAAATTAAGGCCATAAATCACCTCAAATAAAAATAAAGTGCATCTCAAATGTAGCAGCTCAATCCTATTTGCTTTGCAGAAAATTATGGTGTCATCGGCTAAGAGAAGATTAGATACCAAGAAGCTTCCTTCCCTATCCACCTCAAAACCCTTTAGCAACCCTCTCAAAGAATTTTTCTCCATAAATATGCTCAAACTTAAGGAATTTTCTCTCAGCACACTCAGCTTAAGAATTTTCTCTCAGCACACTCAAACTTAAGGAATTTTCTCTCAGCTTAGTCTTTTCCTTTTTTTTATTTGCTAGTGTTGGGTTCGCCAATCTGCTAAATAAGTATTTGAGAGTTTTATCTTCTTCGGTTTCTTACTTTGATAGTTCATGACCATCTTCACAAAAATGCTCATTGGTAACATTTAAAAAGTTTATATAAAAATAATTTAGGCTATGGGTTATGGTGAGATTATAAAGGCTATCATCTAGTATAGTCGACCATGACATCTCTTAGTTGTCATGACATTGAGGGTCAAAGTAGTCTACACTAGAATAAGAGACTTTACGCGTTGAAATGAACATTCTGTAAGGCTTCAATGAGCCAAAATCAGTTATAAAAGGAATTATAATGTGATGTTCCATATTTTCTTTCGTATAGTTTGAATACCAATATGCTTGCTATTATGTAATGTAAATTTACATTGTCTCACTAAAATGTTTGAGAATAAAGTTTGACATCCGTTTTCATTTTATACATTGACATTTTTAGTCTTAAGTTTAATTTTGCAAGTAGCAGCAGTAGCTTTATGGGTTGACGGGTTGCATTTCCTCTTGTTGAGGTTTTATTATTAGTATGGGATTAGCATTTCCCACAATATGTGGTGCAAATAAAAAAATGAAAGAAAGGGGAGAAATAAAAACGAATGAGTACATGGTTAGTGTAAACAAAACCTTCCCATGATCCTAATCAGATTATTTAAGGAAAAAAACACATGATAACTGAAATGCACAAGAAATTATAAACAATTTTCCAAATGAGACAGCCTATTAGGGGAAATAGGAAGGTGAGTGGATGAAGAAACTGAGGAGATTGAAAGGAAAAAAGACTAATGTCTTGTCTTTTTCATCAATACATGGTCTACATCTTGATTTTTCTATTGAAAGATATCATAGAGAAAACAAGTCTTTCATATATGTCTCTGGTAGTTGTATACATTATTTTGATTAATTTGTCGGTTGCTTATTCATGATGGATAAATCATGGATGCATAAGGACCGACGATCCAAAGAATATGATATTGAGGTTGATGCTTTTATAAACTATGCATTGCAACATAGTGGTGTGCTTTGGCCATGACGAAAATGTGGGAATCCCAATGTTCACACGCGTGGAATGGTAAAAGACCACTTGTTTTTTAATGATGTTGATCAAAGTTACAAGAAATGGGTTTGGCATGGAGAAAAAGTATCTGAATTAGATGCCTCAACTAGTGTTAATCAAGACAGAGGTACACGCTTCACAGTATATGATAATGATGAAGATTATTACCAAATATTTAGATGGATGATGTTGTACGTGACAGATATTATGATGCCCCTCACGAGTTCTAGCAAAAGTTTAATGATGCTTAGAAACCTTTATATCCCAAGTTATCAATAGGGGTAACGTTGTATAATGTAAAGGAAAAACATAGTTAGAGTGATGCTTATTTTTTGGGGTTGTTGGAAATATTGGATGAAATGCTTCCAGAAGGGAACCAAATGCCCTCATCAATGTATAATGCAAAGAAGACATTGTCTGGTTTGGGAATGGAGCATGAAAAAATTCATGCATGTACAAATGATTGCATCTTGTATATGAAGACACACATAGATGACACTGTATGCCCTACGTGTGGTGTCTCTGGATGGAAGCTAAAGAAGAACTCAATGGATTAAAGAAAATGAGTCTCTGCAAAGGTCTTATGGTACTTTCCACTGATCTCAAGGTCAAGAGAATGTTTAAAAGTAATGCAACTGCTAAGAATTTTGTGTGACAAAGGAAGATTGATGGTAAATTGTGCCATCCAGCGGACTCAGCTTCATGGATGCTAGTTGGCAACATATGGACAGAATTTGCTAAAGAAACAAGAAATCTTCGTCTCGGCATTGCAGCAGATGATGTAAATCCATATAGTTCCCTTAGTAGTAAACATAGTACTTGCCTCCATGGTTATGTATGAGGAGAAAAATATGTTGTTAATATTTTTTATATCAAGTTCAAAGCAACTAGGACATGACATTGATGTGTATTTAGACCATTGGTTGATCTAAAATTACTCTAGAAAACAGGAGTTGATGTTTATGATGCATGTCTTTAATAGAGTTTTACACTAAAAGTTATTCTATTATGGACAATCATTGTCTTTCATATGAAAATATATGTGGCTATAGTTTAAAAGGGTATCATGCATGTCCAATATGTGGGAAAGAAACTTACTCAATAAGGATGGAGCATGGAAAACATAATGCATATACAAGACACAAGAGTTTGGCACTACCATGGTCTCATCCTTACAGAAAGATAAAGAAGGCCTTTGATGGTAATCAAGAATTTGGCATTGCTCCTCTTGCATTAAGTGGAGACGAAATATTAAAAGAGCTTGAAGGTCTTCAATTCGCATGGGGGAAGAAGAAAGTCAAATCAAAAGAAGAAGACGTAAGTACCAAATGATATTGGAAAAAGAAATCTATATTTTTTTAACTTGGATATTGGAAACATATTCATGTTAGACATTGCTTGGATTTTATGCATATTGAAAATAATGTTTGTATGAGTATAATTGGAACATTGCTTGATATTCATGAGAAGACAAAAGACCGGTTGTCATCACTCTTGAACCTTGTGGAGATGGACTTCAGACTTGGATTGGCTCCAACATTTGAGAAAAAAAGTGCATTTCTACCTCCAGCTGCATGTTACACTTTATCTAAATTCGAGAAAAAAGAAGTTATGAAAGCTTTGGAAAATATCAAAGTTCCTTTTGGGTATTATTCAAATGTAAGAAACCTGGTGTGGATGGAAGGTTTGGCACTAAATGGTCTGATGTCTCTTGATTGTCACATATTAATGCAATAATTACTTCCTACCATTTTTCAAGGGTTCTTGCCCAAGCATGTAAGATTTTCTATCATCAGATTTTGTTTCTTCTTCAATGCGTTATGTGATAAGATTGTTGGTGTTTCATGTTTGGATGATCTACAGAATGAAATTGTGGTGACTTTAGGCATGCTAGAACAATACTTCGCACCATCTTTTTCACCATAATGGTTCACCTCACAGTGCATCAAATAAGAGAAGTACGTCTTGTGAATCAGTATACTGGAGATGGATGTACCCATTTGAACGATTTATAAAAATGTTCAAAGGTTATACCTGAAATTGTAATTGTCCAGAGGTTTATCATTGAGTGCTATACTGTAGAAGAAACTATTGAATTTTGTGAGTGAATTCTTACAAGGAATGCGTCCAGTGGGATTTTCATCAGCCTGTCAATTGAAAGGTAGACCTCGATCAGGTGGTCATGTTACGAGCATCGATCTTGAAGCATAGGAACAAGTTCATCGTTATATGTTATAAAATACTATGATATCTAACCATATATCGAGTAACTACTAATATGTGTGCTTAGCATTAAAGTGATTGCTTTCTCCTCAAATATTAGTTATTATGAATTGGGTTGATAATGTAATTTTGATTTTGTATAGACAACGTATGACATTTTTGAAGGTGCATCATCCCATGAAATCAAAGTGACAAAAGTGGATAAAAGTGGATACAAGACGAACATAATTTTATCAACTGGTTTCATGATTAAGTTTACATATAATTAAATATTTGTGCGGAACAATTTTATTATTATTTTTAACTACAAAGGTCTTATGTGACCTATGCCTATATGCGTTGGTTTCAAGAACGATTGAAACCTCTAGTAATAAGATTTTATAGACAATAATGTGGTTGGCTAAAGGGCCAAGTGTGGAAGTGATAAAATCTCATAGTTTGGCCATTAATCATCGTTGCTATAATACTAAAACCCATGCCTATATGCGTAGGTTCAAGAACGATTGAAACCTCTAGTAATAAGATTTCACAGACAATAATGTGGTTGGCTAAAGAGCCAAGTGTGGAAGTGATAAAATCTCATAGTTTGGCCATTAATCATCGTTGCTATAATACTAAAACCCGAGATGATGATTGCCTTCAAAACAGTGGCAGAGACAATGCATACACTACAACAAAAAAACGTTATAATAGCCGTCAAAAAATACTATCATAGAGTTTCGATAGCGTTTCTGAAAACACGATGTATACTGATGTTATTAAAAGTCTGCTACCTATGATAGCGTTTTTAAACGCTATCAAAAAAAAATTATAGTGTTTTTAAACGCTATCAAATGTTGTTCATAGCGTTTAAAAAACGCTTTAAAAGTCTTTCATAGCGTTTTATAAATGCTACAGATGGTCTTTTATAGTGTTTTATAAATGTTATCGTAGGTCTTTCATAGCATTTTCATTATTTATTGTTTTGTTAAAGTTATTAAATATTTTTTAATTTTTTTATTACTTATACTTACAATTGTACAAATATAAAAAATAAATAACTTCAAAGAAAATATCATGAAATAATCAAATCACATATCATTTTATTTGATTGTCTACTAGAAATCACATCTCAAAATGATAATTACATATTATTTTTTACATAGAGCAAACAAAAGTAATTTATCCAAAAAAACTAAAATCCAGTATAAATTCACATCTAGGTACTAAAGGTGGAGGTACCCTAGGAGGTCCACTTGCTGGTTTTTCTTGGTGAGGAGGTGGTGACGCAGGTAACCGTCTTGGTGATGCTTCAGAACAAGATCAAAGTGTTGTACCAAACCATGGACGATCCATTCAGATGAGGGAGCAAGCCTCCTATTTTGAATAGTATAATTTAAATTATCAACCGCTAACAAATGACATATCATATAAGGAAGTTATATTCCAAAACTCTCTCAACTGAAAAAGCGCCAGGTAATACAAAATGCTAACATGCGACGTCCCTTGTTGTGTACCATTACCATCATGTGAGCCAACAAGTAATGGTAGGTCATACTACTCCAGATAACTCCAAATATGCAGAATTACATGAAGACGGGAAATTTTGAGCAGAAAACAGAATAAAGGAATCCGTTCACAGAAAAATGCATCTAAAAACATTATAAGCAGGAATTTCTTTTAGATTTTGTTCTTTAAATGTTAAGTTGGAATAATTAAAAAGTTTAGCTAAGAACTCATATTAGCATAAGGAAATTTGTTTCATTAATAAGTTTGAAAAGTACAACTAAAAACTAACAAAGCGCAGGAAAATCAGTACAAGAAATCAAAGTAGAGAGCTAAGTCTAACCTTTATTATTTCCCGGGGATGGAACATCAGCAACAACACCCTCAGTGGGGGCATTCTACTCAGAACGGGATGCAGGAAGCTCGCACTGGGGCATATAGGGAGGTATTTTTGCTAGGCCATCTCTGTATTATGCACTTTTTCAGTTTTGTGAAAAGTGCTTGTTGTTCCTCTCCGACCAGCTTCTCCCGTTCCTCCACTTGAGCCTTGGCTAACTCGGCTGCCTTCAGCTTCTCCGCCGCTTCAGCTAAAGTACTCTCCAAAGCCATCAGTACATCCTTCAGGAAATTGACATTCTGGGAATGCTCCTCAGCTGCAGCTGTTGCGTCCTGGGCAAACTGATCCAAAGCACTATGGAGCTCGGATTCTGCCTTCCTTAGCTGCTCGTTGTCAGCTAAAGCTTCCTCCAAGGCTGCTGGTCATCACGACGCATGCACGGCAGAAGCTTGAAGGTGCGTGGCGTTTTAAAAAATTAAACTTTTTAATAAAAATTGAATCTTTTAATATAAACATAACTTGTGCAACGCCACGATAACCAAATAAAAAATTTTATTCAAAACTCTTTTTCAATCAGTCAGGATCCATTATATATTTATAAGTTAAATCTAGAACATACAAGGTTAGGAATCATATACCTCTTGTAGTCTATATCAAGTGTCATTGCAAAAATCGATCGATCATCCGCTCCCACGAAATCGTTCCAACGATCATTAGACTCTGAGATCCACACCAAGATCTTCCAAGTCAATCCTCAACGCACTAGAACATGTGTGAGCACGGAGAATATTACAAGGCACTTTTTATGTCTCTAAATGTTCTCAACACATGAGATCTAGAGATTTACTGAGAAAGACTTTAGTGAGACGATTCTCTAAAAGAACGTGATGTTTATTCTTTTATTGATTTGATTAACGTTTAATCACAGAAGAAAATCTCTCTCATACAAATTGTGTTCTCAATTCAACTCTTGATTGACCAACTGATGATATGATTAACTGATTCTCTCCTCTTCTTTCAATAATTGAGACCATTAGAATAATATATGTATATATTCTAGATAATGACATATCAGATTTTTAGGGATAAATTAAAATAATATTTAATTGTAAAATTATTAATTGCAGTGAGACCCACTGTAATTGTGCACAACTGCAGTGTCATGAGTCAGCACAGTGCCTCACAGCACCACTGTAGTGTCATGTGGCACTACAGTGTTGCACACTCACTACTGTAGTGCCAGGTGGCACCACAGTAGCCCATGTCAATTTCTAATATCCTATCAGTGATTGACACGTGGTAATTATTATGAATTAAATATTTATTTTAATCATATAATTTTTAGATATCAGTTAATTCAAAATTAACATATCTGATCATCCCTATCAACTAACATATCTATTATTTCACAAATAACAGATTTAGTTGATTTCAATTATTATCTAATAATAATTTTATTATCTAATTTTTCAAATTAGATATTTTGTCTCACTTATTGATAATTAAAAAATCGATAATTATATATATATATAATTCAATTAATTAATTATTAATTAATTAATCACACATAATATCTCATAATTATGTGCTTGCCCCAGAATAATAAAACTTTTTGCAAGTCAGTCATTTTTCTTATATCCTGTAATACTTGCTTCCTAGACAACGTAGTATAGATGTGACTTGGGGACCATGGACCTATATAATCCGAAGCTCCAATAAACCAGATATTACTCAAACTCTTTAATTAAATAATTTTATTTTATTAATTTCATTATTACTCCACTATAAATATGAAATTGCACTCTTAGATATTATAGAATGTATTTACAGGCATTCTCAGATAGTCTACTAACATAATCATTTTATGTAGTTATATCCTCCAATTATTGGTTTGTAAATTAGAACTAATCAAAATTACCATTTTACCCTTCTAATTACCCCTTGATCTTTAAGTACCATTAATCTACTAGTAAAGGGCTAATTTATAATCTTATTATAAATTTGAGCTCAATAACCATTCAGTTCAGGAATTAACACTTAAGGGAACCAATATACGATCCGTTAGGAAAGTTTAGATTCTAAATCGTGTAAGATCATTTCCCCAACCATCCACATCACCAAATCTTCAAAACAAAAGTCACTAGCATGATTAACAAACAGACCTTAATGAGTGAATTAAAAGATCCAGTAGACATGCATAGGAGTTCATGATTACTCAGGATTCAGACTGATCTATATATGATCATCGATGAATATGGAATTTTTAGATATTTATTTAAATTATTCAGCAATAAATTAAAAGAACAATAATAAGAAAAATGTAATCCTCTTTAAATTTCATATCAAAATATCAATACACATGCTTTGGGGGAAAACCCCCAACAAAGGCACCCTGGCACTCAGTTGCCTTCTTCCTCCAAGTGAGAGCCTCATGCTTCGTATCAAGATAATGCTCTTAGAGAGCGTTATGGTAGATGATGGCCTAAAAAATAAAAAATAAGAAGGGTGTTAGCTAACGTTACTCCAAAAGAAAAAAGAGAGAAAAAAGAAGAAAGACATTGTAAGCGGGAAGAGTTAGGAGGCTCTTACCTTCATTAAACCATGGCTCAAAGAGCAGAGCTGGTTGCCAGCAGATATCCCTACAGCATGCGTCATATAAGCCTCAAATTGAATTTACCGTACCACGATGTGTGAAGAGCGGGGATCGTGGAGGAAACTAATTAAAGCCGAAAAGGGAGGAGCCGTAGCAAAATGCCTCCACCTCCACAGAGGAGGTTCTTCAGCCCCTCCTTGGGAACCGGCAGAGTTGGAAGGAACAGGATCTTTTTCAGTAGCAGGAGGAGGAGGAGACACGCGGGGACTAGTCTCCTCCCTCGGCTCGGCTGAATTAGTCTCAGCGGTGGGACTGCTAGGCACAAGGAGTGGTGGTGGCACTGAAATCCCTGATGAACTGGAGGCGTTCGTCCTTGGACGAACATTTATCTCATCCTCCACTACTCCCAGAATTCTGCTCCAGATGCGCTTCGACATATCTTCAGGATTAGGAATTCTTCGGAACAAATCTTCAATCTCCTCGTCCTCCCGCTCAGAATGAGTGGAAACAGAAGTGCTAGAAATTGAAACTGCGTGGAAAGTGGGGTTAGGAATACCTCTTGGGAGCTTAGGTGAGGAAGGGAGAGAAGTATGTGCAGATGAAGTTACAACAGGAGCCGCAGTTGGGACGTAGGCAACTTCTACTTGCCTCCGGGGATCCAGAAGATCATTCAAGTCCCGTTCTCGGCAACGAAAAGTCACGTTGATCTTGTCGATAGAAGACTTCAACAAGTATGGTTTTGTGTTCTTCTTGGGACCTGCACAGAAGACAATTTATCAGAAACGAAACCAACAAAAAGAAAGTAAAAGAAGAAAAAGGCAAAGAACCAGTGCTCCGGTAACTTACTGAAAACACCCAATTTTTTGTGATAGTCCAGCACCACCCCAGTTCCCGCTGATCAGTAGGGTATCCAGTTCCCAACTTTATCCCATTTTAGAAGGGCAGTAATCAACTTTCCTCTCAGCTCGGAAGGACGGGAGGCAAGGTAATAACTCTCATTCTTATATTTGAGTATATAGCAATGGCGGAGTTCATCTACTCCTAAGCCTAAATTGTGTCTTCTACTCAAGGCTTCAAAACCTAAGACGACCCTATACGAACTGGGGGTAAATTGGGAAGGAGCTAAAATTACAGTATGGAAAAGTTCTTGTAAGAAAGGGGAGAAACTGACTATAATCATTACACCTCAATAAATAAAATTTTGTTTAGTGTAATGGGGGTCAAATGAACAGGAATAAATATCACAATACGCGTGACAAGATCTGAACCGTAGGAAAGAACATGCAGTAACCATAAGATCAATTTACACAACTGCGAGAAGGAAATCAGTTAGGACACGCGGCAAGCAAATACAACAAGCTGGAGGAGCGTTAATCAAGGTCATCCAACGAGCAAATTTACTCCAAAATTTGAGAAATATTAGACTATCCCCAAAGCGAAACTGAATCTTCCCTAAAACGGGAATATCTCCTTATATCAAGCTAAAAATCGTTAGATATGGGAATATACCCCACAATTTTCGTAATAATTCTATAATTAAATATATGATATCACATTCTATAAAAAACCTATAAATAAAAGTTAATTGCATCATTCATTGGTATATAAAAAATCAAATACAAACTAGGTTATTTCATTGTTCATCTTCATTCTCTTAAGCTTTCTATTATTTTTTTCGTGTGAGGGAGAAAAAATCTTATACAATAGTGTCACACAAAGATGAGAGAGAGCGGTTGAAATCAAAGACCTTTACTCCAGTAATTGGTGCTCGACTATAATTGAACAGAAAATCTTCACTTTACTGTTTCTTCTCGCTACACAAATCAGTGGCTATAGAAGAAAGGGAGATAGTGAAGGACAAAAAAATAAACTCAATTGACATGAAACATGTAAGATACTGATAATACCAAATAATCACTGCAGTTAGAAATATTTCTGGGATCGAGCGATCACAGGCAGAAAAAACTATGCCAGATTGGTGATTTTAACTTGATTGCGGATGGTGAAACCAACTTCTAACTTTTACATAACAGTATTAGTTCCCAAAGCTGTAGAAATAGAGATAAGAAAACAGAATAACAAGGAATACACAGTTCATTTCTCTCCATCCAGATAGTCAAACTTAGCTGGAAAGAGACTTTCCCAAATTATTCTACTTAGTTGTTGAACCCTACAAGTTCATTTCTCTCCATCCAGACAGTCGAAAGTCATTTAAAGATGTAGAATTTAGTAGCTACTGAAACAAACACTATCCAGAAGTCATAATTTATACAGCACTTTTGTCTGAACTTCTGTCTGAGATGCACATACAACACATTTTATTTAAACTGAACTTCTGTCTGAGATGCATAAACAGCACGTGAAACCAGAGATCAAGCCTTACAGGAATAAAAAGCTGTTCAAGAATCATGTCTGGTGAGAGTTGCGAACTGGGCAGACTCGGACTGGGCCCTCACATATCTGACTCTAGAGATCCAAAGCCGATTTTGAAGTTGAACCTAATGCAAGTTAGCTGCTTATTGCTGTTATCCTTCATTCTCATCTTGAGAGTGTAAGAACCCTATTTAATTGTAAACAGTTTCAGCTAGATGAAAATTAGAATAATTGAAGTAAATGAGGACAACGTCAACTTAATACTTAGGTCTCAATAACCAATAAAAACGAGTTCAGAAGCAAGTACATTTCAATCTAGAAAGCGTGCACATGAAAAACGAAACCGGGATCGGCTTCCTTGAAAAAGGGAAACAAAGTATCACTAGATAAACATTATATAACTATAGAATTAACAGTAGAAATGCAAAACTCACTGGTGGAGTGAATAGAGGTAAAGTCTGCGTGTGAGAGAGCACGAAATTCCCTACTGCAACAGGACATGAAAGTTCCTCACAAAGATCACGGGTTTCAGTATGGACATGCACTCCGAAGTAAGAGACATCAATAACCACTTTTCCACCAGCAATGGCTTTACCTGCTACGCACATGCACCTTATGTTTATTTCAATAAGGAAATTGACAAACCTAAGGGATGGGAATTGGGAAAAGTGGGGCATATACAAAAGTTATACTTTTGATAGTTGAGTAAATGCAAAACTCACCATATGCTCTACTCGTTATGGGCAGCAGATGCAATTATCCCAAACCTGCTATATATCAATACATATTATGATGGTTTTAACCTAATGAACTATCTCATGGTTATAAAACTTGTCATCTAACCCAAGAACTTAATTTATTACGTAGTGATACCAAACTCACTATCATAAATTAAAGCCTAGAATCAATCTCTATCCAAATTCGGACTCATTATTCTCCACAGCTCAACCACATGATGTGATTCATGCCTAAGCATCCACTACTGGCAAAGAATCTACCATGACAGGAGTATCTGTATGTGGACGCTAGAGAGGACGTCGAATAAGAACCAGATTTGGTTGTGATGCCAACTGTTCTGAGTCAAGCAAGCCATCTACCACTAAAACCTAGGTCATTAATGCTGGACGGTATCTAGATTCAGAATACGTTTATACAAGGAAGTTAAATTACAATTACTTTAGGAGCCATTTTAGGGTAGATTATTTTGTATTTATGTTGTGGTTTTTTCCTTTTACGTTAGTCTTTTTCGTCTATATCTTTCTTCTGATTCTTCCAAAGGAAATATGGAAGTATTATTTTCTTTCAACAGGGTATCAGAAATAGGGTTTCCCCTCTGAGTTTTCCTTCCTCTCTTTCAACCAACCTGGTTCAGCGTTGTCATTTTCTTCTCTCTAAAAAGTCACCCACTCCAACATCTGATTCAGAAGACGCTGATACTCTCTCTGGTATTTCTTTTGCTGGCTATTTCGACGTCAACGCCTGGTTGTTTTTGTCCAGTCGTCGTCTTGGTGACTTTTATGAGAGAAAAAAAATTTATTGATGGAAAAATGTACAAGAAACAGTTTGGAAGAAAAGCAATCCACACCGAAACCAAAAAGACTACAATCAGTCTACACAAACAGCCACCCAATCTAAATTAATCAAAGACAAACACATTCCTATTCCGTACCGACCAAAGGCTATAAAATAGTAACTACCCTGGCGTATCACAAAATCTTAAACTTCTTAGGAAGCTTGAAAAATAATTCATCCAAAAGATCATCCATGTTTCTCTGAAACACGTAGCAAAAGAGAAATTAATGAAAAGATGATTAAAGTCTTCACCGCTCTTCCCACAACACACAAACAGAAGGAGACAAGACATTTTCAGGTGCCGCTTGTCTACCAAGTAAACGGTATTGATCTTACTTTAGACACTAACAAAAGAACTTAACTCTCCTAGGAAGTCTAGCTTTCCAATCCATCTTAAAATGGTGAGAAACTCACCCACTAGCAGAGATGTGGCTATTATGAGAAGAGATAAGAGAAGGAAAGAGAGATTTCCAAGTGAAAATGCTCAAACTACCCAACAACCACACTCCCCTATCGGGGATATTAGGAGAAATATGAACAGACTCGAGAGAATCAAGAATTGGAACACAGCTCGAACTCTTTATCATTATTAGTTCTTAATATGTTGAAGTTCCACGCAGAATCTTGAGAAGACCAAAATAAAATGACAGGTGCCTTATGAAGCCTGGAAACAAAAATATAACCTAGGGAATGTAATAGCGAAGAGAGTGGGGAAATCCAGAAATCCGCCAATAATCTAATTATATCCCCCTACCAAGCTTATAATTAACATGACTGGGAAAAGGAAGAATACCTTGAGACATAAGCTTCCAAGGACTAGAACGAGAGGAATTCCGAGCCAAATTGGAAACCCTACCATCATCTTGAAGCCTGTATTTGTTGATGATGGCGGGATGCCATAAGGAACCAATTTCCAAAGGAAATCTCCAAAGCCATTTACTAGTGAGGGCGATGTTTCAGTTGATCAAATGCTCTATTACAAGACCTCCCTCACTGACTGGTGATCCTCTCCCATCTAATAAGTGGAGAGCCTTTACCCTCATCCACACCTTCCCAAAGAAAATCTCTCGTGACTTATCAATTCTATCAGCAATACTAAGAGGCATTTTGAAAAGAGAGAAAATACATGGGAAGACTAGCTATCACTGAGTGGATGAAAGTCAATTTGCCTCCCTTAGATAAAATATATTCCTACAACTAGACAATCTTTTATGGACTTTCCGCACCACAGGCTCCCAAAATAAAACAGAGTGGAGTAGTGAAAGAGACATGAGAAGAATCAATCCCCCCATACACACACACCCTTAAGAAAAAAAGACGAACCAACACTTCAAGAGGAAGAGATGGATTCAAAAGACCTAGACCTAAAGATGATGAATAGATGGCCAGCTCAGAACAATTACCCAGTTCTCGGTTAGCAGCACCCTAGCAAGACTTGTTCAATTGCATCCTCTCGGCAGAAACTTCTACCTGACAAAAACTATCTCAACCTTCTTCCTGAAGACGGCATCTCTAAACACGTAGATTGAATAGTCTTCTTCCCCAAAATTCCACGAATCAAAGCACGTTGAGCACTCCCATCGGAAGAATCTGAGCCAACGTTAGAATACCCGCATCATCCAACTCACAGTCCTTAACTTCCTTCGTGCCTGAATCAACAAACTGTCACTGCTCCACTTTCCAATTGCTGGTAGATTTTCTTCCATAAACCTTCCGGAAAAAATTTATTGTTGATCTCCTTTATTGATTCCTTCCGAAAAGAGAACTCCCCATTGCTGAAATTATCACTGAGTTCAGATCTTTGAGCTAGTTGATTTTTAAAGATGTGTTGGGCTGGGATTCTCCTTCTACAGAAATTCTCCACCTCAGAATTTCTTCGTGTCGCAGAAAACCTTAGAGCTTTTGACTTCATGGGCTATGCCTATTCGGCTAGAGGGCTTAGGAGCACTGCACATGGGTTGGATCCTTGACCTTCCGGCACTGGGCAGCCGTCAGCCCATACATGGTCTTACAACTTTGCGGAGACCTGTGTTTTTGGTAAACAGTCACCCGGGCCTGGTCATTGCGACCCCCTTTGTGACGAGGCACCCCTTCTCCTGATGTTACGGGGCTATTTTGCCAAGTTCGTTAGAGAGTAAACTCCTCCCCGTCGTGACAGAACTTGATCACTGTCAGAATAAAATCACTAGAATTCTGGAAAATTTCAATCTTTGCGACGTAAAGGCTCTTAAACTCCAAGGAAGACGCGGCCGCTTCAATAAAGCCACCACATGCATTTCCTATTTCTTTGAATACCTCCAATAACCACAAGCGAAGAGGGAGATAGCCACCCACGGAAGAACTTCTTGCGCAGTTCATGCCAACAGAAAGCTTAGTCGCTAAAGGAGAATTTAGGACACCCATTCTCAGCCTCAACTGGAAATTCTAGAAAATTAGAAAAAGTGCACACATCCACTTCTCTAGGAAAAAGATCTGCTCTGTTAGCTTGGAAAGGTTTGAGTATGTGATCTGAATGGAAAAACGATGAAATTCCTCTGTGAATACTCCATGAGTCATGGAATCTCAATCTCATAATCACCAAGGCGCCTTACAAACAATTCAAAAATTACCGTTAATGCTGCCTCTCACCTGCAAATATCACATTGGATGTCTTTTTAACAACAGCATTTCTACCGCTTGTAGGACTGCTTTTTCTGTTCATAAATCTCTTCAACTTCTCATGAAACTTCAACTACCACTATTGTCCTGACCCGTCGGACTAAAAACGGACCTCAACGATTATGAAAGGAAGCTACCAACAGATAGTAATTGGAAGCCCTATTCATTCACCCTTCTGAAAATCCTTAAACTCCAACACTGCTTCCTTGAGCTGGAGAGCTCCTCAAGATCCAACTTGAATCCAAGGACTATTGTACCAGAGGATTCTGTGAACCTAATGTCTCCACCACAGGCATGCTTAGCAAACACGATAGAGAGTGACTTGTTCTCTATGCCGAAGAACCTATTCCGACCATTACCCACTAGAAGGAGAAGAATGAAACAATAGAAAACAGATTTCCTCGTGTCTTAATCCTTAGAAATATATCAGGTGTTGTCCAATTGTTGTTGATACTTGTTGTGCTTCGCCATCGCTGGTCAGTTTCGCCATAGGTTTCGTCGATATTGCCGCAGATCAGTGGAATTTCTAATTGCAGGGCTAGTGCAGTCTGAAGTTTTTTTCTGATCGTGTCTGGTCGATGTGGTACTTCTATTTACTTCTCTATCTGGCTTGTGTCTGTACAAAAGCATGACACTGAGCGCTGCACTTGATTGATTGGGTCGTTTCGGCTCAAAATACTTTTCTGGACTGTGATTTTTTCTGCTATGTGTCAATTTCTGGGCTCTTTGTTTCAGATTTTTTTCAGAAAGTTTTTTGGGTTCTTTGCTGGGAGTATTCCTAAAGGATATTAATAGTTTTTGGACAATTCCGTTCTCTCTTTCTAGGTCCAATCTATTTCAGTTTTTAAGGTACATATCCGGTCAGTTTCAGCTCATCAAAAAGCCATAAATACGGGATCTTCTAAAGTTTATATGATTTCTGTGAAGGATACAAGATGGTGTGATTTTTGTAATAGAACAAAAATACAAAAGAGACTTGTTGGAGATTTCTCAGCCAGCCTAAACTGAGCAGATTTGTGAGAAGCCTGTCCACAAGGGCCACAAGGTATTTTAAAGTACCATGGAACCAGTATGTGAAGTAACCCTTCCATCTACTTCACGGGGACTTCCTTTCACTGAGTAACAATTAGAACTCCTTACAAAATGACGGGTCACAAATTGAAGGAACCCTCAAAATCCAGTGCATTAGCACAATCACGTTAGCCTAACCTTTAATACTTCAAAGACCTCTTCCCATCCCTGGATAGTAGATTCAGGGGCTTTTGATCATCTAACTAAAGAATCAACTGATTTTCAAACCTATTTACCCTGTTCAGATTAAAATGTAAAAGTGGTTGATGGTTCTTTTACTCCAGTTAGTGGTACACGTCAGATTTCCCTTTTCCCGTCTCTAACTCTTTCTCATCTCTAACATGTACCTAAATAGCCTCACAATTTACTGCCTATTAGCAAAACCACTAAAGCTCTTCAATGTTCAGTAACATTTTTTCCAAATTCTTGCACATTTCAGAACCTATTGACGGGGAAGACAATAGGCATTGATGAAGAGAGAGATTCGCTATACTACCGGAGGCGAAAGGAGTGTGTGCTAGAGCCCTTCTCAGTGAAAGTATATATGAAATGGAAAATGAAGTACGGCTTTACTATCTTAGGCATGGTCATCCTAGATCTTTGTCTTTAAAATTTTTATGTCATAAACTTTGTTCCAGTTTAGATTTCCCTAGAAACACGGTGGCTAAGTTTACAACTTTGTTCCAGTTTAGATTTCCCTAAGTTTAAATGTCAAACTTGTAAACTTAGCCACTGTGTTTCTTTTCAGTTGAATTTGCTTTTAATGCAGAGTGATTTTTGGGGTCCAACTAAAATCTCTTCTCTCTGGTTTCAAGTGGTTTGTCAATTTTGTTGAAGATTGTAGTTGTGTCACTTGAGTGTACCTAGTTAAGGATAAATACACACGTGATACATTACTAATGTTAATAAAATGAAGTTTATTTGTAATTACCTTATAAGCTATTTTAGGGTAAATTTTTGTATTTGTATAGTGATTTTTTAAGTTAGGTTAGTCTTTTCCATCTATATATTATTTGTAATTCTTCCTAAGGAAATATGACAGTGTAATTTTCTTTAAACAATTAAGTGGTATTAATTGCCTATGTTCCACTTCTTTACTATCCAATGTGTTACTTATCACAAATAACCAGAAAATTAGCCCAACAAGTAAACACCTTAATGAGTATACAGCAATGCGATAGAGACATTCTTCCTTGCCTAAAATAACCTACAATTTAGGGCATGTTACATGGTGTAACGTCTTCCACATTTTGCAACCAATGCCTAATGGTAGTTAAGGTTCTCGTTGTCCGAATCCCGACCCCAAGAAATCCCAATGATCAGATATATACATAACATACCTACAGCCTTAGGCATAAAAAATTAATTATGTAGCATGTTAAGGTTATCTAGCCGTCAAAGAACACAATATAGGGAGAACACTGATGATGGAAATTTGAGGGACTGCAAACATTCACTTTACCAGTCGAAGCTGAGATGTTAAACGTGGCTGGCTCTCCACCCACTACAGGTTCAGGTGAAATCTCAACTCCCTGGACTTTTACAGCATAGTTTCCTTTCTTATCTGCATTCATCGTTCAAACGCATAGATAATGCGCTCAGATTAGAATGGGCTAACAAATTATTGTGAAGATATGGTGGTAAAGTAGTCATTACAAAAGCTGAGAACAAAATAAAGATTACGGCAGAAAAATCGATGTTTGCTCCTGAGAAAATAGAGAGAAAATAAATGAATTTTTCATGTTTCATTGAATTTATATTCAATGAAGAAAGTTTTCAGGATAGAAGAGATATAGCTCAAGACTTACACAACTATCTTGAAAAACCTAATATATTAAAATAGAAATTTGGGAAGCAATTATCAATCCATTCCCTTGCCCCTCTCTTTTCTCGACAATCAAACAACAGAATTGAGCGTCTTCGTTCAGATCAAGAAACAAAACCGAAACGACAGGAGAAAAGTGCCTTCTAGTGGATAAACTAACCGCAATAGGTGACACTCTTAGCAAGAGCAGAAGGAGTGAGCAGGTAAACAGCGAAGAAGAAAAATACAGTGTGCCTGATTCGCCCCACTGAGCCCATGATTTTCTTGGTGCCGCTAGAGAAAGTCGAAAACCAGAAGAGAAACTGGAAAATTCACTTTGTAATCCCAAATGCGAAATCAAATGGAAAATGAAACATTAAAACTGGTCCAACCCGACAAAATACTAATTCCGTGGTATTTGTATTATAAAATGAACCCTACAAAAATAAAATGAAAAAAGACATTTTTTAAGGAAAAATTCTAATAACATTTTTAGAGTTTCATTAAATAACATTTACATCTTTGAAAATCACTCGCATAGACAATAACTCTTTAAAGAATGATATTATGTTAAAGTTAGACCAAATGAGATAAAACTACCCAACTTATCCAGGGACCAAAAATCTTTCTGTAGTTCCATTAATTCACTTACAATGATTGAATGGATGCTTGTAATCAAATAAATATATGGTTAAGGCATATTTGATTACATTTACCACTACTGCCTGCCTTCGGAGGCTTTCTCTTTCTCGACTTGTTATTTTGCTTTACTCTGTTTTATTCTTCATTAGTTTTCTATAAATCAAACGTTATCTGAATGGTTAAATGATGATTAAGAAGCATAGTTCATATGAGATTTCTTTGTCGACTTGTTTTTCTTTATTTATTTTTTTAGTTCAGATCATATTTGTTTAATGGTTTAGAGTTTGTCTTCCTTGCACCAAACCTGTTTATGAAAATCCCTCAATACCCGTTGCGCCAAACCTGTTTATGAAAAAATCCTTCAATACCCGTTGCACTAAACCTGTTTATGAAAATCCCTCAATACCCATTGCGCCAAACCTGTTTATAATTTTGGGGACTCAAAATCTGATTATAACCTAAAGCACCCTCAACTCATGTCTAATCTCCATCCTGCAAAATATTCATTCAACCATTGGAATGAGTGGTCTGCGCGCAGAACACGGGTGAGCACGAAAACCATTGAAAAAAAAAGGAAGGAACCCAAAAAAATGCTTCGAGCAGTAAATGTGAAATTTCTTCTCCAAAAAGGATAACCAGAGAAGGATAAAGAAACTCCTTCTCAAATAACATTCAGCTTTACCCAAATAAAATTCTTCTCAAATTAAATGTCAAATTTATCAAACACGAAAACCATTGGACCAGTAAAGAACGCTCCGAGCATCACCACCAACCTGGGCAGATCCGAGCACCACCACCCACCCGCTCAACTCTGGGAAACCACCCAGCCACGCAGCTCCGAGCACCATCACCCATCCACGCAGCTCAGAGCACCACCACCCCCACTCCTAGGTCCTCCGAATTGTTGAAGATTATGGTGGAAGACCCTATTCACGGGTTAGGGCTTGGTTGGGATAGAAGGGGTTTAATTTTATTTTAATGAAGGGATAAAAAAATTTGAGAAATTAGGAGGAAAAGATAGGTTTTGAGGTGAAGTTTTAAAAATGATGGAAAAAATTTTCTTTGAAAAATGACTGAAATATGATTTTAGTAGATAACTTATTTACTAAAATTACACAGTTATATATAAACTATTTTCCATAATTTGGTCATTTGTAATAAAAAAAAATTTAGATATTTTTTTAACTTGAGGTAGAGAAGGGGTCATTTTTATAATTCTCCCTAAAAAATTTTATTTACATCCTCTAAAATTTAAATTTCATTAAATAACAATCACACTATTTTTATGTTTAAAAATATTACTCATACCTCTTCATTCTCTATTAGATTTTTTATTAAAATATTATCAAAACACAATTACACCTCAGCCAAAATCAAATTCTACTACAATTTTTTACTAGCATATGCCCTCTTTGATGGTAACATGAGTGATTTACTAGCAAAAGGACACGTATCATTCATAAACGCACACCTTCTAGCCTTCTTCTTTTTCCTCTTTATTCTCTTTAAGGGTCTGCACGAGAAAGGATGGCGCAGTTCGCGATTCGGGACGAGATGGTGGGACATTTTTTTCAACCTTTGTAGAATTTTTATTTTTACATTTTGTGTTGAAACTGGGCTAAATTCTAATGGCTAAAAATTAAAAGGGGTTTAAACTTAAAAAGATTGAAGGTTAATTATAAAAAAAGCAACGGTCACAAATAAAAAAATAAAAAATACTATTTATAAAGTTTTCGGGACGAGATGGGACAAGTCAGTTTTTTGATCTTATCTTGTGTCTCATACCATCCCACACGGGACAAGTTTCGTCTCGTCCCTTAGATGGGTGAAAAACTCGTTTCGACTCGCTCAGTTTGAGACGATTTCGAGGAACAAAACAAGATTTTCAGAACGACTGCACACTCCTAATTCTATCTCTCCTTTTCTTCACTCTTTATTCTCTGCTAACCCCATCTATAAGAAAATAAAAATATAAACAAATTCATCAAATCTTATTCCCAACAATAGATTCACACGGAGGCCATAGAAAAAAAAGCCTAATAGAAAACATGTACTTAACAATACCAATTGATTTTTTTGATTTTATGGTCAATATTAGGATTTTACCCTAAAAGCATTGTAATTCTATTGTATTTATTGAGATATTTAATTCTGATTAATGATAAATAGTTTGATCTTATATTATTTGCAATACATTCTCATAAAAATATTTACAAACATAATAGTACTTGTGTAATATCTGACATTTCGTAAATGGGCATTTTCATAAAATTGATTTAAAAGATAATTTAATTTTAAAATTTGATTTTAAAGATGGATTATTTGTAAAACTATTTTTAATTAGATAAGATTTATTCAAAGCTTGAATTTTTCTTTTAAATTTTTAAAAGTATTTTAGTATATAAAAAAATTCACTCACACCATATGCTTATGTATACCCTAGTATTTCCTAATCCTATTTTTATCCTTGATTCAGTAATCTCACCCCTCAATTGAAACTCACTCACACTACATGCATATACACACTAATCTAGCCCTAACCTAATATATATATCTCCTAAATCTTCATCTCTCCCTGTTGATCTCTCTCACGCAGCCTCTCTTTCTTCCTAGCCCCTCCTCTATTTTTCTTCTTCTTCAATCGTTGTTCATTGGTCCATTTTCAAATTCAAGTAAATCTTATTCTTCGTCTTTTTCCTTATTCTTTCTCCATTTTTATCGTTACCCACTCTCTTGACCCAGATTTTCTATTTCAGAATTGTTTTTGCCAATTCTGAAAATTATCTCCAATTTCAGCAAATTGCTTCCTTTCCATTTCCGTTTGGGAGCCTTCATCGTGCCCCCACTTCTTCTTCATCTTCATCATTCTCTGTGTTTTCCATTGAAGCATATTGGTGAGTTCTCTCCTTCATCTATTTCTATTTAGTATGTTTTCATTTTCTCTCTCTTTGTTTTTCTCTCGTCCACCTTTGTTTCTCTCTCTATAATTCGTGCATATGTTCTTTTGTCTCTCTCCTTTTCATCTTCATCTCTGTTTCTGCCCCCTCTATTTCGTTTTCCATCTCTTTCTCTAATTTTCTTTCTTAATGGCTGCTCTCTCTTGGTCTTTCCCCTTCCTTCTTTCTCCTTCTGTTTCTCTCTCCCAATCTCTTTCTTCTTCTCTTCTTTCTCTGTCTTTTCTCTCTCCCTCTGTTTCCCTCTCTCTCACCCTCTGTCTCTCTCTCTCCCTCTCTCTCTATCATATGTCCCTCCCACTCTTTATTTCTTTCTCTCCCTCTCTTTGATTTTCTCTATCTATGTCTCTCACGGCTTCTCTCTATATCCCTCTCTCTTCCCCTCTCAAATTCCCTCACTGTTTCTCTTCCCCTCTTTGTTTCTATCTCCTTCTCATTTTTTCTCTCTCTTCCCCCCATGTTTTCTCATTTTCTTGTTCTGCAACGGGGTATTGCACCCAGTTTGTTCTGTCCTGAACTGGTTCATCCCGAACCGAACATGTTCAGTTTAACAAGACCGGTCTGAACTGGCCTAGTCGATAAAATCAAACTGGACTGGTCTGAACCAGCCCGATCTGAACCATTTGGCCCAAAGCTTTATCATTTGACTCTGGACTCGATATATTGTTTTCTGACCTCGCTCAGACCCCTTCGCACCGTTTTAATTAATTCTCTTTTATTTTATTATATTAAAAATGTGTTTATATTGTTTTATTTCAAAACAATTTAGTGATTATATTTTTTTTGGATTTCAGGTCATTAATTGTTTAATTCATTCTTCCTCTTCAGGTAAGTGGACTTACATGATGGTGTGACTCCCGTTGTTATAAATGTATATGCTTTGTGCAAGTGAATTTATATTGTAATGTGACCCGCGTGTAATAAATGTAATATGTGTTATTCTCATTAGCTTTAATTGTCTATAAGCATGTTACTTTCATATATATGTTTGTGTAAATTGACTTATATAACGATATGACTCTGATGTTATAATTGTATCATATATTTATTATCTGTTTAACCATTTTTCAATAATTATTATAACACTTTGGTAATTAATTACTGTTCAGTTATTAATGTGATTATCATGAGATAAATGTTTGAGTATGACTAATTTTGCGTAGTGTGTTATCATGTTTGATTCTGTTATATGTATCAGTATGCATTATATGATTATTTTTGTCATACGTTGGTATCTGCAAGTTATGAGGTTAATTCATTTAAGTGGTAATTAAGCAAAATATGAACTTAAGCATGACCTTTTGTTAACAAGAAATCAGGATTGTTCACGTTATGTTCAGTTAAACGAATGAGGTGTCATCTGTTCATGTTTTTGTCACACATAGGGTGTCATCTGTTCATGTTTTGGTCATACATTGGGTGTCATCTGTAAATGTTTTCCGTCACTCATGAGGTGCCATCTGTTCACATTTTTCATCACCTATGAGTGGCATCTGTTCTGTCGCCTGATGTGTGCCATCTGTTTCGTCGCCCGATGTGTGCCATGATGTGTTTTAGTTAACGTGTGATCAGTTCTGATTAGGTTGTTAACTAGAGGATATGCCAAGCCAAGATATGATTAGGATTGTTAAATGATTCTGTTTGAGACACGTGTTATCTGTGTGCTATGTTAAGCCATGTCATGATCAAGTACGTTAGTTTATTTCATTTATGTTATATGTCAAGTTCAGTTATGTTATGTCATGATTGCATTTATGATATGTGGATGCATGTTATTATGTGAGTTTGCTTACTAAGTATTTTAAAATACTCATTCCCCCACAACTATTTATGATGCAGATGGTGATGGCGAGCAACATGAGTGGAAGACTGGCATAACCAATTAGATAAGAGGAATTTATGTTTTCAGTTTATGATTTGATTTAAAACTTAGGAAAATGATTTCTATTAAACTTGGTTATTTAAGTAGTTTATTTTACGTTATGATTTTCTACTAATTTTGATGAATGAAAGTTTCATGAATTATGGATTTCAAGTTTTGACTTTATTTCAGAATTTAATTCAGTTCTTCGAGGTTTTATTAATTATGCATTTAAGACACTTTATCGCTTCCACTATTTAAGGTCAGGGATTTTCCATGATGGGTAAATTAAGAATTTTCAATTTGAGAATTTTCTCAAAATTAGGGTTTGTTTCGAATTGGAGATTTCAAAATTGTGAAATTACACGTATGTTTAACTTTCGGGGATCGGGCGTTACAACTTGGTTTGAGTTTAGCTTATGAGAATAAGGTATTTCACTATAAGTTCTTTATGACTTATAAATATTAATTTCACGGTTTAGTAAAGTGATTGTAGTATATTAACTCTATTATGTAGAGTGACTTACCTCGACTACTAGGTGGAGTATCTAGTTAATATATTAGTACATTTGGAATGCATTGAAATGGCTAATGACTCTAATTTTCAGTTAAGTAATATCAAATGAAAATACTGACTCATTGATATTATATTATGAGTGCTATCAATCTTGAGAGAATTATGAACTCATATTTAATACATTAATTATTTTTATCTATTAAAAATGAGATTTTATGAGTCAACATATTCAGTAGGTTTCATGACTAAGTTATTAAATAGTGATTCCATATATTCTCAGTAGTAGAATCCATGAACACTTTTAATTAAGTGGCATGGTACCTCTAGGTAATTCATTTATATCGTCACAGTAAACTAAGCGTGTAGTATCTTTGCGGGAGTACTAAAGATTTGATAAGTTTACTTGAGGCATAAAATATGAAATTATAATAGATGACTGATAGAATGAAATTTGAAATCTAAGGATACCAAGAAATATATAAAATTGAACTGTGAGTTTTGGTTCGGTATTCTTAATTAAAAATAATTTTTAAATTGTAGTATTGAAAAAAATATAAAATTAAAGTTTTATTTTGGTACAATTTTATAAGAAATTATATATAAAAAATTTAAAAAATATATAAATTTAATGTTTCGGTTCGGTTTGATTCGAAACCCACCAAAATTTCAAATTGAACTGAAACTCCGCTTATCTCATTCTTCCAAGTCAAACCAAACCGAACACATATAAAAAATCGACCGAACTGGTCATTTTTGGTTCGGTTCAATTCGGTCGGTTTGGAACAATTTTGAACACCCCTACCTTCAGTTGCCATCGAAAACCAAGAGGATGAAGAGAAAAATTTGTTTTTTCTTAATCAGTTATTTAAAGAGACCACACTATATTCCTAACAATATCCTTGAAAAATATATTTCTGAATCTTACGAGTGATTTTTAGTGTAAAGATCAATTGAAGTTCTGCGAATCTCAAGAATGAATAACACGAGACAATTAATTGGATCATGCCAATTCAGAAATTCTCCATTGCAAGAAAATATATAAAATTATTTCTATCTCTTTTCGATATGTTTATCTGAATATATATAATCATTGATTGGTTTTGTATTTAATTTGATTAAATATTTATTTTTGAGAATTTTTTATATTCTACCCATAAACCGTTCGTGGTTCATTAAACTTTTTCATTTTTTTAAAACCCTAGGTCATGGTCCATCACTTGAAGGTTGACCCAAAATTTAAGCCCGTCATGCAAAAATTATAAGTTTCAACCAGATTAAAGATGAAACGATCAATAAAAAGGTGGAAAATCTTCTCGAGGGTAATCTCATCAAAAGGTCAGTTACCTAGATTGATTAGCCAACGCCATATTGGTAAAAAAAAGGTAAATGGAAAGTGGAGAGTGAGCATTGACTTCATAGACCTAATAAGGCTTGCCCTAAGGACATCTTCCTCCTCTAGTGAATAGATCAACTGGTTGATGGTACAATAGGACATGGTATGTACAATAGGACATGGCCTGCTCACATTCATGGATTCAGATTCACTGTATAACCAAATCCTAGTGTACAACCAGAACCAAGAAAAGACTTCCTTTGTCACTAGTTGGGAAAGTATTATTATATAGTAATGTCGTTTGGGCTCAAGAATGCTGGAGCCATGTACCAAAGGCTCATAACAAAACTTTTGCTTTCCTTATCTCAAATAACATGGAAGTATACGTCGATGACATGTTGGTGAAAAGAAATAAATCCATGAACCACATGATGACCTAGCTAAAACCTTTATGAGATTGAGGAAGTATGAAATAAAGTTAAACCCCACCAAGTGCGTGGTGTGAGCTCGGAGAAGTTCCTAAGTTTTTGGTCAACCGATAGGGGATCAGGGCTAGCCTGGATAAAATCAAAGCTCGGCTAGACATAGAGCCTCCAAAGACCATTAAGGAAGTTTCAGTGTTTGACTGGACGAGTAGCAATGTTGAACATGTTTATATCCAAGGGATACTGTAAAGTATTTTTTTGGTATGGAAAACCCACTACGAACGAATAATAAATATGGTAATTTAAAGAGAGTATGAGAGAATAAAGACACCATCATTTACATGAAAAATCCATAAAGGGAAGAAAAATCGTGGGAAAACTATTGATATTCACTTGCATTTCAGATTTTACATCATTGTTGTAAAGCTTTCATGGATTCAATCTCCCATTCGTGAGAAGATTTTGACAGTAATGAGAGAGAAAAGAGGAAAACCAATACACTTAGTAAATATTTGTTTGGATTGTCTCCCTAATTCCATTGAAAATCCTTCCTTTATCATTTATTACCCGAGCCTTTATATTGGCCTTGTTCAAGAAGGTGGCAAATTAATAATAATAAAAGGGAGGGGAATGATTATATGTGGTCTCGAAGGCACTCATTATGCCTAGAGATCACACCCATTCGTGGGGATATTTCTGCCAGGTATGACCCTCTTTTCCTTCCTTACTTACCGTTTCCATCTGTCTCATTCAACCGCCAATCAGTCACAGTCACTTGGTGATTTCTTGTGGTTCGAGCCACTTGGTGGCTTGCCATCTTGTCTCATCTGAGTCATTCAACTATCTAATCAATCATTGCCACTTGACTGTCATTCCGTATCCCTTTCATCCATTCCCTTTCTTCTTCTGATCCTCATCTTCCAATTCTTGCACAGATCACTGAGTGCCTTGCCCGTTCCAGAGACGTGGGTCCTTCCTCGGTCTTTTTCCATTGGCCAGTCAGCTTTTCCTATTTTGGTGTTCTTTCCCATTCTCGGTATGCCTCTGGTCGTTCTTCGTTTGTTTACAAGTGTCTCACGATATCAGTCTTCTCTCCCGTTTCTACTTTTCTGCCGCTTTCCGTGAGCCCTTTTGTTGGCCCTCCTTGTCCTCGTGGCAATGGTTATTTTTATACCTGTTCATTGGCCCCCATTATACTCAACAAATTTTATTCGTTGTGGTGGAATGCTTTGTTCTTTCTTATTTCGATGTTAGCCTGGCCGTTTATGTTCTCACGTGCTTCTTAAAAACATGCAAGGTGGTTTTTCCACACAATTTTTTGGTTGTTCACTATCAATGATGGCTTCTCCTTTTCGTTCTGCTATTACGTTCTTCTATTCCCATTCACAAATGCTTTGCGTTTGTCGAATAACTTTTTTGCTAGCTCAATGTCGATGATGAATAATTTCCCTTCATTTGCAGTAATGTCTCTCCGTTCTTTGTACTCTAAGCTTATTGATAGAATTTTTTTCATTTTCGTTACTACGGGCTCATTGGTGAGATTTTCTCGTTTTCTTCAATACGGGCTCATTGAAGAGTTTCTCCCGATTCTTCATTTTTCTTTCGCTTCCCTCGTGCATTAAGATATGTGACAAGAATATTTGTACAAGAACAATAACATAATAATTTATTGAAATGAGTAAGGAATGAGTGTACCATTTCATAGTTTCATCACAAGGATTTGAGTTTAATGCCCCATGTTCATTGGTAGAATTTTTCCCGTTTCCCTCACTATAGACTCATTGGTACAACTTCTCTTGTTTCCTTTGTTACGGGCTCATCGGTAGAGTTTATGCCTTTTTCCTTTTTCTTTTTCTCGTTTTGTATTTTTCATTTATATTTCTGCTTCGATCAATGAGAATCACTTTGTTTGCACAGTTTTTCTTCTATTGAACTCCATTTTTGTTGTATTTCATTCTTTCCTCAAAGACTCTAGCAAAAATTTGGAGATCCAAATTTGTTCCCGTACCAACTTCAAGCTATCAATGAAATCTGTGCTCAGACACTTCAGAAATTTTTGCCTCCCAGTTCCCTTGAGAATAGTTGTTTCCATACTATAATCAGTTAAACACTTCTAGTTCAGAATTCGTTCCAGTGACTTCGATCTTTGTTAGAGAACAAATATCTTTCCGGTTGTGAAATCTATTTTCGAGGATACGACTTTAACTTTCTTTATAGAGAGTGCGTTATAATCTTTCTGTTTCCAAGGACTTAGGTTCAAATAAATAACCATGACCTCGTTCTCATTCTGAAAGAACGACTTACGATTTGTCCATTCTCAAGAACTTAGGTTCGAACAAAGAACCACGACCCCCCTCCCCCATTTTTTTCCGAGAGGACTTAGGTTCAAATAAAGAACCATGACCCCGTTTTCACTTTGAAAGGGACTTACGAACTATCCATTTTCTTTCAAGATGAGGACTTAGGTTCAAATAAAGAACAATGGCCCCCATTTTCTTTTCGAGAGGACTTAGGTTAAAATAAAGAACCGTATATTTCTGATGCTGCAAGATTTGTCATGCAATTTCCTACCAATATTTCCCGTTTCCATTTTTGTTTCCGTTCCCGTTTTCATTTTTGTTTTCGTTCCCGTTTTCATTTTCCGTTCTCATTTCCGTACTCATAGTCATTTCCGTTTCCGTTGCCATTCCTGTAGTGGATGTTGTACCCATTTTCCTTACTCATAGCCGTTCCTGTTGTCACGATTTTTCCATTCCTGTTTTCAAGACATTCTTTTCCCTCCGTCAGGATATTTCTTTCCCGTTCTCAAGACTTTCCCGTTCTAAAAACAATTCTTTTCCCGTCGTTAGGAGATTTCTTTCTCGTTCTCAAGACTTTCCCGTTCTTGAGACATTTCTTTCCTGTTCTCAAGACAATTCTTATCTGCCATCAGGACATTTCTTTCTCGTTCTCAAGACAATTCTTTTCCCATCGTCAGGACATTTCTTTCTCATTCTCAAGACTTTCCCGTTCTTGAGACATTTTTTTCCCGTCGTCAGGACATTTCTTTCCCGTTTTCAAGACTTTCTTGTTCTCAAGAAAATTCTTTTCTTGCCGTCAAGACATTTGTTTCCCGTTCTCAAGATAATTATTTTCCCATTTTCCCATTGTCAAGATATTTTCCGTTGTCAAGGTAATTCCTTTCCCGTTGTCAAGACTTTGTTTATCACAAATCAAATAAATTCTCTCCCTCTTTTTTAGAAACTGATAATGATGCAATCGAATATGCAAGGAACGAGTTTACCATTTTTCATTCCGTTTCCAATTTTGTATTTGTTGTCGTTCTCATCTCTACTTCTAACCCGTTCCTATTTTCGTTTACACTTTCGTTGTTAAGGGGGCATTTGATTTGGTTTTTGACATTTTGGGAGGGATTTTTTGAGTTTTTTTTATCTCAATAAAAGCACAAAAATGTAAAAGATCTTTTTGGTATGGAAAATCATTTACGAACGAATAATAAAGATATTAATTTAAAGAGAGGATGAGAGAATAAAAATATCATTATTTATGTGAAAAACCTTTAAAGGGAAGAAAAACCACAGGTTGACTATTGATATTCACTTGCGTTTCAGATTTTACATCATTGTTGTAAAGCTTTTCTTGAATTCAATCTCCTATTCGTTAGAAGAATTTTGACAGTAATGAGAGAGAAGAGAGGAAAGGCAATGAACTTAGTAAATATTTGCTTGGATTGTCTCCATGATTCCATTGAAAATCCTTACTCACCCGAGACTTTATATAGGCCTTGTTCAAGAAGGTGAAAAATTAATAACAATAAAAAGGAGGGGAATGATTATCCTCACTCTATGGTCTCGAGGCACTCATTATGCCTAGAGATCACACACATTCGTAGGGATATTCTACAAGATATGACCCTCTTTCCCTTCCTTACTTATCATTTTCATCTGTCTCATTCAGTCGCCAATCAGTCACAGTCACTTAGTGATTTCTTGTGGTTCGAGCAAGTCAGTCGTAGCCACTTGGTGGCCTGCCATCCTGTCTCATCTGAGTCATTCATCTACCTAATCAATCATTACCACTAGACTGTCATTCCAGATCCCTTTCATCCGTTCTCATTCTTCTTTTGATCATTCTCTTCATGTTCTTGCACAGTTCAACTAGTACCTTGCTCGTTGAGAGTAGTTCTCCGAGTCTCAGGTTCATTTTCCCGTTCCAGAGAAGTGGGTCCTTCGTCAGTCTTTTCCCGTTCGCCAATCAGCTTTTCCCGTTCTGGTGCTCTTTCTCATTCTCGGTATGCGTCTGATCATTATTCGTTTGTTTATGGGTGTCTCGCGACATCAGTCTTCTCTTCCGTTTCTACTTTTTTGCCGCTTTCCGCGAGCCCTTTGGTTGGTCCTCATTGTCCACGTGGCAGTGGATATTTTTTACCTGTTCAGATACGAATAAGTGCTTACCCATTCTAACGAACTTAAGAAAAAATGAGACTTTTGAATTGACTGTGCAGTGCCATAAGGCTTTTGTGGTCCTAAAGGAACACATGGGATGTGCTTCATTGTTATCCAAACATGTATCGAGAGAAACGATGTAATTTAGTCCAACTTGTAATGCATCACAAGTCTATATGGCACAATTAGATTGGTACATCTTGATAAGATAAAAAATAACAACCAATCTACTTTCGCCACATAAACTTGTGCATTACAAGTTGGGCCAAATAACATTGCTCTATTAGAAACTACAGTTTGCACCCCCCCTGGTCGAAGAAGGAGGTAGTAATGCACAACTACCAATATACTGTATTAGCAAGGCTATGCTGGGGGAGAAATATGCTATCTAAAGACGGAGAAGGTGGCCTTAGCCCTCATAACTATGGATCTGCTCCTACGACCTTACTTGAAGACGTACCCAATCTAAGTCCAGACCAACTTTTCCTTGAGACAAGTGCCGCAAAAACTAGAAGCTTCTGGACGAATGGCCAAGTGGGGAATAGATATCAGCTTGGTTCGATTTTCATTAGTAAAAATCTACATTGTGGTTGGGTTTGATAAAACTTCCGAACCTTATCAAGCCGAACCGCTTAGACTCCTTACACGTATCACATGTGCACATAACATGCCACACCAATAAAATTGTCAAAGTTCACAAATGGATGTGGTAAAATGACTATATGAAAACGATAACTGAAGTTATAGAATGAAATTGAGAATTTTTAAATTACGACTGTCAATTGAAATTAGAGGCAAACTATGAAGACTAATTTGATAATTTTTATTTATTTTATTAATTTTAATTCAACATGATTGAATGAAACATTATAAGATTTATTATGTTTTAATCTAACATTGTGAATTTAATGTTAAAAGTTTTGAATACAATGTTTTTGTGGTTAATATAACTATAGGGGTAATTAGGTAATTTACGTTATTTACACGAATTTATACCTATACCGAATGTTGTAATCCTAAATTACTGTCAATTAACTTATAATCCTAAATTACCGTCAATTAACTTATAAATTACCACGTACAACCAAACATGTTATTTATGTTTTTTCATGGATTCAATCCTCTCCAAATATTTTTCATAAATTCAACTGCCATAATCATTTTAAAATGTTGAAAATATAAAAGAAATTTAAAATGTTGAAAATATAAAAAATGATAAGTGAAAACCGTGGAAAAGGAGCTTCGGCTGTGTTTGTTTGGTTCCAAACGGAAGACATAAATGGCATTTGTGTACATGAAACCCCCGGTAGAACTATAAATGTTGTTTTACTATTCAGGATGAGATGGGTATTTTCAGTTTTTTACACGTCAGCTCCATCCCAGCTTGCATAGTTCGGGAAGGTTTTGCGGTATTAGATAAGTTTTTTGAGATGGCTATGCATCCTTAATATATATCTTAACAAGAACACTTGAATACAAGAGATATATAATTAGCTACAAGGGTACATATTTTACATTTTAAAATTGGATAATCTTTATCAAGTGAATGCTGGCGAAAACCACAATGAACGCCATAAATGTGCACAATGAACGCTAAATTTTGTTTGGTTAAAGGGTAAATGTATTCAAACCAAAAAATATATTTATACAAAGAACATATTTCATGTATACAACACGTACTTTTAGTGCATAGACTCAAGGACGTATGAAAACAATACAACTCACATTATACTGCAAATCAAGGAGACAAACATGAAAAAAAAAACTGATTGGTTACATCGCATCCCAGATGCAGAATGGATACGATACTAAAACCAGAAGAATTATACAGAATAAAGCAAAGCAAGGCAAATCTACACAAAGCCCGAACATAGCACACACTACCTAACCATCACAACCTATCTACCCATCACCTAACTGATAACCTCAACGAAAAATCAAGGTATACCGTAACAAACTACCCAAAATGACCTAACAGCACAAATACTAAGCAATCCAACATCCAAAACAGAGCAATGTCTAATACCACATTGTGACAAATAGAGAGACCTCGCCGGAATCACTCTAGGCTAACGTTAGATCCCGGGAGGATTCAACCTCTATTGGCTCAACTCAGGAAGACGCAATACAGAGTACACCATATTTTGAAACTAGAAAATGCTTAGAATCAGTATTACCATGAACCACCAGAGTAGAAGCCTGGACCTCAAATCGTCACAAGGTACAAGATGTAGAAGATGAAGAGCAGTATCGACGACGAAGAGGAAGCCGGTGACGGTCCGAGAAGAAATAGAACCCATGTCCCCGACTGGAAATGCATCACTCCTCTTGAAAGAGGAACCGGTGACCCATTTCACGGCTGCAAGAACAGAAGCAGTGAAGGTGAAGCTACTTTTTCCACCATTTTCCCCGGCTGGATAGGTCGCTGAGAAGACTGTAAAACCACGCCTGAATCTCCAAGTCCCACTATCGAAGAAGCTAGCACCGAGAACAGCCATGTTTATTTGAATTAAAATAGTCCATTAAAAGGTGTAGACCCTTTAATTTCATCATGTCTTTTGGTACTTCCTTTTATATGTAACTAATTTCTTTCCTTAATTAGGTTATTTCAAAGTTCTAGACATGATTTTTGTTAAGAATTTGAGAAACTTTCTTTCATCTTTATTTATGTTATGGTTAATAATGCTTCAATTTAATGTTTATATTCTTTTAATTTCTTTACTAATAAATTCTTTCTTATTTATTTAGGTACGCAGTTATGTGAGCATGTTATTAATTTTATTGCTAGTTTAGAATTTTGATACGTAAAAAGACTTTTTAAACAAAAGTAGTAAATTATTTTTAATGATTATGATATATTTTAGTTTAGTTACATAAAGAAGATGACTCAAGTTTTATAAACAAAACTTGTGTGTTTGTTACTTGATTCAACCCAAATCATTCTTGATTAATTTCTTTTATTAAACTTAATTCATAGTACTTGCTCTAGGTTGTTTAATAAAAAGAGTTTGAATAAAGAACTTATTGTACTTAATGACAAGTTAAGAAAAAATCAAGATAATCGAACTTGTGATTGTTTTAAGTAGTTAATTTTGAAAGATTGAAAAGTTATTTATAGTCAGTATAGAGTCATGAGTCTTGTCATATATATATCATATTTTAACTCATTAAGTCTATCTTTTCTTAATTTTAATTTCTAATTTTATTTTTTTTTACTTTGTTTACGTATCAAACAATTTTCAAATCCCCCCATATTTTTTATGCACATTGTTTAGCGTGACATTAGTATATCTACAAGTTTTCATTCGTTTTTATTGAGTTTAAGTAGGATTTATAACCTATTTTAATTTTTGGTCAGTATCAAGTCTTGTATGTATCTTGTGTAACCTTTAATTTGGAACAATGTCGTATGAGAATGACTTTTGTTTACTATCATACTCAATAACATATCATATTTATTACAAGGATTTAAGTTTATATATTTTTGTGCGTACCAACATGATGAGGGTTGATTCAGTTTCACAGGTAGCCCGCTACCTGTCGGCACAATGTTATCTCCTCCAAATGCAACTAAAGGAGTAGAGCATAGTTTCAAGTATTTATTGTCTAAGCCCATTTGTTCTAATGCTTGTATGCTTAGAGTGTCAGCCGAGATACCGTTATCAACCAGTGTTCAGCATACCCGATATTTGAAATGATAAGTGAAACTACTAAGCCATCACAGTGTGGTTGATGAACCCAACGTGTATGTTCCTCAGTAACACAGCAAAGTGGTGCTTCATGTACGACAACTTTCCTTTTTTTGCACGAGGTCTCACCATTGAGTTGTCTAAATATGACTTGACCTCCTGAACTAGAGAATTAGGCTTCTCCTGCCTCTGATCATAACTTGATCCAATTCGTTGAGATTGTTTTGAAGGACTCCTTCGTGATAAATTCCTCCGAACTGGTTCTTGCTAAGATGAATTTCTCTACGACTGTTCCTGTTCTCGACCATAGGAGTTCTTTCAAATGACCCTCGGATCATGGCTTCACCTTGTGGCATGGTCAGTGTTTTATATTCAGCAAAACTTCCCCTGTACATTTTCTACCAGAAGATTGGTCTTCAGTATTAATTTGGGTCCAAATGAGCTCTGCCTATGATTGCAAACCCCAAGAGAAGAATCTCCCTTTGGTTCAATCTTTCTCCTTCCCCGTCATACATTCATTGTATTGTGAGTTTCAACTTCCTTAGCTCGGACAAATTCATCAGCATTCATATACATCTGATCCCATGTCTAGAGCTCAGTAAATGATCGTTGTTGGTTTTAATTGACTAAACCATTTCATTGTTGGAATCCTTGCAGTGTAAATTATTAGATCTTGAAAATCTTGAAAATTTTGAAAAACAATCATCTATAAGGATATGAAAGAGTAAGTTTTGTATTGTGAAAATCAAAATCTTGTAATTTTTCTTATTATACCTTATTTAAATAAAAATGACCAAGAAAACAGTTCTTTTTTCTTAATGTCGGTAAAAAGCAGAGAGACCAAGAATGAGTTTCTATTTTCTCGTTTTCAATGATTTGCAATTTCTCAATATATGAAAAAAAAATTGTTTTTATCTTTGTCTTACGGAACTGCTATACATAATTGTTTGGCCATGGGTTACAATTATAACCCTTTCAAGAAAAGTAATGGTTGGGTTTTTAGTTCCCATGTGTTTTTTTATTCAATTAAAAAAAATAAAATTATTTATTTTTAATTAACCTTTGGCCATCTAAAATTTAAGACAGTGTAATCCTTAACAAAATGATAAGGATAAAAATTATTTTAGCTGTATAATTAATAAATTCTACCGATTAAACTTATAATTAAATTAATTAATTATGATTAACTTCACTATAAAATCAAAATTAAACTCTTAATGTATTTTACATTACTCAATCTAACTATCCATGACTTACTACTATTCATTAGGTAATTCATCTCCCTATAGTACCGTGTATAATATGTGAAGTACTATCAAACTAATATTTATACACTTCTTGATATCTCTAGGTTCTAAATTCATTCTATTAGTCAACTATGATAGTTTTCACACTTGATGCCTCAAGTAAAATCACTAAATCTCTAGTACTCCACTCAAGATATTAAGTGTTTAGTTTACAGTGACCACGCAAATGAATTGCTAAAGAGATGTTATCCCACTGGACTAAAGGTGTCTGTAGATTCTACTATTAAGAATCTACGGACTCACTTTTCAATAACTCAGTCATCCAACGAACAGTCATAGAATCTCATTCTTAATAGGATCAAATGACTAAGCTATAAAATATTAACTCATAATTCTCTCAAGATTGAAAGCACTAATAAAATAATAACAAGAGTATTGATTTTTATTTGATGGTACTCTATTAAAAAAAATAGACATAATATTCCTTTAAATACACTACAAATGCACTAATACATTAATTATGTACTCCACCTAGTCACCAAGGCAAATCGCTCTATGTAATAGAATCAATGTACTATAGTCTTTTCCGATAAGAAGAATGTCATTGATGAAGAATCAAGAAAACAATCATCTTTCCTTTCTTTCTCTTGTACAAACCTGGTTCATCAAGATTTTGATCAAAACTAAAATATTTGATTGCTTCACCGAATTCAATGTTCCATGAGCTTGATGCTTACTTGAGTTCACATGTGGAAATGTTCAACTTGCGACTATATGGTCTTAGCCTTCAGTAACAAATCTGGTTGAGACATAAAAGACGTGTTCTTCAAGATTGCCATTAAGAAATATGGTCCTGATATCCATTTGCCAACTCTCATTGTTATGGGCATTCCTTCACCATCATCGACGTGGCATCACGTGGTGTGCCACGTCAAGGATTTCTATACTAGGAAAAGGAGCTCAGAGGCTTGAGCCCTTTGAAGGGAAGAAGCTGACTTAGCCAAGTTCGTCTCCAAAGAGCTCGGGCCACGCCCACCCATGCAGACTAAAAATGAGGTAAATGAAGTCTGGCGCATGGGCTCAGCTTGTCTTATGCTAAGCACCATCATTACTCGCCAAAAGTAGCATCCCACATGGCATCTTCCTATTCGAGATAAGTGCCAGTCAGGATCAATCGTCATGATGAAGCATCGAGTCATCCCCAAACGGCACATCAACCACGTTCGACCTGAGTATGGGCATATCAACATTAAATGCACACTCTTTTACGTCAACTCGGGGGATAAATTCATAAAAATCCACCCTAACTCATCAAATCGAACAACAGTTATATCTTCATGAAAGCTTCCTCGACACGCATCATTCTTCAAGGTTTCAGGTATAAATATCCTACCTACAACAGTACAAGGTAAGCAATTATCCCCTAAGGAAAACTCTGCCAAAATTATTTCAGGATACTGACTTAGGCATGGGAGGCTCTTAGCTGAGTAAATCACCCACGGTTCTCTTTGTCTTGAGGGTTCTTTGTCTGTATTTTGCATATTCCCAGGCTGAGAGAGTTTACGAGAAAGAAGGAGATTGCATGAAGCTTCACGGCTGAACTTTTTGGTACAAACACCCATAATTGAAGTAAGTCATTATTGATAATAATATCCTTATAGACTTGAACATAGCCACTGGTGAAAAAGTCTCTTCATAATTGATCCCTTCATTCTGAGTAAACCTTTTAGCAACAAGCCTAGCTTTGAAGGTTTCTGATAACTCTAAGAAATTAGAGTTATCTTTGCATTTTCTAGTTTAATTCATTAGTAAACTTAGGGTAATGATTCAATTTGTAGTCTTATTTTTGTCATTTTCTTATTAATAGTTGTCTATTAGAGTTTAGCTCCCTTTTTAGGTTATGTAGTAGATTTTGAGCAAATCAAGCATAAGGATGTGTTTCTATGCAGGGATTCTTGTAAGAGCAGTGGCTGAAGGGGCTTGCAGCTTAAAAATCTATGTCAATGTAGCAGCGGAGATGCACACATGGCGTGGACTTTATCATTTAGTCCATCTGGCATGTAAGAATGGAAGAAAAGCCCGTGCGCTTAGAGTTAGTTATCCAAATGACGTTAGTGCTTTCTCAGTGGTCCCTACTGCTGCTATTACTCAACACGTCCCTGATAGAAGCTAAAACCCTAATTTGGAGGCTCTATATATGGCAAGTACATTTTCCAAGGAAGGGACGACACCTTTGCTGGAAATTATGGAACATTTTGTAGAGAAGAAAATGAAGGAAAATGATAAAAAAAGGAAAGCAATGACGCAAGGAAGAAGACAAAGGGGGAGGGTATTCATTCATATTTGCCCTCCTTAAATTGATGTATCTTCTTCTTTAACTTTACTTCTGTAAGCTTGAGAATGGTGATGGTTGTAATCGAATTTGCTCTTAAGCTCGATATGGGCTAAAAAATTTAAGCTAGTATGGTTGATAAACCCTGAAGTTCTTATTCCTAATTAATGAAGTTGTTACCCATTTCTTTAGAGCATTTCTTTCAAGGTTATTTAATGATCATTCTTATTACTGGTTGACCATCCTTAGTAAGATAAAAGTTGGGTTAAATACTGGAAGGATTTAATTCAATGGGCGTAGCTTGAACGATATTTGATACTTACATCTTTAGATCTAAGTATTTAATGAGGAATATAGGCATATATACTCACCTTGTAAACTAATCAACTGGATCGAATGACAAGTAATTTTATTCTCAAATTAGCTTAGGAATAAGTTATTTAAGAGTAAAGTTAATAGTTACATGGATGGAAATCTATTGCACATATTGAGTTGGGGTTAATGCTACTAAGAAGTTGTAGCAGAATGAATATATTTGATTAGGAATATTAATGATAAAGAGACTTAACCATGTTAGCTCATTTCACCATTGAATACACTAACGTTACTCTATTTTATGTCCAATATTCTACAAGTATTGTTCATAATTGTTTTGCTTAGATTAATACGTTTTACCTTACTCTTAAATTAGTTAAACTCATAATTAATTTTGTTACTCTGCTCCAATTAGACTTTAGCTTGATCTCCTTAATTACCTTGTTTTTCATCAATCTCTGTGTAGGATGACGCTAACTTATCACTTTATTACTTGTTAGTGATACATGCACTAGCATACTTATCACACACAACAAATTTCACCATTCCATCTACACATCGGCTTATAAACCCACTTACATCTAATAGGTTTAATCCCTTCAGGTTCTTCTACAAGCTCTCATACTCCATTGGAGTACATGGAATCTATATTGGATTTCATCGCTTTGTGCCAACAATCTGCATCTACATCATTTATAGCCTCTATGTAGTTCCTAGGATCTAAGTCATACTCCATAAGGATATCCTCAAAAGTCTCTCCTAAAAGAATGTATCTCTTAGGTGAAAGTATTTCCCTCCCACTACGACTATTCTCTGTAGTATTAAGAAGTATTTTAATATTGTTATCTCTATTAACCACACTCTCTATAACTTTCTGACTGATTTTGCTCATTAGTGATCTTATCAACTAACTAATCAATGGCTATGTTGCTTATAGATTTAAAGTTTGTTATATAGTCATCTTCATGGAAAATAACGTTTGTACTTACAAACACTTTATGTTCCTCAATATTACAAAATAAATAATCTCTTGTTCCTTTTCCACACACGATAAAAACATGTACTTTTGACCTAGGCTCTAACATAGCAGCATTCTCTCTTAGCACATGTGTTCAACAACTCCACATATGGAGATGGCGTAAACTAGGTTTACAACCATTTTTAGAGTTCTAGTGGTGTCTTGGGTATTACCTTAGGGCACAAGATTTAGAATGTATGAAATTGTTTCCAAGGCATATCCCCAAAAAGAAATAAGTAGAGTTGAATAGCTTATCATAGATCTCACAATGTTAGATAGAGTTATGTTTCTCCTCTCACCTACACCATACTATTGGGGTGTCCCAGGTGCAGCGAGCTAAGATTTAATCGCATTATCTACCAAGTAGTCTGTGAATATCGTAGAGAAATATTCGCCTCCTTGATCTAACCAAAGAGACTTAATTTGTTTATCTAATATCTTATCAACGTTTTCTCTAAACCCCATGAATTTCTCAAAGGTTTCATAGTTATGATGCATTAGATATACATAACCATCTCTTGAGTAATCAATCATCAGTAAATATGTCAAAATACTCATAACCACCTCTAGCATGGACGTTCATCAATCTACACATGTTAGTATGTACTAACTCTAACGGCTCTATGTCCATTTTCTTTAAAATGGCTCTTGATTATTTTTCCTTCTATACATGATTCACCGATTGGTAAGGGTTCTAAACTCAAAGAGCTAAGAGGTCCACCTCTTATAAGCCTTTGGATATTGTTTAGAGTAATATGACCCAGACGTAAGTGCCACATATATATTTCATTCGTTTGAGAAACTTTTCTTTTTTTTTGGGATATTATGTGAACTATTATTTACTTCAGTATCATGCAACATAAATCTTTTAGGAGTAATAAAATAAAAACCATCTATCAATGTAGCAGAAGTTACGAAACTTTTATTCTTTTTAATTGTTAAAATATTTGAAAAAATAAAACGGTGTCCTTCCAAACCAAGTCAAGAAATATGATTGATATTTCGTCTAAAATTTAATGCATAAAGACAGTTTGATAAAGTAATGCTCTCAAAACTATCAAAAGAAAGAGATATAATGTCGATGAAAATCACTAGAACTCGTGCCTTAGTTCCTAGAAGAACTTGCAGTTCCCCTTCATTAGCTTCCTACTTTCTTGGAACCCCTATAAAGTATTACATATTTTTTTAGTGGTTGTAGAATCTATACACCAGGATCTAATAGAATCACCAACTAAACATGACTCGATGATGTATGTGTATTGCATACCTTTGTTCTTCTTTGCTTGAAAGAGCACACAATTTGTGTATTCTAGTTACCAGTCTTATCACAATGGAAGCATTTGTCCTTACTCTTTCTTCCCCACTTCTTCTTCTTCAATTTTACCTTTTTAGAAACCTTATTTTTTCATCTTCCTTGGATTAGACTTAAGCCCATAAGAAGAAGCCTAGGTAATATTCACTATATTCTTTGCTACTTGAAGTTGTCTAATCAACTCAGTCAAGATCCACTCATGGTTATTCATGACATAGTTTACCCTAAAATAGTTAAACGACTCTGAAAAAGTTGGTAAGAACATATCAATTTAGGCTTTTCCATCAATTTCAACACCTAGGATCTTTATCTTGTTAAGATTGCCAACTACTTTCAACCTATGGTTCCTCACGAGAGTTCCATATAATTCTTGGGCATAGTGCCCTTAAAGCGTGTGTTTAGATAATTTTAATACGTAATTAATGAAATTATATTTTTCTTATAATTGATCTTTTGAATTATTGTTGAATAATTTATATATAAATATCTAAAAACTTCATATTCATTAATGAGACTATGAACTTGTATAAGTACGAGAGGATTAAGATCATAGATAAAGAATAAAATAGTCCACAACATATTAAAGTATGAAATCTTTAATGAATTGTTGCTAGTACAGTTCATTAACCATTATGAATGTATGAGATCTAGATCCGGATCATTGATGTGGATAGACAACTTAGTGAATGTACTTTATATAATTAAATTATATAGGACATGACCAATATGGAATAATATCTTTATTAACTTAGTGTTTATCATAAAGATTTAATTCACATCAAAACTGATGATCATATGCAGATCAGTCTGAATCCTGAGTATTCATGAACTCCTATGCATGTCTACTAGGTCATTTGATTTACTCGTTAAGGTTTGTTTGTAAAATAGACTAGTGACTTTTATTTTGGAGATTCAGTGATATGGATGGCTGGGAATATGATCTTACACGATTTGGAATCTAAGCTTTCCTAATGGATCATATATTAGTTTTCTCAAGTGTTAATTCTGGAACTGAATAGTTATTGAGCTCAAATTTATAAAATAATTATAAATTGGTTGTTCACTAGTGAATTAATGGTACTGAATGATCAAAAGGTATACAAAGGTAAAATGATAATTTTAATCAGCTCTAATTTACGAACCAATATATGGAGGACATAACTACATGAAGTGATTATATCAATGGACTACACAAGAATACTCTGTAAACATATTCTATAATTACAAAGAGTGCAATTCCATATTTACAGTGGAGTAATAATAGAATTAATAAATAATATTATTTAATTAAAGAGTTTAATTAATAATCTAGTTTATTGGAGCTTAGAATTATGGATTCATGGTCCTCTAGTCACCTCTAGACTACACAGTCTAGGGTGAGAATATTTCAGGATATGAGAAAAAGACTAGCTTGCATAAAGAATTAAATTCTAGGACAAGTATATAATTATGAGACAATTATGTGCTATTAAATAATTAAGAATTAATAATATTATTTATTGTAATTTTGGAATACAAATAAATAATATTATCAATTAATTTAATGTTGATCGATTAGTAAGATAAAATATTTATAAAATTAAATAATATTAAATCATTGTGAGATAATAATTTGATTTAAATTATCTAATATGTTAACTAACAGATAAGATAATTGATTGAGAGATCAGATAAATTAATTTGAATTAACTGATATCTAGATATTTATCTGATTCATATAAATAATAAATTAAAAGATAATTGCCACGTGGCATATTATGCTGCCACATGTCAGTCTTTAATTTTTGAATCAGAGATTGACATGATTTACTGTAGTGTCACGTGTTATTAAAGTAACACGTGGCACACTGTAGTGTCACACGACAGTATAGTGATGTCGTGAATCAACAGTGTCATGAACCAGCAGTGCCGTGAGGTTCTGCTTTTCCACACGGCACCCTGTAGTGCCATGTGGCGCTGCAGTGTTGGCTAAATTTGGATCCCACTACAATGATACATTTATAATTAATTTATTATTTTGTAATCCCTAAAAATCTGATGAGCATTGATCTAGAATATATATGTAGATATTATTCTATTGGCCTTAGAATGTGCAACTGGGTGATTAAAGGTTAATCAAAAAGCTCTATAAGTTTTCTTAATTTTCTCAGAGTTTTGTCTCACAATAGCACTTCTCCAAAATCACTAGATCTTGGAGTATATATAAAGTTAGAAAAGTGTCTTTGATTTATCCTACGTGCCTACACACATTCTAGTGTGTTTGAGGATTGACTTGAAAGATCTTAGTGTGGATCTTGCAGTATAATGTTTATGGGATTACAAGTTCATTGTTTGTAAGGACGTTTGATAAGACTATAAGACTACAAGAGGTATAACTCTTATCTTTATATATTTTTTATTTAATGTATAGATATATAATGGATTCGATGAGAAAATATTTTTTTCATTAAAAGGTTTAAAAGTTTTGTTTTGGAAACCATGGCTTCGCAATTATTTTTATTTTCAATCGGTAAAGTTTTCAAAGATTTATTTTTTTTAAACCACCATGCCTTCGGCATGCGACGCCATCGATTCCAATAATTGGTATTAGAATGATCTTTATATATGTATACATTAAATACTGTGTTGGTGTTCTTGTATTATTCATTATATATTTCGATATGTATAAATGAATGGATGGTTATGCTTTTTGAATGAATGGTTTAATGATGAATTGTTAATTGTATGGTGACTTTTGGGTTTAGGCTTTGTTCTTTATTTCCTTAGATCTTGTGTAAGCCGTTTTGGGGCATAGGAATTTTTATAATTTTTATTTTGAATATTACGTTGTAAAAATTACCTACGCGAGAAGACGAATAATGCACGAGACGAGCAAGGAGAAGAAAAGAGAAATAGAAATTTCGTTAAGAAATTTCAGCACTGGCACCAACAATATGATTGTTGGCACTGGCGCCGCCGGCCTTCCAGCAGCAGAATTACCACAAAAAAATTGATGGATGCAGCGCCATGAGGTACACTAGCGGTTGCACCACCGGTGGTGGATGGGCAACCGGCGGTGGCGGTGGTAGTGGACACTCCCACCGCCGGCGACAATTGTTGTGATTGCCAAGATATGTTTCGTATAAACGCTGATATCGTGTTACCCTATCCCTGCTATACTTTGAGAAAACCATAATCCTATCCTTTATCTTTTAAATTTGAACTTTTGACTTTTGAATTTTGAAATTTAAAAGAATAGTTATCCGTTTTAAATTTTTAAAAATTAAAATTAATTAATTGATTGAGTTTGACCCAAGTTTGATGAGTCATCAAATTGTTTTTTGACTAATCAAATTCAATTAATTTTAAAAAGATAATTAATGACATTATATAATTAGAAAAAATAGTTTATCCTAATTAAAAGGGGTTTTGATCAAAGCTTGAAGAGTATGAAGATGGACCTCTAGTTGAGAATGAGCTATTTTGGAAATATGTATCTTGAAGTCCATTTTGTAATTATTTTTTTCAAAAGTTATAATTTAGAAATACCAAAATAGTTACTTGGCTCATCATTTATTTATTTAATTATTTAAATAAATATTTATTGATATGATTGATAACACGACCATGCATTAGTCGATCACATGCTACACGTGAAACCCCCCCACAATTTTATTTAATCATGCATCTCATTAGCAGAAATATGATTGATTAGGACTCTTCTAATATGTTTATATGAATTGATTTGTGAAATCAATTTCATGTAAACTGTTAAGTTTTAATTAGTTAAACTTAAACGTAGGATAGCCAAAATTATTAAAAGTGTTTAATTAAAGTTTGATGAATCTAATTAATTAGTTATTTTAAGTTCACCTAATTTTTACTTAGGCTCTTTACAAGGTTAAACGAACTTAGACCAATTAGGTTTGATTAATAATTAATTTTACATTCATAGGGTTACTTTAACTAGTAATTAATTTGAAATTAAATGACTAGTTAAAATAGAAACACATCAATTATAAAATAGTGAGTGAGAGAAGGTTGAGATGTCAATGTAACATATGGTCTTCATTATTAGTACAACACCATGAGAAACAGAGTGGGCTTCGTGATGACTTTATTTTCATCCCCCTAACGAAGGTTTTAAACTATATCAATATCGAGGCTGAACTTCTTAAGAAGATAGGACTAAGTGATGTAATTTAGACTTGACCGACCTAAGGCAACATATTCTAAATCAAGTCATGGAATCTGAAATAACGGGTTACACTCATAAAGTCACAATTAAGTTGAGTGGATAATTGTGACTTGACCAAATAAGGAATACCTTATTGTTAAAAGAGAAGATATGATATATTTTAAGTTTTAATTAATAAGGATGAGAATCTCTCATAGACATTTTAAAATTAATCTGACCAACCCTAAGATGGTACATTAATTGTTAGGTTGTTTTGTCATAGATTAGTAATTATTAAGTTTATGTGTTTGATATGTTGCATTCATGCATCGCCTTTACTTTCCAAATTTCTTGATATATATTTCAATTATATTGAATGATGTATATTTTATTTCTTTTCAATTTTTATTACGTCTACCATGCGCTACCCCATTCTTGCTTTTCTTGCACTTAATAAACTCAATGGTGATAACATTATAAGATGGAAATCAAATTTGAATTTGATGCTAATATGTGAGAAGTACAACTTTGTCCATACTAAGGATTGTTCTGAAGTGCTCGCTGACTATGCCTCGAAAAACATTTGGGACACATATGATTGTTGGGTCGTAGATTCATGGGTTACCATTGATGTTATGAAAAAATTGCATTCAACAAAACCCCATTGTTGAATGAACTGCAGATTTTTGAATCACTCAATAAGAGTATGATCAAAGAGGGTGAGGCAAATATTGTTGAGCAAAAGTCTTTTTCCACAGTTGTTAATAGTAACAAAAGGAAGAAGAACAATGATAATGGCAAAAGTAAGAATAAAAAAGTGGAAAGAAATTCAAAAAGTCAACCAAGGCCAAGAAGAACAAAGGTGACATCAAACCCAAAGGAAAATGCTTCCAATATGGAGTTGGAAGGTCACTAGAATAGAAACTGAAGCAAGTATATCTTTAAGCTGAAAAAAAAGGTAAATGTGATTTACTTGTACTTGAAGCTTGTTTAGTGAAATATGATTTGTCATCCTAGATATTGGATTCATGAGCCACTAATCATGTATGTTCTTTTTTGCAGATGATTGATTCGTTAATGGAACTGGCTGATGGCGACGTGATAATGAGAGTTGGCAATGGTGTGCTCGTGTCAGCAAAAGCATTGAGGACAGTTCGTTTAAGCTTTGAAAATAATTATCTTTTTTTTAACAATGTTTATTTTATTCCTGGTTATTTGAGAAATTTGATTTCTTTATCATTACTGTATGAACAATTATTTGATATTTCTTTTATTAATAATCAATTTATTATTTTGATGAATGGATTCAATATTTGCCATGCAAAAGTTTCGAACAGACTGTATATGCTTAAACCGACTAAACACGCATTAAATAATTCTGAATTGTTTAAAGTAGCAAATCCTAAAAGTAACAAATGACAAAGAGTTTCTCATGATGATGACACGTATCTATGACTTCTTAGGTTGGGACATATTAATCTAGATAGATTTAACCTTTTAACAAAGAATGGTCATTTGAGAGAACTAATAGTTGAGACTCTTCCAGTTTGTAATCTTATCTAGAGGGTAAAATGACAAAGAGACATTTCTCTGGAAAGGGCCAAAGAGCCAAAGAACCACTTGAGCTAGTACATAGTGATGTTTGTGGGCCGATCGATGTACAAGCTAGAGGTGGGTATTTGTCACATTTATTGATGATTACTCTAGATATGGTTAAACTTACCCAATGCATAGAAAGTCCGAAACTTTTGAAATGTTTAAAAACTTCAAAGCCAAAGCTGAAAAATAATTAGGTAAAACTTTGAAAACACTTCAATCAGATCGATAAATGCCACTTTCCTTGAACATGACTATATGGAAAACTACAAACCTCAGAGCAAAGTAATCCTCGAATAATTAACATCTAATGAGATCATACCACTTTCATCATTAACTGATAAACGACAAAACACAAAAACCATTATTCCTATTCAGGTAACCTGGTGCAACATCATAGTGGAAGGGTTGTAAGATAATATATTTGCTATGAACTAGAGGCACATGTCCTAGTGTCTGAAACTGATAGGAACGATCCATTAACATTTAAATAGGCGATGGAAGATCCTGAAAAGGAGAAATGGAAAGATGCCATTAACCAAGAAATGGAATCGATGTATTCCGATTCTATTTGGGAACTTATAAATCCACCAAAAGATGTCAGGCCCTTTGGATGTAAATGGATATTAAAAAAGAAAGTAGGTGCATTTGAGAAAGTAAAGACTTTCAAGGCATGGCTGGTAGTAAAAAGGCTATACTTAAAGGGAAGGAGTTGATTATGAAGAGACATTCTCTCACGTTGCCATGCTAAAATCTATTCGCATCCTCTTGTCCATAGCCGCTAGTTTAGATTATGAAATATGACAAATGGATGCCAAGACAGCTTTTTCTGAATAGCTCTCTTGAAGAAAACATCTATATGATGCAACCAGAAGGATTCGTGAAAAAGAGAAAAGATTTGAAAGTATGCAAGTTGCTTAAATCCATTTATGGATTAAAGCAAGCATCAAGATCTTGGAAAATCATATGGCTTCGAGCAAAACGTTGACGAAATGTTTATTTTTAAATACATCAAAGATAAGATAGTGATTTTCTTAGTTCTTTATGTTGAAGATATTCTACTCGTTGGGAACCATTTAGAAACTTTGTCAAAAGTAAAGAAGTGGTTAGCTAAGAATTTCCAAATGAAAGATTTGGGAGAGGAGAGTTATGTTCTAGGCATCAAAATCCTTAGAGATAGAAAGAACAAACTCTTGGCACTTTTTCAGGCATCTTATATTGATAAGGTGCCGGAGAGATTCTCTATGAAAAATTCTAAGAAAGGCCAACTATCGAACATACAGGGAATTGTCCTTTCCAAGGAGTAGTGTCTTAAGACACCTTAGGAGGAAGATGATATGAGAAAGGTTACTTATGCTTCAGCTATTGGTAAGATTGCCAACAGTTAGGATCTCTATCTTGTTAAGATTGCCAACTACTTTCAACATATGGTCCCTCACAAGAGTTCCATCTAATTCTCGGGCATAGTACCCTCAAAGCATGTGTTTAGACAATTTTAATATGTAATTAATGAAATTGCATTTTTCTTATAACTATTGTTGAATATATTATATATAAATATCTAAAATTTCATATTCATTAATGAGACTATGAACTTTTATAAGTATGAGAAGATTAAGATCGTAGATAAGGAATAAAATAGTTCGCAACATATTAATGTATGGAATCTTTAATGAATGGCTGCTAGTACAGTTCACTAAGCATTATGAATGTATGTGAGTTAGATCCGAATCACTGATGTGGATAGACATCTTAGTGAAATTACTTTATATAATTAGATTATAAAGGGCATGACCGATGTGTATTAATATCTATATTAACTTACTGTTTATCATAAAAATTTAATACACATCAAAACTGATGATCATATGTAAATTAGTCTGAATCTTAAGTAGTCGTGAACTCATATGCATGTCTATTATGTCATTTGATTCACTCGTTAAGATTTGTTCATAAAAAAGACTAGTGACTTTTACTTTGGGGATTCAGTGATATGGATGGCTGGGAACATGATCTTACACGATTTTAAATCTAAGCTTTCATAATGGATCATATATTAGTTCCCTCAAGTGTTAATTCTGAAACTGAATAGTTATTGAGCTCAAATTTATAAAGTGATTATAAATTGGCCGTTCACTAGTGAATTAATGATACTTAAGGATCAAGAGGTTATTACAAAGGTAAAATGGTAACTTTAATCAGCTCTAATATATGAACCAATATTGGAGGACAGAACAACATGGAGTCGTGAGGTTCTGCTTATCCACACGGCACACTGGAGTGCCATGTGGCACTGCAGTGTTGGCTAAATTGCAGTAGATCCCACTACAATGATACATTTGTGATTAATTTATTATTTTGTGATCCCTAAAAATCTGATGAACATTAATCTAGAAGATATATGTAGATATTATTCTATTGGCCTCATAGTGTGCAACTAGGTGATTAAAGGTTAATAAAAAAACTCTATGAGTTTTCTTAATTTTCTCAGAGTTTTGTCTCACAATAGTACTTCTCTAAAATCTCTAGATCTAATGTGTTAAGTACATATAAAGATAAAAAAAATATCTTTGATTTATTCTACGTGCTCACACACGTTCTAGTGTGTTGGAGAATTGACTTGGAAGATCTTGGTGTGGATCTTGCAGTCTAATGTTTATGGGATTACAAGTTCGTTGTTTATAAGGACGCTTGATAAGATTACAAATGCTATAACTCTTATCTTTATATGTTTTTTGTTTAATGTATTGATATATAATGGATCCAATGAGAAAACATGTTTTTGTCATTAAAAGGTTTAAAAGTTTTGTTTTAGAAACCATGGCGTCACAATTTTTTTATTTTCAATCGAAAGTTTTAAAAGATTTTTTTAAAACCACCACGGCTCCGGCGCGTGACGCTGCCGATTCCAACAAAGACACTTCCTGCAAAGTCATTTGATGGTTATGTGCTTAATATGTGGTTGATAGGGTGCTATATTTACTTTAGGACAAGTGGGATATTGTTGGGCATAGTTTCCTCAAAGCATGTTTTTAGAAAATTTTAATATGACATTAATGATTTATTGTTGAATAATTTATATATATAAATATCTAAAAATTCTATATTCATTAATGAGACTATGATCTTGTATAAGTACGAGAGGATTAAAATCATAGATGATGAACAAAATAGTCCGCAACATATATAAGTATGTAATCTTTAATGAATGGTTGCTAATATTGTTTACTAAGCATTATAAATGCATGTGGTCTAGATCCGGATCACTGATGTGGATAGACATCTTAGTGTAGGTATTTTATATAATTAGATTATATTGGTCCTTGACCGATGTAGATTAATATCTTTTTAACTTACCATTTATCATAAAGATTTAATACACATCAAAACTTATGATCCTATATAGATCAGTCTAAATCCTGAGTAGTCTTAGTCACGAACTCCTATGCGTGTCTACTCAGTCTTTTGTCTCACAAAGCTTTGTGAGTTTTCCTAATTTTCTCAGAGTTTTGTCTCTCAATAGTCATTCTCCAAAATCTTTAGATCTCATATGTTGAGTACATCAAGAGACAGAAAAGTGTCTTTGATTTATTCTACGTGCCTACACACGTCCTAGTATATTTGAAGATTGGCTTGAAAGATCTTGGTGTGGATCATGCAGTCTGTTGTTTGTGGGATTGCAAGTTTGTTGTTTGCAAGGACGCATGATAAGACTATAAGAGGTAGAACTCTTATATTTGTATGTGTTTGATTTAATGTATAGATATATAATGGACCTTTTGAGAAAAAAAGGTTTTTGTCATTAAATGGTTTAAAAGTTTTGTTTTGGAAATCATGGCGTCGCAATTATTATTGTTTTCAACCTATAAACTTTTAAAAGATTTATTTTTTTTAAACCACCATGCCTCAGCCGCGCGACGCTGATGATTTCTACACTAACATCCTAGCATTCATAAGCGCCTTACTTACTTCCAGCTTTGTTGTTCACTCTTGTTTCCACATAACGCTTTGAGATTAAGCATTAAATCAGATGCTACACATGGACTGATGTTGTTAATATAATACACCAGACATTGAAGCGAATATGTATCATCAAGACAACTCATCCTTCATGTTCCATATCGAATATGTTTTTTTTCCTCATTACTAGAACTTTCAATAGGAGGTGGAGGATAAGAATTCATGAGGACAAACTTGATTCCCTCAGCAATGAAGATAATGTCTAGGTTGTTGGAATTATGTCCACAAAGTACGGTGTAATAACTATTTATGAGAAAACAATTATTTCTTTAACATTTATGTATTACTAATTTTTATGAATAAATGAAAGTTTCCTTTAGTTAAAGTGTGTTTGTAACTTACTTAAGTCCTGAAATTATTATCAACGTAAGAAGAGTAAAGATAGGGCAGTCTTCTAGACAAACTCTTCTAGACGACTGTTAGGTTGAACCAAAGAATGCCGGTCTCGGAGCATGGGAGTGAAGGCTCTAACGGTTTACCTAAACATGTTATGGAACCTGTTGAATAGACCAACAACCAATTAGTTTATATCAAAACTGTTTAACCAACTTTAAATCTAATTCTTACACATTAATAGTATTTTCATAATTACCTTAATCCTAAGGTGAATACGGAACTTGACATAGTTAGTCATGATCTTTGATTCGCCAAAGGAGCGAGTTCAAATTGTCGGACAATGCCTCAGCTATTGGGACCGTGATTAAACTATGTTAGAGTTACATGATTCACAGATATGAAATTCGTGGCAAGATTGCAAAAGCAAAAATATTTCCTTATACTTTATTGATGGGTATGTGAATAAATAAACCAGGCCCCGTACTCGACAAAATGAGTCATTGAATAAGACATGGTGAACTGTACGAGACACTTCACAATTATGTCTTTCTTATTCACATTGAATAAATGAGTTAAGAAAATAATAACTAGAAGGATAAAATAATAATTTTACATCTCAATCATGTTATTGATATTCATGAAGGGTAATATCGTAAAATATTCTGTGGAACGTGAATTATAAATGTTTATTTGCACCAACAGAAAATGTAGCATTCATGAATCGAGAGTTCATTCAGCATCGGACCTATAGTGGAATCATACGATATCAGGATTAAATAGGTCAGGAATTTATGAAGATAAATTAGCTGGGTATTTGAATCTCATAGTTTTGTTCCTATGGATACATTCGGTCTCAGCAGTAGCTCATAAAGATATGAATGAAAAAAATGTCAGTAGGACCAAAAACGTGTTTTGGACCAAGCTACACTTATTGAGCCCATATGAGATGGGTGTCATCACTATATTAGTGAAGACCAAAATTAATGTTCAAATTAATAATTTTTTATCTTAAAATTATTGGATAATTAGTAAATAAATAAATTAATTAATTCATCACTTTAGACGGATGAATTTAGACACAATTTTGGCTTTAGAGAAGATGTTCAAATAGCTTATGTTGGTCAAATGAGAGGGAATTTTTAGTTTTTAACATATAGGGGTATATGATAAATTCTATAATTAATATATAAGGGATTGCATTAGGGTTACATAAAAAAACCTAACCTAAGTGTGTTAATCAGAGTAGAAAAAGTTTCTCCCTCCCTCTCCCTACTGTTGCCGCCAGAAACCTTTAGGGAAGAGAAAAGTTTGTTTTCTCTTCAATAGTTATTTTGAGAGCCCACACTCAATTCCTTCTAATATCATTGAGAGATATACTTCTGATTATTATGAGTGGTTCTCAGTGCGAAGATCAAATTATTAGCTCTGCAAATCTCAGGAACGAGGAACACGATATAAAAATTGGATCCCACTAAATCAGAATTTCTCCATTACAAGAAAATGTATAAATGGTCTTTATCTCTTCTCGATACGTTTATACAATTATGCATGTTCGTTGGTTGGTTTTGTGTTTAATTTGATTAAATGTCTGCATGAAATTTTTGATATTCCGCCCATGAATTAGTCATGGTTCATTAATTTTCGTCAAAATCTAAAACCTGATTCAACAATTGATATCAGAGCCTATGGTTGTTTGAATATGCATGTCATGTATTTAAACATATTAATGGCATATATTTTTGTATGGTAGATTCAAAACATGTTTGAATATGTTTTAGAATGGATCCCGATCAATTGACTATTTTTTTGTTTTAGAATTGATGTACGCCAAAAGTGTGGCATAGGATTTTATGTAATTTAATTTTACAAGTATTTTATCGTTAAATTCCATGTAAATCTATCGTGAACGCTTGCTGGTCGAAATCCACACGCACCCTGAGGTTCTCCGCACCATCCACTGCTCACCATCATTCAGTGTGCGCATCGCCATCCGTTGCCCTGTGTCGTAGTGCGCCGCCACTCGCTGCTTCCCATTGCCGCACCTCGTCGTCTGCAATTTGCTGCACCGTCACTAGCGTTTAGGAAATCCTTTGGGAAGGCACTAGGGTTTTGGAAACCCTAGCGCGCCTAAGACCATGTTAGGCCTTGGGCTGGCGGGGACCTACCAAGCCTATTGAGGTTTTGGACTGAGCAAGGTCGCTTGGTCCAAATGATTCGCAGGGACATAATTTTTCAACACTGAATAATTAGTATTTATTTTGTAAATTATTTTTAAAATAAATCAATTGATTAATTTACTTTGTAATTATTTGTCAAAGTAAAACTTGTTAGAAAATTAATTTTAAAATGAAATTTGAATTTTGAAAATGGGATTGGACCTTGGTAAAGGTAAAGGATTACAACGATGTGGGACTTCCTGAATGAGAATGAGATAATTGCATTTAAATTATTATAATTTAATTATTAGTCTCGCATTCTCATATGACATGCCATATAACAATAGAGATATGTCAATATCAAATTTTCATGTAACATGTACACGCATTACTGTAGTTTAAATTTATTATGGGTTATAATTTTAAATACGATGCAAATTTTTATAATAATTATAATTTTTAAATTTTGATTTAAATTTTATAATTTTTGAAACTTGCTATTCAAATTTATAAAGAGTTATGTTATTGAAAAAGCAAAGAAAATATAAATTTTTCCAAAAACTATGTGGGAGGGTCGTTTACGTTGAAAAATTCCCATGGTCTCCAATGCAAACTTGATCGTGCATGAGGAATGGTTTAGAGCTGCCCTACCGGTCCTCTCTTCAGTAGGAGAAAGTTAGGAATTGTGTCGCTTTGAGTCATTGAGTTTCTTACGAAACTAAAGCTCATAAAAGAAGTGGTGAGGCGGGACCGTCCCTAGACGGATTGTTAGTTTATAACGAACTTTAAAGTCGATGCGTTGGTTAAACACTTAGACTGAAGCCCATTGGAATCTCTCATAGGATCTAGTCAATGGGGCTAAGGTGACCAAAACTATTGGTGATTAGCTGACCTAGATGTAGTAACATCTTGAGAAGCATTAACCAAACGAGAAGAGTCTCGATGCGATAGGAGGTAGCTCGAGTGTTGTCCCTAGATGAGATGAGCTATCATTGTTGATCATAACATCATCGAAGAAATATGTTTTTATCAGATTTTTAAATATTTAAGTATTTGCATCATGCATCATACTTTCTTAAATGATTAAGAATTTATTTACACCGTTTTATTTATTCTTTTTAGTAATCATGTCATTATTCCTCTCTTAACAATCTTGAATGAAAACAAACTCACTGATGAAAATTATGTGGATTGGAAACGTCATATTTATATCATATTGACGGTAGAAAAGTATAAGTTCGTGCTCACCACCCCTTGTCCCCTTTAGCCTATTGCTGAATCATCTCAAGAGGAAAGGATGTCTATGCTTCTTGGCTGCGTTCTGGCGAGATCACCAGATATTTCATCTTCGCCTCAATTAACAATGTGTTGTAACAACAACATCAGAAAATGGAGACCGTCGCTAATATGATGTTGAACATCACCGAAATGTTCGGGGATCAGGGTCGTCAAACCAAACAAGCTGATTTGTGAAACTTCAAGACTTGCTAGATGAAACCCGTAACTCATGTCAAATACCATATGATACTGATCATTAGTTATCCGAATGAGATGGAGATCATGGAAGCTGAGATAGATGGCGAGACTCAAGTTTGTATGATGCTTGAGACCCTACCATACACTTTTGAGAACTTCAAACTTATTTATTCGATGAATAAGTTGAGGTACTCTCTTTTGAAACTCATGAAAGAGTTGCAAGCTACTGAGACCCTATTTCAGAAGGAAAAATGGAGAGATAAACTTTACTGAAAGTAAGTCTTCCACCTTCGATGCCAAAAATAAATACAAGAGATGTCCGAAGAATGCTAAGAAGGCGAACTCAAAAGCTGTGAAGACAAGGGCCTTGCGAAAGTGGACATGTCAAAAGATAAGTGCATCATTTCAGAGTCGCTGGTCATTGGAAATGCAACTGCCCGGATTATCTCAAGGAGATGAAATCAAAAGGCACATTGCTTTTGAGCTTGTTATGTGACTAACTCTATTTTTTCGTGGATTGTAGACTCTGCAGTCACTAACCATGTTTGTTGTTCCTTGCAAATGTTTAGGGAAAGTAGAAGGCTTAACGAGGGAGAGTTCATCTTCCATTAGGGGAATAGAGTACTAGTATTGGTTGTATCAGTTGGAACTATTAATTCGTTATTTGAGAATAGTTATTTGGTTTTGCATAATGTTTAGTATACCCTAGTTTTTGGGAAAAATCTTATTTCAGTAGCTAGTTTAATTGAGCAAAGATTATCTTTGAATTTCATTGATAATAATACCCTCAAAGCATGCATAAATGTATTTTAATTTGAAACTAATAAAAATACATTTTCCTTATAATTATCTTTTCTGAATTATTATTGAATAATTTGTATAAATATCTTAAAATCTTATATTCATTAATGAGACTATGATCTTGTATTAATACGAGATGATTAAGATAATAGATAATGAATAAAATAATCTACAACATATTGAAGTATGAAAATTTAATGAATGGTTGCTAGTACGGTTCGCTAAACATTTTGAATGCATGTTATATAGATCTGGATCGCTGATTTGGATAGACATCTTAGTAAAGTTATTTTATATAATTAAATTATATAGGACATGACCGATGTAAATTAATATCTCTATTAACTTATTGTTTATCATAAATATTTAATACACCTCAATCAGATTATCATATATAGATCAGTCTAAATCCTGAGTAGTCATGAACTCCTATACTAGAAGATAGGAGGACGCTTGATAGACTTCGAGAGGTATTATTACTTTCTATGAATGTCTTTAATTTAATGTACAGATATATAATGGATCATTTAAGAAAAATTGTTTTTCACAAATATTTCTTTTAGAACTTGTGGCATCGTGATTATTTTTCAATCAATAAATTTTTTAAATAAATCACCCCCACTGTGCACTTCGATTTCCAACCATATGTATCAGAGCCATCTTTTATATATGTATACATTAAATGTTGTGTGGGTTTTCTTGCATTATTCTATATATATTTTGATACATATGAATGGATGGATGGTTATGTTTTTTGAATGTATGGTTAATGATGAACCGTTAATTGTATGGTGACTTTTGGGTTTAGGTTTTGTTCTTATTTTTCTTTAGATCTTGTGTAAGTCGTTTGGGGCGTAAAAATTTTTGTAAATTTATTTTGAATCTTTTGTTGTAAAATTCCGTATGCGAGAAGACGAAGAACACACGAGACGGGTCAGAGGAGAAGCGGAGGAGGAGTTTCATGACGGAACTCCATCATTGGCACCGGCGGTGGGACTATTCCGCTGCCACCGCATGAAAGCAGTGACGGCGGGATTGTCTCACTGCCACCGCAAGGCACCGACAGTAGTGCTGGGACTAGCACCACCGGCTGTGGCGTCAGGCGGCGAGTGGCCGGGCAACCGACAACAGTAGTGGAAGTGTCCCGCTACTGCCGCTAGCAGCAATTCCTGTGATTTTCGGGGTACGATTCATAGATACCCTGATACCGTGTTGCCATATCCCTGTGATGTTTCGCGAAAACCCTAATCCTATTTTTTATCTTTTAATTTTAAAATTAATGTAACTTTAAAAGGTTAGTTATTGATTTTCATTTAAAAAAATTAAAAATAATTGATTGATTGGGTTTGATAAGTTATTAAATTATTTTTGAGTAATCAAATTCAATTAACTTAAAAATGATAATTAGTTAGATTATTTAATTAGGAAAATAGTTTTTCTTAATTAAAAGAGTTTTGATCAAAACTTGAAGATTATGAAGACGGACCTCTAATGGAGAATGAGCATTTTTTTAGAAATATGTATTCTTGAAGTCCATTTTGTAATTATTTCTAATTTTCAAAGGTTGTAAATTTAGAAATACTCAATAGTTACTCGGTTCATCATTTGTTTATTTATTTGTTTAAATAAATGTTTATTGATTTGAGTAATAACATAACCATGCATTAGTTGATCGCATGTCATACATGAAACCTCGCATAGTTTTATTTAATTATGCATCTCATTTGAAAAAAAACATGATTTATTAGGATTGTCCTGATGTGTTTATATGGATTGCTTTACAAAATCAATTGCATGTAAACTGTTAAATTTAATTAGTTAAACTTGGTAATCACACAACACTAAAGGCATGCATTTAGTTAGGCCTTTAGGGTAACCAATTTTAATTAAAAGTATTTTTTTAAGTTAGATGATTGTAATTAATTAGTTATTCTAAGTTCAGTTAAATTAGTCTTAGGCTCTTTATACGGTTAAATGAACTTAGGCAAATTAGATTGGATTAATAATGAACTTTACATTTATAGGGTTATTGTAACCAATAATTAATTTAGAATTAATTTATTAGTTAATTTAAAAGCGCATTAATTATAAAATAGTGAGTGGGAGAAGGTTGACATGTCAGTGTGACCTATGGTCTCCATTATTAGTACAACAATCTGAGATATTGTGAGGGCCTCGAGACGGCTTTCTTTCGTCCCCCTGAGGAAGGTTTCGAACTGTATCAATATCAAGCTTGACTTCTAATGAAGATAGGACTAAGTGATGTATTTTAGAATTGGCCAACCCTAAGATGACATTTTCTAAATTATGTCATGAATTCTCAAATATTGGGTTACACTCACAAAGTTACAATTAAGCTTTGAATGAATATTTGTGACTTGACCAAATAAACGGTACCTTATTATTAAAAGAGAAAATATGAGATATTTTAAGTTTTATTTAATAAGGATGCGAATGTGTTATAGACAATTTAAAATTAATATGACCGACCCTAAGTCGACACATTAATTGTTAGGTTGTCTTATAGTTGATTAGTAATTATTAAGTTTATGTATTTGATATGTTGCATTCCTGCATCACATTTACTTTCTGATTTTTTATATTTATTTCAATTATATTAAATTATGTATATTTTTTCTTTTAGGTTATTATTATGTCTCCCATGAGCAACTCTATTAGTGCTTTACTTGCACTCGAAGAATTGAATAGTGATAACTTCATAAGATGAAAATTGAATTCGAATTTGATGTTAATATGTGAGAACCACAAATTTGTTCTTACTGAGCAATGTCCTGAAGAGCCCATTTCCAATGCCCTAAAAACATTAGGGACAAATTTGATGCTTGGATTCAGTCCAACAACCAAGCTAAGTGATACATGCTTGTGAGCATGAATGATGTTCTCAAAATAAAACATGAAAGCACGGAAAATGCTTATGATATTATAGAATCTCTACAGGCGATGTTTGAGCAACAATCTAATCAAAGTCGTCATGAAACTACTAGGAGCTACATGAATACTAAGTCGTCATGAAATCAACTAAATTCATAAATAAAATTCAAAAAGAAACCACGAAAATTCACAAATCTTTCCCATCAAATTCACAAATTCAAAAATCTCTCTAAACCCATAATAATACTCATGGAAGACAACTAAAATTCACAAATATTTCCCATCAAACTCATCATAACAGAACAACAAAGATAATCAAATAGGAAAGTTGAAACTTACCGACTAAGAATTTAGCAGGAAACCCACGTACAGATCGAGACCAGGCGGGGATGAGGACATAGGCTGAGCTACGTCTGAGCTACCTATGTCGGGGCTGAGATCGCTTGTCGAAGTTCATGAAAGATGAGGACCACGGGGTAAAGCTACGGCGAGGAGATCGCTGGTGAAGGGGAAAATGGGGAAGAAGGCAAAATGGGGAAGAAGGGTTTTTAGCTAGGCATGGGTTTAAAAGCAATTTAGGGTTATCTATTGCTATGGTTTTTAAAAACCATAAAAATAGAAAAATATCCGAAGGTTTGTGTGAACTTTTGGTGAAACCAGCCGAGTTTATCTTCCAACTGTGACGATTAAGCTAAACCGTCGCAGTTGGAAGAGAAACTTGTCCTGTTTTGCCGACGGTTTGGTCCAACCGCTAGGATATGAACTATTGCTGATGGTTTGCTTAAACTGTCGACATATATTCAACATTTATGATGGTTAATTAAACTGTCGCAATGACTCCTCCTTTGGAATAATTAACAATGGATTATCAAATCGTCGTCGTATAACCGTTGCAAAATTAGGTTTTTTCTTGTAGTGATAGTGGAGTAAAAATAGAATTAATAAATAAGATTGTATACTTATAGAGTTTCATTAATGTTCTGATTTATTGGAGCTTAAAATTATGGGTCCATGGTCTCCAAGCCATCTCTATACTACACAGTATTGGGTGTGAATGTTTCAGGATATAAGAAAAGGACTACCTTGTAAAAGGATTTAAGTTTCTGAGTCAAGTATATAATTCTGAAATAATTATGTGAAATTAATTAATTAAGAATAATTTAAAAAAATTAATTATTATAATTTTTGGAAGTTACAATTAATTAATTATATCAATTAGTTTCTGAATTAATCGAGGAGTGCAACAACATATTTGATTTATGAAATTAAACAATATTAAATTATTGTAAGATAATAATTTGAATTTGAATTAATTAATTTGCTATTTTTGAACTAATAGATAAGTTAGTTGATAGGTGTGATCAGATAAGTTAATTTTGAATTAAGTGATATCTAGATATTTATCTGATTAAAATAAATAATAATTTTTAAAAAATTATCACGTGACATGTTGGGCTGCCATATGCCAATCATGGACTTTTGAATCAGTGAGTGGCATGACACATTATAGTGTCACACGGCACTATAGCTGTAGTGCCACATGACACTACAGTGGTGCGTGAGACTCTGTAGTGCCTCACAACACTACAGTAGTTCACGACACACTCGGCGCAGACTGTAGTGGGCCCCACTGTAATGTCACATTTGTAAATAATTTATTATTTTATGGAAAGCCTAAAAAATCTAATGAGTCTTGACCTAGAATATATATTGATAATGTTCCATTGCCCTCATTAAGCAATCATAGGTGCTATAAGTTTGTTAATCAAAACTCTATGAATTCTCTAATTCTCTCTCAGAGTTCTGTCTCAAAATTCCTCCTCTAAATCTCTAGATCTCATGTGTTGAATTTATCTAGAGACAAAAGGTGTTCTTGATTAAATCTACGAGCCCACACTCGTTCTAGTGTGTTTGAGAATTGGTTTGAAAGATCTTGGTGTGAATCTCAGAGTTCATTCTTCGTGGAATCTTATGCTCGTTATTTTACTAGAAGATAGTAAGGACGCTTGATAGAATTTGCATATGATGGTCCATTACAAACCTTAAGTGTGGGATCACTACCCACATGCAAATCATGCATAGAAGGTAAAATGACCAAGAGATCCTTTTTAGTAAAGGGTGAATCCACATCCGGAAAAGAAGATAGTCTAAAGAAAGAAGAAGGGTTGTGCCCAGTCCCAAACAGTGCGTTCTTCAATTCTGCCTTTCGGGAATCAGATGATGAGAGGACCAAGGCTAGATGATCGTGTCATTCTCTATACGCCTGAAAAACCGTCGTATTCTATCTCTTTCTTTTTGCCTTCGTCCAGTGAATTCACCTAGGTTTGAAAAACTTATGTTGCAGGTGAGTCACCACTTCAACATGAGACCGAACAAGGCTATCGAACAAGTCACCACTTCAACACAAGTGTATCTATTGCTATGCCTATTTGTAGGATATCTCAAGGGACTGAAGGGATACATTTTTTTATCGTATGACTACCAAGAAAATGTTCGTGAGCACGAATACGCATTTTCTTGAAGATTACTATATAAGAAGTGTGAAACTGAGAAATACACTTGTGCTAGAGGAATTATTGAGTGGGAGAACACCAACTCTCCAATCGAGACCTGTTCCCGAATCAATAATGGAAGAATCACAATAGGATCCAGAACCTACAGAGCATCGAGTAGTGGGAGGGGTTTGAGACAACCTGACAGGTACATATCTTATGGAGATGCCTTGACAGCAGTCTCAGATAAGAGTCATGGTGAACCTATTTCCTACTCGCATACCATGGCTGGTCCTAAAGTAAACCTATGGCAAGATACCATGAACGTCGAGATACAATCGATTTGCTCAAACTGAGTCTGAAATCTTATAGATCCTCGTGAAGGGGTAAAAATCATAGGGTGTAAATGGATTTATAAGAAAAATAAAGGTTCGGGTGAAAATGTAGAGACATTCAAAGCTAGGCTTGTAGCCAAAAGATACACCCAAAAAGAAGGTATTGACTAGGATGATACCTTCTCATCGATGGCTATGCTTAAGTCTATCTGAATCCTCCAGTCCATTGTTGCTACCCTCGATTATGAAATCTAGCATATGGACATCAAGACTGTTTTTTTGAATGGCAATCTTGAAGAATGCATTTATATCGCTCAACCATACGGGTTCATGGAGAAAGGCCAAGAGGGAAAGGTTTACGAATTGTTGAAGTCCATTCATGAACTTAAGCAAGTGTCCCATTCGTGGAATATCAGATTTATGAAACTATCAAGAACTTCAATTTCGATCAGTTAGCGGATAAACCCTCTATGTATAAGTTCATACACGAAGGAAAGATTCTTTTTCCGGTCTTATACGTGGATGATATACTGCTCATTGGGAATGACGTAGGAAAATTATCTAATGTCAAAATCAAGCTTGCAAAGTAATTCAATATGAAGATATTGGAAAAGCTACTTTTATCCTAGGTATTCAGATCTTTTGGGATCGAAGAACAGACAGTTGATACTCTCTCAGACATCTTATATTTATAAGATGATGGATCGCTTCTGTATGCAAGACTCTAAGAATGGATATTTTCCTTTAGGCATGGAGTCAGCCTCTCCAAGGAGCAGTCTACCAAGACTCTTCAAGAAGAGGAAGACATTAGAAAGATTCCCTATGCCTCAGCCATAGGAAGTCTCATGTATACAATGCTTTGCACCAAACTAGATATTTACGACATTGTGGACGTGGTAAGTCGTTTACAATCTTACCCTAAACTAAAGCAATGGAATGTTGTCGAGCATATCCTCAAGCATCTTGGGAGAATGAGGAACTGCATGCTTGTATATTCAGATACTGACCTGAATATGACAGGTTATACCGACTCTAATTTCTAAACGGATAATAGGAGGTCCACTTCAGGATCGGTGTTCATCCTATAATATAAGAAAGAGAAACTCTTGTAGCATGTTCATGAAATTGGACTTCTTTGTCTAAACTTGAGAATCGAATGGATGAAGGAAGATAACGTGGCAATATCTCTTGCGTGGGAAAATATTTAAGTTAGGTTTAAAGAACTTGTAAAGGGATTTTTTAAGTTTGCTTACCACTTTTGATATGGTTTGTTAAGTTTGTTTTGAGTTAGGTATGATCAACTTGTAAAAAAAAAATTTACTTAGCTCGTCTCTTTAAGTACATTCCAATCCATGGTGGTGTATTGGAACAACCAATAGTTACTTACAATCTTGGATCCAAAACGTTCACACGCCAAATGTTAGGATGATATCATCCAATGTGACTCTAGTACCCCTAACGACTTGCTCCGGACCATGTTAATTCTATAAATTTAATTTGATCCAGGATTTTGGTCCTTTCACGTTTCAAGTCAACATGAGAATGTTATATCTGATCTATAACATTGCTTTCTGTTTTATTGGTCCAAATCTCTGCTCAATATTAACAAAATTTATTCTTTTAAAATTCTAAAATTACACGCTGAATAAATATGGACTTTAATGGTCAAGATTACAGTAACATAGCACTCTCTTATTCTATCGAACATAAGAGAATCCAAATCTATTTTGAATCCTCTTAGCCTACCCTGCAACGAGGTGGCATTTGGAATGCTAGCCTCAGCCCCACTACATAGTGACTCAAGGTTGTTTAAATATAAAAATTAGTTGGATATTCATATGGAGGTTCTATTTTATACATAAGTGAGCTGTGAATCTCTTTCCCTTCTGACAACCTCTATAATTTACCAACAAGAATAAGAAGATTCAAATTCCATCCATCGCATCCCTTCCAGAAGAATTATTAGTAAAAGTTATTGCTCATGTGGTCTCATCGTTATTTCATCGATCTACATCATGTAAAACTGGCTTGTAAGTCTTTCAACACAGCACTGAAGGACAGCTTTGTATATGAACATGTGTATCACTGGACTATATCCCAAGAGTCCCAAGGGAAGTTGATACCGATCATTATCCTTTCTTAAACATTGCAAGGAAAGTAGAAAGGCACTTTGCAGAGAATGAATGGTTGAGTTCATTCGAAATGATAATCAAGAAATGGTACTAAACAACATTAAGACGACCGCCAAAAAAGGTCACGCAGAAGTGTTGAGATTTTAAAAACTCCCAATAACACAAATCACTATTATTGTAGTCTATCGAATCAATTTAATTCACACAAAAAAATATCGAACAGATTAGTAAACCAATTACAGGAAGCATAAAAATAGGACACCAAATTTAACGTGAAAAACCCTTCAGTGTGAAGGGAAAAACCACAAGACTAACTCCGAATCAGATCTCCACTATAAAATAATTGGGTTGCAACAAGTTCTTCTTTAGAAAAAATTAGAGGACTACACCAATCAAATAACTTGATCTACATCAGCGACAACGGTGAATTACACCAAACTCAATATCACTAAATAAAGAGAATCAAAACCACAACTATAGAGATAATGGAGAAATTACCTTGAAGATGATTATGATAAATTCACGGAAACACACTCTGATTACCGTGACGATGAGAGTAAAAATTTATCGTAACCACGTGACACATTTTTCTCTATTTTCTCCAAAAAATTCTTCCGCCAATCTCACTTCCCTCTCTCTATTTTGGCGTCTGAAATAGGGGTGTACAAAAATCGTCCAGATCGTTTAATCCAATCTGGACCGAACCGAAGTTGAACGGCCTGGATGGTTTTTTCTTGTATATGGTTAGTTGGTCCTTCTTTTAGAGAGGATCAAATTTTGGTTCGGTCTAGAATTTCTGCTAATTCCGGACCGAATCGACCGGTCCGACCATGTGTGTGTCTGTGTATAATTTTTTAGGTTAAAGTTAAATGACTTTAACCCTCTCCCTCAGTCCCTCTCCCTCTCGAGTCCCAAAACAGAACGACTCCTCCCTCTTCCACTCCCTCAGTTCCTCTCGCGACGCCTCCTTCTCCCTCAGTCCCTCTTGCGACGCCTCCTTCTCCTTCAGTCCCTCTCATGATGCCTCCTTCTCCCTCTCGCATAATAGATCTTCTAATCTTCTTTCATGTAGTCATCTTTCTTCTTTCAATCTCATCGTCGACGCCTAACGTAAATCATAGCAGCTTGATGCCTTGATGCCTCCAGCCCCTCGACGCTTGAGATAGAATTCTAGATCTGCATAATACTGATTTAGTTAGTTTAGATCTGTGTAATACTAATTTAATTCTGATTTAGTTAATTTAGTTGGTTTAAATCTGATTTGGATCTGATTTTAATTGATTTAATTGATTTTAGTTGATATATGTTCATGAATGGGTTCTGATTTAAACTGTGTAATAGTAATTTAGTTCTGATTTAGTTGATTTAGTTGATTTTAATTGATATATATTCATGAATGAGTTCTGATTTAATTGATTTTAGTTGATTTAATTGATAAAAGAGAGTGAGGTAAAAGGCCCAGCCTTTGGTTCGGAAAATCCGTTCGATCCAACCATTGATGAACGATCTGGATGGATCAGATTTTTTACAGTGTTATGGTCGGTTGGATCCTCCATGTAGGAGGACTGTAATTTTTGCTCTGGTCTAGTTTTTCTCTAAATATCCAACCAGACCGACCGTTGAACACCCATAATCTGAAACAATGTCTGGGTCGAAGAGAATTCATAGCCGAATTGCTTATTGCGGCAGCACACTAAACATCTAAATCTATTAGATATCATAAGAAAAACCCTTACCCACAAAACGCCACCACCAACTAAACTAATTTAGTTGGTGTGTTGGGCTAAACAAATCCAGTTTTGCCTTGACTTAACATGGCCGAATAAACTAGCTCCTACTTTGCACTTGGCTTCCATTGGCTACAAAGGAAGCCCAATCTCCTCCAATAGGAGGGACGCCCAACAAACTCCCCCTCCCGACCAGTTAGAGGTGGACATTATGCCCGCCAGCTTCCTGCATACTTCATGCCTCTCCTTCGGTAAGGTTTTTTTGTCATCATATCTGACCCATTATAATTCGATGGATTTTACTGTTATCTGCACCAACGATAAGTATATCATCTACATAGAGTAAGAGAATGATAAAATTACCATCTGAGAATTTCTTGACAAACACACAATGATCGGAAGTCATCTTCTTGTACCTATGCTACCCCATGAATGAGACAAACTTCTTATGCCACTGTCTTAGAGCTTACTTTAACCCGTATAGACTTTTCTTCAATTTACAGATGAACTCTTATTTTCCTTTGACCTCAAAATCCTCTGGTTGCTCCATATATATCTCATCCTCTAAGTCACCATGGAAGAAAGCGATTTTGACGTCAAGCTGTTCAATCTCTAGATCCATGCTAGCGGCTAAACCTAGAACAACCCTAATGGATGACATTTTCACTATCTCTTCAAAATCTACACCCTTTTTTCTGACTAAAACCTTTCACCACCAATCTTACCTTGTACCTTAGATGTGGGCTATTTTCTTTAGTCTTCAATCTGTACACCCACTTGTTCTTCAATGCTCTTTTTCCCTTAGGCAACTTGACCAGCTCATAAGTGTGATTCTCATGCAAGGATTCCATCTCATCTTGCATTGCTTGTAGCCACTTCTCTTTCTGAGCATCATTCACAGCTTGTGTATAAGTTTCTGGCTCACCCCATCAGTGAGCAATAGCTATTCATCTGGAGAGTACTTGGTAGACGGTTGTCGTTCTATACTCGATCTTCGTACTTGAGTTGTGGCATCAGTAACTGGCTCTAATTTTGATTGATCATCATGTGTTGATGGCTCATCAGTATTTCCATCATTAGCACGGTTACCACCAGTATCCATACCATCATCATCCCCTATAGATGTAGGGATACAACATCTCATCTTATCAACCGTTTCAAAGTCTGTAATAGTCTGATCTTCGAGGAATACAACATCTTAGCTTCTAACTATTTTCTATCAACTGGATCCCACAAACGATAACCAAACTCATCATTCTCATAGCCCATGAACATACACGGTCTTGTCTTGCTATCATGTTTAGATCTTTCAACCTTCAGAACGTGCGCAAAGGCTTTACAACTGAACACTCTCAAGTGGTCGTAGGAAACATATTTTCTTGTCCATACCTTTTGTGGCTCTTCGCAATCTAACAATGCTGATGGAGAAAGATTAATCAAATCAGTCACTCTCACAACTGCTTCACTCCAAAAAGATATTAGTAGATTTGCATTTGATATCATACACTTTTCTCTTTCTACAATGGTGCGGTTATCCCTTTTCGCTACACCATTGAGCTGTAGAGTCTTCAGAACTGTCGTCTGATGACGAATACCATGTCTTTTGTAATACTCGTGAAAGGGACCTTTGTATTCACCACCGTTATCTGTCCACATACACTTTAGCAATCTTAATGTCTCTCGTTCAACTCGGGCATGAAACTCTTTAAAGACACTAAACACCTTGTCTTTAGACACTTTTCTGGAGTGATCATCTATAAACGTAACAAAATATGAAGCAACCCAAGGGATTTAGCATTCTTGGGACCACACACATCTAAATGCACTAGATTCATAACATTAGAATTTCTATCAAAAGTTCTTTTGAATGACACCTTATGTTGTTTTCTAGCTAAACAATGTGCACAAGTCTTAACTGACGTACCTTTTATATTTGGGAGGAGTCATTTCTTGGCTACAATCTCAAGCCTTTTCTAACTCATGTGTCCAAAGTCGCTTATGCCACAATTCACTCATATTTATTTCTTTTGAAGTATAGTATATGCACCTTATATTATATTGTGACGTATATTTTTAATACAATTCATTTGTGTAGTATGCTCGAAATTCATCCATTGACTGATTAGTATAAGAAATTTTTTTGCATACTTTGTGTCCTGATTTTTTGGCGTGGAAGATAATGTTTTAGGGTTACTATAGGAGTATAGTGATCATATTATAAGGTTTATTTAGATATGTCTACATACATTAAAGTTTTATTTTAAATAAATGATGACATTAGTTGTTCTAGAATTAAAAATCTCCCAATATAACCAAAATATTGAATTTGGAAAAGAAATTTATCCGTACATTATTTGTTTACATAAAAAATGCCTAGATAAAGCTTAGATAACCGAATTTTTTTATTGATTTTGAATTTTAAAATGCTTTAATAAAGCTTCATCCCTTGCAATCTCAATTCAAAAACTAAATTGAATCATATCTCATCTAAATAATCTCTAACCGTATATCCCTATTTGAATTTGAAAATTTATATAAAAATATTAGTTATTTTTTTGTTTAAATTCATTATCTAAGCCCCAGGCTTCCCTTCTCACCCACTCTCATTCTCTCATTTTTCTCCCCCTCTTCCTCCACAGAGAAACCCTAAATAACAAAGGTAGAACTTTTTCCTCATCCTTGATCTACTGTATTTGTGGCAAAGGCTTAGAGTCGAGTGGTTTCAAATCAAGAACGCGGATAAGCTTCAAGTTTTAGTCCCTTAGGAACAAACTTTTGTCTTTTGATTGGCATGACCTTAAAGAAGAGATTAAGAAAACTTTAGGTTAAGAACAAACCTACTTGTAACTACACCATACTTACCTTAAATCATTCCTTAACTCAAAATATGAATGTTCATATGTGTTTTGAAAAGATTTTGATGAGTGAGTATTAATAATATAAAGAATAAGTTTTTTCACAAAATTGGAATTTTTGGATTCTTACTGTGCAATGTAGAAACAAACTATTTTTTCAGAACTCAAACATTGATATTTTAATCTGAAACTTTATGGACTATTCTTGACAAGTTGAATTTATTATCTTAGAAAACTTAGGAATGAAAGATATATCCGTATATTTTAAAAAATCTTTGGAAATTACTAGTTAATACAGAAAAGACAGATTGTTAATATTTGAAACTAGGGTTAGTACTGGGTTGAGATTTTACCAGTTTAACCTAAATATTTTAATGCAAAATGTTGAGTATGTTCCGAACTATCCTGTAAATTTTCATAACTTTTCGGCAAGTTTTCTATACTGAAAGGTTCTTCAAAATGTTACTGCTTTAACTGAAAAAAAAAACAGCTTTACGTGTCAGTATACTTTCCATGTTTTGACAACTTAAACGACATCGGCTTATTACGAAATTTGATAGGTAAAATCTGAAATATTGTAGTACCGATAGGAATGATTTAGAATTATTAGAAACCCAAAGGATATTTTGTAATGGTTTTACCCGACGCTGCGTTATATTGTTAGTTTTCAAATTTACAATCGTATTGTTCTGAAAAGTATAGTATTATTTTTTTTTCAGGAAATTATGTTCTTTAACATCTCTATCAAGAGATCAAATAAGTAAAATTGTACATATGTAACTGTGTGTTTTAGAGGCCTGAAAATTTTAGAATGAAACTATGCTTGTTTGTTTTCTCGTGATGGTTGTTGTTTTGTGATGTTTTGTTTGTGTTGCTATAGTTTACTTTGTGATGATGTTGTTATATGTGAATCTGGATTTTTGAAAGGATTGTATGTTATAAGATAAGAAATATTATCGCATGACTATGTAATGAAAAATATTTTATGTCGTTAGAGTCACAAACCAGCGAACTTTGTTTTATTTGCCTTATCCTTCAGGAAATGTCTCTGTTTACCTTGTCTTTCTGGGAGAGTGTATGTGCTTATGCTCTAGTTAGTTTTTTGGGAAGTCATTTTTGCAACTGATTCTACCTTCTTGAAGGTGCGGAGTGGTACTCATGAGAAGAATCACATGTACATACCTCATAAGCTAACAATTACCCACCGGTAATCGATGTTCTGTTCTGGGTGTGGTCGCGAGCTCTAATGGAAGTTTGTCAGTGAACTCTATAAGAAAGATATGTAAGTTTCAAATGAATGATATATATCGTATGTGATACATTGTCAGAAAGATCTTAAAGTCTAAATGAATGGTATGTATTGTATGTAATTTCAATTATTGTGATGTTATATATGTAGAGTTTTGCTTACTGAGTATATTTTTATACTCACTCTAGTCTATTCAAAATTTCATATGATGAGGATGAATTCGTTATGGATGAAGTTTAGAGTCTTTTGCACAGGACGAGAGTCAATAAGTTTTTTAAGAAAATATTTGGAGTTTATTTTCATTCTTGAAATTGTTTCACTTTTATAACAAATGATTTTGTTGACTAGTTAATGTCTTAGTTTTGAATTGTTGTTAAACAATGTTTCTAATAATTGGAATTGAATAAAGTTATGTTAAGATTTTATTTGCAATCTTAATTTTAAGTAAAAAAAATAAAAATTGACCTTACTTCCACGAGCTTTGTTTAAACTTATTATAGTAAATTTTTCGAGTTATTACAGTTGGGATCAGAGCCTAAACAGTTCCGTAGACCAAATGTTTTTATGAAAACTTTTCGAAATTTTGGAATTTGTTGACAAAATGTCCCTGACAAAGTTTTCTAAAATTTGGAGCCTGTAGACAACTTTTTTTGGAATTTTTTAATTTTAGGAGTTCGTGACAAAAATTAGGATTCTAGTTTTGTTTACTCTGTGAAATGTTTTTCTGATATGTGATCCTCTTTTATGATCTTTTTGTGCTTATTTGTAATAGCAATAGATTGTTTGAACATCTATGATTTGAAATTTGAAGATATTGAAATCATAGATGTTGAATCTGTAAAAGTCTTTTACCGTTATCTTTGTACATGAGAAGCATGTTAAGTGTCTTGTTCATTGGGGTTCAATTTAGACAAGAATGCAACATGTTTTAAGGAGGGGAGCACGTAGTTTTGTTTCCCCTTATATGACCAAAAGATACGATTATTGGTGGAAAGATTTTTTCCTCTTGGAGTGGGGACAAGAGCACTAATGTTATTGAAATGAAGATGATCAGCCTATCCGTATACTTTCAATTATTCTCGAAGCTCATACCATCTTTCCTTGGAGTGTTTCTTCATGGTTGTAGCATAAATATTCATTTCAGATTGAACACACAAGTGTTTGAAGAAAATTCAGACGAAGACCCTGAGGAATAGAATATCCTTTTCATAGGATAGAACATATCTAGTGCTAGGGCCAAATGGTTGTACAAGATTAGTCTTGTTCTATTGTTTTTGTTAATAGTATTTTGGATGCCACATTTAATTTGGTGTTTATGAATATTTTTATGTTATCCTTGGCACTAATTAGCTAGATGTTAACTACGTCGATATCTTATTTCATGAGCTAGAGGTGTTTTTTAAACCTCCAGGTAAATTATGTTTCAAATTTAAGGGATCATGCTTGCACACACTCCCTCGAATCATCTCGTACCTATAAACAAAACATTTTATTAGAAATGGGTTTTGGGGCCGTTTAGCTAGTGTCAGAACTAGATGATGTGAAGGTGGTCAAAGATTTACCGAAAGTTTTTCCTTAGACCTTATCAGGCGTGCCACCTGTTAGAAAAGTAGAGTTCAACATCAAACTAATTTTTAGGGAAACTCATGTATCTAAGGCCCCATACCGTATGGTACCTGCGGAAATGAAAGAGTTTAAGAAATAACTCCAAGAGTTATTGGACAAGAGTTTTATTCGCCCCAGTGTCTTGCCTTGGGTAGCACCCATTTTTTTTATAAAGAAAAAGGGGATCTATGAGGCTCTACATAGACTACAGAGAGTTGCACGAGTTTACTATTAAGAATAAGTGTCATCTACCCCCAATAGAGGATTTAGTTGATCAACTCCAGGGGGCATGTGTCTTCTCCAAAATTGACTTGTCATCTGTGCATCATCAATTGAAAGTGAAGAAGGGAAGACTGCTTTTGTACTCAATATAGGCATTAAGAGTTTTTGGTCATGTCATTAGGTTGACCAATGCCCCTGCTGCATTCAAAGACTTAATGAATCAGGTTTTCGAGATTTTTTTATCAATTTATCATTGTTTTCGTAGATGATATTCTAATAACTCTAAGTCTGGAGGAGAACATGAAGAACGCCTACACTTTCGATTTTAAAGGATCAAAAGTTGTATGTCGAACTTTAGTAAGTGTGAGTTTTAGTTTTCTAAGAATGTCTTTTTTGGGACGTGGGATTTCTAAGGAGGGTATATCAGTTTATCCTCCAAAAGATAGATGCAGTGATGAACTACAATCGTCCGATGAATGTCAAGGAGATTAGTAGTTGTTGGGATTGCAGGCTACTATCGAAGATTTGTAGAGGGACTCTCTAAGATTTATGCACCACTGTCTAAGTTGACAAGGAAGAATGCGTGGTACCTTTGGCTAGAAGAGTGCAAAAAGAGTTTTCAGAAACTCAAACAAAGGTGTGTGTCAACTCCACTCATTATTGTACCCTCTAGGAGTGATGGGTTCGTTATCTACAATGATGCATCACATGTAAGAATTGGTTGTGTGTTGATGCAACACGGGTAAGTCATAGCTTATGCTTCCCAACAGTTGAAACATTATGACTACAACTACCCTAACCCATTATCTAAGACTCGTAGTTGTAACTTTTGGTTTGAATATTTGGTTTCATTACCTCTATGGGACAAGGGTTGAAATCTACATAGACCATAAGAGTTTGAAGTACATTTTCACTTAAAAGGAGCTTAATATGATGCAGCGTAAATGGTTGGAGCTTGTAAAGGACTATGATTGTGTAATTAACTACCATCTTGAAAAAGCTAATGTGGTAGCATATGCACTTAGCAAGAAATCAGGTTCTTTAGTAGCCTCATTTCTACTCGAAAATCCACTCAAGATGACCTAGAAAGTTTGGAGTTGGAGATCTTGGTCCAATATACCTCCGCAAAGCTTGCTCAGTTAACGGTATGACCTACACTTCAAGATAGGATACGTGATGCGGAAAATGATGATCAAACACAAGTAAAGATCACATCATAATTGGGGAGTGAGAAAGGAAAGATTTTTCAGTTTCCCGAGATGAAGTACTTAAATTCAATAACATTGTTGTTGTACCTAATAGTGAAAAGCTAAAATTGGAGAATCTTGTAGAAGCTAATACTACTCCTTACCAATCCACCCGGACAGTACCAAAATGCATCAGGATCGACGTAAGCATTGTTTGTAGAACAATATGAAATGAGCATGGCCACTTTTGAAGAACAATATCTTACTTGTCAACAAGTGAAGGCTGAACATAAATGCCCTTCTAGTCTCTTACAACCTTTAACAATCCCAGAATGGAAGTGGGAGCATATTTCAATGGACTTTTTTGTTGGTTTACCAAAGTCTATGAAAGTATCTGACACAATTTATGTTATAATCGACTGATTGACCAAGTTTGTTCACTTTCTTCTTGGCTGTGTAAAACTTTCAGTAAATGATTGGGCAAAGTTATGAGATTTAAAGAAGGGAAAGTTTAGTCCTCACTTCATCAATCATTTTGAAGTCTTAGAACGAGTTGGAGTTGTCGCCTATCGCGTAGCTCTAGCCCGAACATTGGTAGAAGTACATGACGTGTTTCACGTGTCAATATTGTGAAAGTATATTCCCGAACCATCACACATTCTAAATTATGAGCCTCTTTAGTTACGTGAAGATCTAACTTATGAGGAGATGCCAAACCAAATTGTCGACAGAATGACATACGTGTTATGCACTAAGGAGATTCCATTGGTCAAAGTACTCTGGAGGAACCATTGAATGAAGAGGCCACTTGAGAACGGGAGGATGAGATTGGAGCTCTATGTACGAACTTCTTCAAGAATTAACTCTGACACTTTTTAAGGATGAAAATCTTCTAAGAAGGGGAGGATGTAAAACTCCTATTTTTTATCAATACTATAAGGTTAGTGTGATCGATACTTTAATCACATTTATTTCATTTAAAGTTTAGTATAAGCTCCCTATATTATACTGTGGTGTTACATATAGTTTTAGTGTAATTAATTTGTATAGTATACTCGAAATTCATCCATTGAATGATTAGTATAGGAATTTTATCTGCGAACCTTATGTTATGATTTTTGGCATGGAAGATAATGTTTTAGGGTTTTTAGGAGTATAGTGATCATATTATAAGGTTAATTTAGATTGTCTACATACATTAAAGTTCTAATTCAAATTAATGATGGCATTAATTGTTTTAGAATTTAAGATCTACCTACATAACCAAAAATTTTGATTTGGATGAGAGGTTTATCGTTACATTTTTTTATTTATACAAAACTTCCTAGAAAAAGCTTAGATAATCGAAAACTTTAAGCTATTTTGAATTTTAAAATACTTTGATAAAGCTCTATCCTTTGCAATCTCAATCCAAAAATTAAATTGAATCATATCTGAATAATCTCTAACCGTATATCCCTATTTTAATTTGAAAATTTATAAAATAATANCCCCCACCCCCTCCACGGCTCACTTCTCCCCCACTCTCATTCTCTCATTTTTCTCTCCTCTTCCTCCAACGAGAAACCCTAGATAATACAGCAGAGACCCTTTTCTTCATCTTTGATCTACCGTGTTTGTCACAAACACTTAGAATCATGTGATTTTGAATCAAGAAGGCGGGTAAGCTTCTTGTTTTAGCCCCTTAGGAATGAACCTTTATGTCTTTTATTGCTTGAACTTAAAGAAGAGATTAGAAAAACTTTAGGTTAAGAACAAATATGCTTGTAACCATGCATACTTAACTTAAATCATTCATAAACTCAAGATATGAATTTTTATATGTGTTTTGAAAAAATTTCGAGTGAGTGGGTATTGGTAATAAAACCCGACCGAACCGACCATTTTTCTTACAGTCCGGTTGGTTTGATTTTTATGCACATTATTGGCCGGTTCAGTCCTCATTCTCGCAAGACCGTGAATTTATGTTCGGTTCAATTGTTATGCTAAAAAAGGGTCTGAACTGACCATCCATACCCCTAGTTCTATGCATGCACGACATCAGTGAGAGGCGAAAAACCGAGAGAGATTTTGACTTGGACAACAGTTTGATAAATGTCCCCATGTAACATTAATATGGTGCTCATCATTGTATGATGTGAGTGTAAGAGGTAAGATATCACACATTCACATCATATTTAAAAATATATTTATTATGCACTTAATATAAGATCTCATACACTGTCAACTCATGATAGTGATGAGCATTATGGAACTACAACGTTTTCTATTTTGATTAGTGGGTTCGATATCAATTCAACCTATAACATCATTTAATTTTGGAGAAATTATATATTTGGCTATTGCAATTCCACTTAACTTTAATTTGGGCATGATAGTTGAAAAATTCTTAGTTTCATGATCTAACTCTAGTTCATGTTTTAATGTGATCTTTTTGTCACTATCTATTAGTAAATGTTGACGAAATTATTGATGTGACACATAATTTACTAATGAAAAGTGATAGAAAGGTAACATTAAATCAGAAAAATTCATCTAACATCTCCTTTAATTAAGAAAATGAGACTGACACCTTCTATATTTTAAAAAATAAACCACAGAACATTAACACCCTCTCTACTTTAATGAATAAACCACAAAACTTTGTTTTTACACCACCCCCGTTAAAGCAAATTCTAATATCAGATCTGCCATTGCTTTTTTTGTCAACTGTTAACATTTTAACTTGAAACCATTTTTAGATTTGAAATTACCATTTTTAGATTTGAAATTACCATTTTCTCCTCTTCTAAAATCATTTTCAAATTCCAAAGTTATTTTCATATTCTAAAATCAGTTTTCTAGAAAATGATCAGATACTTTTGTACTTTCATTGATAAACTATCAGATTTCTAATACAGTGGACTTAAAGAAGGTTTATGTCTTTAAAACAAACTAGATGGGAAGTTGGAGAAATTTTTCCTTGTTAAAGGTCAATCACAAGGGAAAATTAAGACGGAAATAATAACAGAAATTGTAGAAAATTATTTTTGTGTTGGTTGCTGGCTTTGCAATATGAAGAAAATACTGTAAATGAACGGATTTTACTGCATCACTTTTCTTCATCATCCTCCACATTTTTTTGAATGCTACCATTTGTGTATTTTTTTCTCAGCACATGATATAGTTATAAAGTGGATAGGATAACTCCAGTATTGAAAATAGACTATAAGAGAGAATGAGGATTATTCTAGGCATTGAGTGGAGAGAGAAGATTTGTTTTCCCTTCTTCAGTCAAAAATCCTTTAGCATTTTAGCCATAAAATTTTGACAAACACTTGCTACTTTCTAGCCAACGATAGTAGAAAATAAAACAAAAATTATAGTTTCATATTATTTACTACCGAGTCGATGAAAGAGAAAGGGAAAAAAAAGGACGAAGATAATCAAAAGTATATTAATCACAAATGTTTGAAGGCACAATGGTCACACAGCTTTTTGTTTTGTGGAAATATAAGTGATGACTGTTAAAATAGACTTAACTGTAATTTTGAATTGCCCTTCTCCAGCAACTCTCTTGCCTCCAGAAGAGATAATTCAACACTTCTCACTTCTTTTTCAATCTTTTCTGATAAAAAGAATGACTGACATCCAGAGTCCTCCAACAATTGTGTCGTCTTTTCCGCAATCCGGCTCCTCTCTGTTAGTAAATCTCCTTTTCTTCTAGATTTAATCTGCAGTTCTTCATCCAAAATCAAGTTTTCTGCCTCGCTCAGATCAATTTCGAATATACACTGCTGGTATTCCAAAATCATACTCCCAATTTCCTCTTTCCCATTCTCTTCGATTTCTAGTAGTGCCTCCTTCTCTTGGATTACACCCAGAAGAGCAAACTCCATCTCTTCAACCGACTTTGATGCCTTTTGGATCTCTGATTGAACGACTTGAATCTTTTCACTCAACTTCACTGACTTGCTTGTCAAATCTTCAAGCTTCCCTCTCACGACTCCAATTCTTTCATGAGATAGCTTAATTTCAGCTTGCAGCTTGGTTTTCTTTTCCTCGGACTTCAGTAGCTCTGTAGCTTTACCACCAAAATACCAGTTTTTAGCTGTTGGATCTATGTTTTCAATATCATCTATGGAAAAAAGAACCTTCTCATTCTCGTGTTTTCGTCTTTCTTCCTCTAATTTTGATACTAGACACTCAAGATTTTTTCTTTGTTCAGCCTCTGAATGTAGAATCTTTCCTCGTGCTGATTCAACCTCATCCTTGAGTGCTTCAAGGGATGACAGTTCAACTTTCTTCTGGTCCAGATAAGATTTTGAAGCTTGTACTCTTGCCCGTGCCCTTTCTTCTCGTTGTTCAAAATATAATACTGACGAAGAAAAGCTAGATAAAGAGTATTTGAGGGCAGACAACTTATTGTGAATTAGTCCTCGTCTTTCTTCCATCTCTGAAGAGAGGAGCTTAATTGATTCCAGATGTTGCTGCTTTACCTGAATTTCATCTTCCACTGTTTCAATTTCTCTTGAGAGCTTACCAGCTTCAAATAAAAGTTTCTCGAGCGAACCAAATGCTGTAATACTATTGGCAATATCAGAAAGTTCTGCTTCTGCTCTTTCCAGCTTTGATTTAAGCACATTGAAATCCTCACGCAACATTTGCACGGCAGGAGTTGGTTCTATTTCCATATGAGAAAGTGTTCCAACAGGCATCTCTAATGGTGAATGGTCTATAGGACAAAGGCCATCTCTAGCTTGCTCATCAATTGACACGAGCTTTTCAATGCAGTCATATTCTCCTCTGGACTCAGTTTTTCCGTGCTCAAAGGAAGAAATTACTCTTTTAAGTTCATCTTTCTCTTGCATAGCTTTTTCATATAAACCCATTAACTTGTCGTTTTCTTCATGCATTTCCACAAGCTGATGCTCTAGGTTCTCAACCACTTTCTTCACCTCAATCTCTTTTTCATTGGCAAGTACTATCGCTCCTACACCGTCCAGAGCAGTTTCAGCTTTATTTATTTTCATGTAATCACGTTCTGCAGCTGCCCTTTCATACAATTCAATGAGTTTATTGTTATCATCTATCGAAACTTTAAGCTTCATCCTCAATTCTTCATTCTCTTTGGACAAGTTGATTGCTTTGTCATGAGCCTCTGCTTCTCTTTGGCATGCAGCAGCAATGGCATCAACCATTGTCTTGAGTTCCATTTGGTCACCAATGTTCATGATGGGCACATCAGTTGAATAAGAAGGAAGCTCAAGTTGCTTCCTTGCTTCTGAAGCTCTAGAAGATCTCTCTGCCTCAAGATTTGCTACCAAATCACCAACATGCCTGTGTCATCCAACATTTAAAAAGGAAAAAGCTAATTTAAAGAATCTTGATAACTGAAATTTTTTATAATGTGAAATTGGAAGGCAGGCATTAAGAACTTTCTTCTTTTTAAATATGAAGAACTAGTGAGATTACCTTTCTAACATTTCTTTCTCTTCTAGGCATAATGCTAGTTTCTTGCACAACGTATCTAGTTCAGCTTGATTCTGAATAGCCTGTGACATAATTGATGCAAAATTTGAATTTATTAAATAATTCTCAAGATTTATTCTTGAAAGGGCATGAAAAGTTACCTGCATGCGGAGAAATTCATTTTCTTCCTTCATTGGAGACTCCCTAGGGGTTCCTTGCTCCTAAAATGAGAAGAAGTTCAAAAAGATTTAACATGAAAATACATTAATCACAAACTAAGATTTATGGAGTTCAGTCACTCATGCTTGAGGCTCACAAAATATGCACAAATGCCCATAAAATTCCAAATAAGGAGAACTATAATATAATGACTTAATTAATTGACATCCTTGATGCATGATATGCAGAAAATAGTCCGACAAAGTTGAACTCGTCGTGAACTACCATGCCACCCATAACTTATAGATGGAACGCCTTTTCAAGCAGCAAAAGGGGGGAAAATGTAACAGCACGATTCCACCGTGGTTCAGAAGGCTGCAGAAGTAGCTCTTAACAGCTCTACAATGATTCAATATGCAAAAATAAAAAGAATTTTTTTAAAACTTTAGGACAATAAACGAGCAATCTAAGCTGGTCTTCCGACACCAATAAAGTAGCATGTGAAATTTTAGCAAATGTGCCAAATTGCGCTGAACCATTCTTCTAATCATACAAAGATAAACTTTCACTAATGCACAAGTCCCACTAAGTGGACAATAAAGATGTTAATACTTTGTATGAAAACATTTATCATTTTGTATAAAAACATTTATCGTTGAAATAAGAAGCCTAAAATTCTTTTATCTTTTAGCTTATGCTACAAAAGTTGGCATTAAACTATAGTTCTTCATTTACCAGAGATTTAGCTATTATGAGTTCTGCGAGGACTGCAGCAACATTTACTGATTTTGATCATAGAAGCTCTAACATACATAAAATCAAAGAGCGAAGTGATATATTATTAAGAACTACGGCCACAGGTCACCTGATTAGGAATCAGCAGAGTGTCCTCATTACGAACGTCTGCTAGAATTGCTGAATTTATATTCTATTGTAAAATAACATTCAGATGTTAGCAACGAACTTATACGTAACAATAGAAATCTGTGCTATTTCATAAATGGCTTCAGTTAACCTGGGCTGTTAAAGGATCTGCTTCATGCATAAGCTTCCAGTCAAGTGCTTCTAGTAACTGCATTACTCACAGGACAAACATTCAAATCCATAAATGATAGCGAACCAAAAGCAATAATCACCACAAAAAGTAACCATTATTTTCCTCTTTTACCTTATTCTGTAACACCATAATCTGTTCATTCATCATCACCCTTTCTCCTTCTTCATAAAATGATTTTAACCTGTAGTTAAGACGAAAGTATAAATTAGTACATGGCAGTAACAAATTCTCAATACTTGATTAATTGACAAAAAGATTGATTAATATACACATTAGCTAATAACCATGTGAACTAACTACAGAAACAAAAATATTCTACAACTATAAAGCTAAGATTGTTCTTTTTCTGTAAGACAGATTATAAACCTATGTCACAACAAAAAATCCTATAAATGTGATCCTCTAACCTACTCTGCTTCAATTCTGTGAAATTAAGAAAAATATAATGACAACCAGATCCTAAATCCCACTACTGCACAACAAATTTGATGTACTATAATCACTATTTACCCTTGTAGACAAGATTTGGGGAAGGTTTAATCTGGAAAATAAAAGGGACATGCCTTCTGATTTCTTCTTTTAACCGCAGATTTTCCATTGCAAATCTCGTCACTTCTTGGTTACGATCAACCTGTGTTCTTAAAATCTCAATTTCCTTCAAATTATCATCCTTTTCTTTCAATAAGTGCACTTCTGCAGAGATCTTTCCAGAGACCATTGCTTCCAACCTTTTAATTGCAACTTCTCGGAACCGAAGTATCATTTTCAGGCCTTGTACTTCATCTTCTCTCTGTTTAGCCTAATCATCCCAAAACACATAGTTTTATTTATCAGGAACGTTTTATATGACATAAATATACAAACCGAATCTAGTATACTGATCAGAAACAAGTTAAAAGTCTCTTATGAGCACAGCAACTGGTATTCTTCAACCTTACTTCGAATTCGAATCACTCCTTAACGCACTAAAAAACCCCACCCCAACCCAAATGAAATAAGAAAATGCTTTAATGCATACCAACTGCATAGCTGCCTGATTTTCAGCGGCCAACGCTTGCAATGCAATGTCTTTATCCTTCTCTCTCCTGAATGCCCCGATAAGGGCAACTTCATAGTCTTTTTTCTGTAATGAACTTAAGCAAATTAACATATCAACAATTAAACAACATATGTATCTTAAGTTTTAAAGTAAGGAGAAATACCTGAGATACTCCTTTACTGTTGGTAAGTGGACTCAACGACCCATGAAGCCCTTCCCACTTAAAGGATCCTGGAGAACCTGGAAAGCTTACTGCCAAAGTATTAGTATCCTGATTGTCAGATCCACCGTTTACTAATCCTCGTAGGCGAGATACTTCTTTCTGAAAATAATGAATAATTTATGTATAAGTACGCAAGATATTAAAGCTAAAATTTGACTAATTATTTCATTGATTCGTAGTTCATTGTCATTCTCATTTATACATATGAAGGCAAAAATATGTATATTCAGACTCAGCATACATGGATATAACCAGTGTAATACCTTTAATTGCTGTATCTGTAACCTCATCGTAATCACATCTCCTGAAGCATCTTCATTGACAATTGCCTGGCAAAAATATATATATTCGTTTTATGAGAAACCATATTTTTATTTACTAATAAACAAATTACAAAGATAGGAGGATAAGAAGTCCTCAAAGAAAAGAAACAATAGGCCAAGAAGGCATCATCAAATGTAACAACGAGTTCAACACTTTTGAGACGCCCACAATAAGGTCTTATTTGTTTTCGAAGACTTTCACTACATTCCAACACCCAAAACCTAGCAGCCACAGCACAAAACCACATGACTCATTTTTTACTCATCTTTCTTCCTAAAAATAATCTTCAAAAAGATGAAGAGGAACACAATCTGAGACACCCGATCACATAAAAAAGTTTCAATCATTTATAATACCACAAAAAAAGAATCAACAGGCAATGGAGAAACCTATTATCCACAGTTCTTCCTCCTTTTCACATAAAACTTACCAAGAAGACCGCACATCAAAGAGTTTACCTACCACGTCTTGAAAACCAAAGAAAAAACTACACTATACAAGGTACACTAAAATTTCCAGACGAAATTTAGAGGAAAATGAATATGGAAGAAGAATTATTGTCAAATGCTGTAAAAGAAATCTACAAGAAAAACACCCAAATTGTCATAACCCCAAACCCATTTATCAGAAGAAGGATCAAACTAAACAAATTAAAAAAGTTGAGAAGATGTAAGAATTCATTGATCTCGCTATCATTAAAGTTTCTTCTAATAAAGAGATTCCTTGAAATATCAAATGGAACAAAAGCCAAATTCCCAACTTTCACATTGTGATAAAAAATATGTAACTGCGCATCATCTAACAATACTTAAGCTCCTATTGGAAGGATTCAAGTTTCAATCCCATGGAAGATCTATTACCACTCTTTCCTACTGGGAGAGAAATTAAATTATTAGACTACGTATTTATCAATTCCCAATTATCTACCCCGAGTATATGGTAGGCGGTGTCATCCTGCTCATTCACTGTAGTGAAAAAAAGGATACATAATGCCATAATGGAATGCACAAGATCACATACGTTATTCTTGATAAACTTAGCACGTTGCGCAAACTTCAGTGTGCTTAATGTCTCCAATGAACAGCTGCAATATAACCCAAGAAAAGTACACAAATAAGTCAAATAATCAATCCAATTATCATTTTAAAGTATTTTAAGTTCTAAGGCAAACATATACATTATTGCTATAACCATGATAGAGTTTCACTGACCAACTAGAAGGACTGACATTTGCTATTATAATTGTTTTTGAATTCCCTCCCAGAGAATCCTGATAGCAACAACAGATAAATAAGAAAACTAATACCTCGTACAGAAAACATAAGAAACAGCTTAACAATAATTTTATATACAAATATATAGTCTAGCAAGTGTAGTGTGATAAAATACAATAGAAACAGCCAACTCTCTGAAACTAACTAGATATAATTTTTGTCATCATATTAAAAAAGCGAGAAGTGTTACCATGTCAAAAGAGGATAAAGAAATTAGAAATCTCGAGTTGCATCAATCTACAGTTTGAGATGATAAAGACTTCTCCAGCTTGGGAGGTCCAAAAAGAAACACTATATTTCTAAAATAATTTGTAGAGTAAGATTCCATAAACTAATGTGATCCCGCAAAAACCCACCATCCCAAAGAAGGGGTATTTTTAGAATGCCATAAAATCTGCTAGTACAATGATAGAACTTGTTCCCCTATGATTTTATGCTAAAAGATTAGGTTGACAAGTAACAGTTTATTGTAATGACACAACTAGGCATATTAAATCGAAAAGTAACCTGACTATTTAAAGAATGTCAAAGTAAAAACGAACACTTGCATCTTAGAAGAAGTAGCTTCTCATTTTGCTACTTACCTGAAGCAAAAATGTAAGCTTGGAATCCCGATAAGGAACATGAAGTGACTTCCCATTAGACATATTTACCAAATTCATTATTACAAGCCTGTAAATATCAAAAGAGAATTTTCATAAAGAACATTTGATTTCAGCTAATGAAATTCATTTTATACTCCAACGTCATAGATAAATATATTGGGCTTGGGCACAACTTACCCTAATGTTGAAAGAGACTTGTTAATATTAGTAGCTTCTTTAAGACGCTCACCTTCTGCACCAGAACTCTTCTGCCTATAGTAAAAGTACAGAAAATTAAGAAATATAATTCTCTCTCGCACTTGGCCTTTGATAAGGGTTTATAATTTTGTACGTGCATCAAAATAACTTAATAACCAGAACAATCATATAGACAGAAAGGTTCACAAACAAATGAAAGGAAATGGGATGGTGGCTCTGGTGCAATCCTAAAGTAGTAAATTCTAAAGAATTATAAGTGACCTAGTAGCTAATTCTAAAGAATTGTATGCAACTTTAAATTTGTTTTTCTTCTGCATATTTTCGGTGCAAACAGAAAAGAACTACTACAAACATACAAGCAGTTACCTTTCCGATCCTGCTAAGTCAACAAGATTAAGACGTGCAAATCGATGGTGAGTTACACCTTGGGAGTCCCACTAGAGAGATAAACAAACATGACATTTCACATTAACGCTTGAGAATAGAGTTACTACAATGGTTATAAACATAAAGAACTTTACATGATACGGGAATGAAATTTACTCACCTTACTTTCAATGATGCATGTGAATACACTATGAGAACGACTGCTAGCACGATTCATATTAGTCGCAGCTACTTTCCTATTTGCAGCACCCTGAAAACATTATAAAGATTGGATTTAATGAGCATGTCTCATAAGCAAATCGACTAATTAGCAAGTTTTAATCGGTCAGAAAAGAATACTTAGTGAACTGTTCACAACGTGTTTACTGTTTATGCTACATAAATCAGGCATCGACTAGAAGTTCTTAATCAAAGTCTTACTACACAAATCAGGCATTATGTGATCTCACAAACAGGAAAAAGAACCTTAATATGCAGAAAAAACAAACCTTACCAGCAATCAAAGTTTTACATACCTGAAGTAGTTGTTGAATTACATCTCGAGCACTTGTAACTTCAATCTCCTTAAGATTCTCTACATAAATCCCTTTCTTAATGTCTTCCCTTATCTATATAACATCCATTAGTCATCAAGAACCTTTTTACTACTTAAAAAAAATAAAAAGAGAAAAGGAATAAACTGAAGAAAACTTAGATTTAAATTTTTTCAAGTACAATCAAGCTCCAGGAAGATATGAAATTCAAAAAACAATATTATGACTGGAGTGGAATGAGTTTGGCTACGAAGAGAATGAACACATAAATTGCAAGGAATTGTTTAACATTCTAGATATTCCTAGAACAAAATTTTTAATCATGTATATAATGCATTAATCGAAATACACACAGTCACAAAGCCTAGCTTCTTATTCATAGCTTTTCACATCCACTCCATACTGCAAAGTGCAAACTATTAAAGGTTGATTTAATACTGATAATAAACTATAAATCATCAAAAATGTAATCGAACTTCAAGTTACATAGTATTTTTTAAATCATTAGAGGTAATCATAAGTATCATTATATCATTCTTAAGTATTCCTCCTTAGTGGCAAAAGCAGGATGATAAAGCTTCAAAAAGAAAATAATATCAACCCAAAGGTAATACCTGTAAGTTATTAGATGCTGGGTCCAAAAGATCAAGAATTTGTTCATTGTAAATTTCAAGAAATGAACATTTACAGGTAAACATCAACTTTTCATCTCTACGGGCTTCTTTTTCCTGGGCCATCAAAATCAGTTAATAAGGTAAACCTTTCAACTCTTGCTACATGAAGACAAACATAGATGAAAGTATTAACCAGATACATGATACTAAAAATGCCATCGAAAGATTGTATGAGAAATATCATAATTTTTTGCTGACAAGAACAAATTACTGTTAGAATTTTCCATTTCTAAACCCTCCACAAATCATTGGCTTACAAAAACTCAAAAATAATATAAAGGATGACACACAATTGGAGCATCACTATATTCTTAGAATAAATTTACCTACACTGACAAGAACAACTAATTTATGCATGAAACTTATTGCTAATAACATAAAAACCCAGAGATGTGGTCTCTAATTACAATATACGGAAGTTTCACGAGTAAAATGATTGATGGCTACCATGAAGTGGCAATACTAATAAAGTGCCTGTCTAGATATTCAATTAATGAATTATAAATAGGTCCACTTGGAACCCTTTTTTATCAAAATTCCTGATCAGATTACTCAACAAACACGTCCACAATTGAGGTGGTCTTGAACCCCTTTGATCATACAATTTCTCTTGCTCAAGAAGAAAAGCAGTGCTACTAGGAAAGTAATCAACTTCTAATCTATCATAGTTCTGACCATGCTTAGCAAGAGCATGTTTAAGTCCCTACAAACCCAATTAACATTGCCCCAATGAAACCAACTCATATCAGTCTTTATTTCATCAACCAAATTTACCAACCTCCAATCTGAGCAAACATCTCCATTTAACCAATCACAGCCCTTTTATTATGAGTCTCAACCTCAATCTCTTCCCATCCAGCTGATCTAGCCGTGTTCAGTCCCTCAGAAATAGCCACCAATTCAGACTGCTCAACACTTCCAGAGAACGCTTTCTTTCCTACGAATTGCAGCAGTTCACCATTACAGTTTCTAGCAACTGCTGATGTAGCAGAAGTTTTAGAAAAATTATCGTATGTCCTATCACAGTTAATCTTACTTGATGCAGATTTGGACTTCAATGTTTTCTTTCTTCATCCCCCACTACTAAGTTCTCCTCCTCACTGAGTATAACTCCACTAGCTTCAGCCTACTTGCCGTGAACTGACCAATAAAATGAAAAATCTCTCGTAGCAGTTTCCAAAGTGCGAGCAGGATTTACTTGCTTTTCTTAAAACACAGCTTCATTTCCTTCCCTTTATATACCTACGCATATAACAAAGAAAGCCAAAACTTCCTGCCCCCATCAGGATGCTTCTTTAGTTCAAAGAATCTGTCCTGTAACCATTGTCTAAGATTTTGAACAGTTTCAGCATTTTCTCCTCATTTGAAAAGGAGAGCTGAACCATGTAGCCTAGCCTTGCTCCAAGGACAATTGAATAGAAGGTGCTCAACTATTTCACTCTCATGAAAGCAGACAGGACAGATAGAATCCTGCACAACTTTCCTACTCACAAGATTCTGTTTTGTAAATTGAAAGAAGAAAAAGGATTATTAGGTCCATATCCCATCTTCTCCTCATGTGTAGCATGATAGCATGATTTGACACTGAATTCTCCATTTTCGCATCAGAGCCAAACAATCGTATCATCTCTATTAATTCTTCAAAGCTGTATTTAAGAATTTCTCTACATATCCAAGCAGGAAATGTATTAGAAATTATGTCCAAATACTAACCTCTTCCTGACTGATAACTAAATCAGAGACATTATTCAGTTGGGGACCCTGAATTCCTCCAAATTACAGATACTTTGTAACCATTCATCTTCCCAAAATTGATAGGTCTTGCATTACCTACACACCAGGTTGCTCTTTTTCCAATCATCTCTTTGCCATGACATATATTGTTCCACGACCAAGAGTTATTCCTTTTAACTGCAGCACTCAGAAATCTGAATTAGGAAAGTACAGATTCTTAAGAACTCCAGCACACAGACTACAAGGACTCTTAAAGATGTTCAGGCCTTCTTAGCAAGAACAGCTAAGCTGAAAGTTTCAAGATCCATGAATCCCAAGCCTCCCACCTCCTTTCTGCAATTCAGCTTCAACCAAGAACACCAATTGATTTCTTTATTCTCTCCCCTTTATTTTCTTTCTTTTTCTTTTGGAGGTGGTAAAACACCTCACGAGCAACAATGATACATTCATGCATATGTTTTCCGCTAATGAAAGCACCTTGGTTATTGGGAATACAATCACCAAGTAATAACTTAAATCTAGAAACCAAAATCTTAGAGAAAATCTTATGCGTAAAATTACATTTCTGTGTAAGAATTGCATAAACCTATTGGTCTAAATTGAGCAGGAGTTTCAGGTTGTTTAACCTTAGGAACAAGAGTAAAATCAGTTTCATTTACCGAGTTAGGCAGGTATCCACAGCTGCTCTACAAAGATCATCACCTATAGTTTCCCAAAACTTTTGATGGAAGCAACTAGGCAATCCATCAGGCCCTGGTGCCTTATCAGCACCAAGAGGGAAACATCATCTTTAACTGCCTCAAATGAAATTGCTTTTAACAAGCTGCTATTGCATTTCTCAGAAATAACATTCACAACATGTCCAAAACCTACTCCACATCAGAAGTTGGTTCCTCATCAAAGTAATCAGTATAAAACTTACTGATGACTTCAGCTATTTTATTATCACCCTCTAGCAAAACTCCTTGCAGACTAAGGCTAGACTAGAAGACGAAAGAAAGATGAATTAAAAATTGGCTTTCATCATAGGATCTTGGAGAATTCTTGGAGACTGCATTACGTAAGAAATCTTGTTGTGATCCACTTGGAACTAAATAACCAAATTTTGAGAAGACACTAATTAAAGTGTTCGTACATATTAAAATTGAGTAAAGGAAATAGCTTCATGACTACATGATGAAATTTGCACAGGAAATAAAAATTAAAGTTTGCTATGTGGATGGGAAACAGCTTCATGACCGCATGATCAAATTGCACAAGAAGGTTAATTCTATAAAGTTAAAGACCTTTAAAATTGATGGACAACTCGCAAGCACACCAAGATGATTATAGCCATTAGTGCTCCTATTACTCTTACAAAAGAAAAGTTGTGATACCTTTTGAATTCTTGAGAATAGATATTCAAAAACTCTAGGTGTCATTCCACAATTGACACTATGTCTTCGTGTGCCCCCCTCAATATCTCCAAGCATGGTGTGAGTCTTCCCACTTCCGGTCTACGTGAAAAGAGTTAAAATGATTGGTATGTAAAATCAAAAGAACTAACATTCATTGTAAAAAAATTGGAAATCACTTACACCAAATTAACGAGATTATGGCAAAAATTACTGCTTATTACTACCTCTCATAGTTTTTTAACAAAAAAAATTGTATGATATGACCTTAAGAAGATAAACAAGAATGTGGAAAAAGTTGAAAGGTCTCACTTGGCCATATGCAAACATGCAACTATTGTAGCCTCCAATGCAGTTATCCACCATTGGTAATCCAGCCACTTTGAAAAGCTTTTCCTGTTACACTACAAAAATGAATTCCACTCCAAAGAAAATTGCAATGAGCATGAAAAACCAATTAAACGAATTTTAATACCTGGCTAACATGCTCATCTGCAACAAGATCAAAGGTGAAACGTGACTCCAGATGCCCGGTCCATGTAATTGTCTGACAATTCTCTTGCTTAATGCATTTACTATAGCCTTGTAGTGAGATTTCATTACTACTAAGAGGACGAATTCTAATGATAACCTACAGAGGATAAATTCATAGAAACTCAAAATCTGTTTTATCTAAAATTTGAGGAATTCTTCCATAACTCAATATACTACCTAGCTAATAGCGTAGTACTCACTATGAAACCATCATTAGCTAACAAATAGAGATAATTTAACCAAACAAAACAAAAGATTAAAATGATAAGAAAACATTGACATATAAAATAAAATTACTTAGCTTCCTTACCGGCCAACATAAATTTTCAAGTTTTCCCTACAAGAAAACCACTTATATAGTAGCTCTGCGTGAAAGGAAAATTTGGCAATTTCTACAACCATCGAGTATAAGCTCAATTTTTTATTGTCGTAGCTAGTAGAAACACTACTGTAGAGAAATTGCTTATGAAAAGTGGCCTAGAAGAGAAAAACATTGTGGTGCTTATAATAATTTCTAGAAAATTTATTACCAATAAGAGCATAGTATAGATTGTTTGGCAATATCACTAGTAGATAATATGTAAATGAGTTAAAGGACTAAAACAAGGAGCTTATCAGCATCATTTCCTTCATAAAATAAAATGTTGGCATCTCATGAGTAGAGTTACTACCCATGTAGTTTTTCTTATTCAAAACTAGGGACTCAGGTACTTTACTAGATAAATGAGGGTAGCTTTAAGCCTCAGAACATTTCATATTAAAAGTTACTTCTATCAACATCATATACGCACTCCTAGGAACTTTGGGTTTTCATTCAAATTATACAAAGAGAAAAAAACCGCTATCACCATGTCAAACACGCCAAAAAGCAAACAACTCGGCTCACTGAATACTCCAAATAATCCTTCCGCTACCTGCACATTGTGATCCTTCCAGAACGAGGGATCCTCAGCTAACTCAAAACTCTGGCTCGACGATCCAACACCACTACCCACTTCATCGTCATCGCTCAACACACCGATACTCCGAACTGCCGAAGACATATCCACAAAATCCTTGGAAGCAGATTTGAGAATACACGGAGTACTCCTAGACGGTGGAGCAGAATCCGCGGTCTGGTCCACGAAACCAAACCGGCTCTTTATGGCACTTGCTGTGTCCGATATGAAAGGCATCCTTCGCAATCTCTCTTAGTGTGCTTGGATTTAAAGTGATAACAATAAGAACTTCGATATGCGAAGTGAATCTTAAGGCTTTGGAAAAAATTGCAAGATTTGTAGAGACTGGAAAGATTATGGCCAATGAGAGAGAGTGTGTGAGAGAGGGGGGAGGGAGAATTTTGAAAATGGGGACTTGGTGGCAAAAGTGGGGGAAGTGATTTTTAGAATCGGACAGTCGACGATGATTTGAATGGACGGTGAAGAAGGGGTTAGAAGACAGTTTCTTTCTTTCAAAAGTAGAAGAATAGTTTAGCCCGTTTGAGTTGTGGCATTTCAAATTTTCGAACAGCTGTCGTTTTAATATACGAAATTACCATGCTATCCCGGATTTGAATAGACTGAGAAGAAGCATACGCAAGGTTGGAGTTTGTACACGAGACTCTGTGGGCTCGTTTGACAGTTAAGATAGTATTGAAAAATATTGTACTAAATTTATCAGACTGTACTGTACTAGATTAAATAATATTGTTCAGTGCTTGGTGTTGTATTAGATAAAAAGTTGTATTACTTGTATAACGTATCATAGTACTGGATTATTGTAAAACTGTTTGTCATAATTTGATTTACACAAATCTGCTTTGGAACTCATTAATATATTATTTAACATTTTTAACTATAAAATAAACATTCATTCAACCAATCAATAATAATAATTAAAATACTTCAAAAAAGATCTTTATACGTCATCATTCATTTTCATAATTTATAATAATATTCATACAAAAAGTCATCACCAATGCATCATAAAATAAATTTTCATATTCACGACATAATGCCCTTCCACCAAGGCATCACAAAAGAATTATGACATATAACATATATACTCCCTATAATGCCTATCCACCAAGGCATAACAAAAAATCATCACATCAAAATAAGTATCCACAAAATATCATCATTTAACAAAATATCAGACATCCACAAAATAAGTACGAAAGGAAGCCAAAATTCATCTCAGACGGAGTAGTTTTGTGACAAATGCTCGCTTTCGCTCGTCCTTCAAAGATCTAAAAGCCAACACATTTTCTAATTTTGCTAGAATAAGAGTAAAAGCATCAATCTCATCATCAACAGAAAGCCCGAAACTTTGTAACTCATAAGCAATGTCAGTGTAATTTTTATCTTCACCTACGATTCTACTATTAATTGTTTCCATTCTCTCAAAGGACTTCTTAAACATTTTCTCAAAAACATTAGCAATCTGATTCAAGCCAGTATGAAAATTACTCCCGCTCTTGTTCTCTTTTTACCAATTAGTTGAAACTGAGCCTTGTTACTTTGTTGAGAACTTGAATTTTGTGTTACTGAATGAGGAGAGATAGGCAAATATTTACCTACGTCATGTATATTAGCCTCCACGTACTCTCGGTCCATGTTCTCAACCATATCATTAGGAGTTTCAGCATCAAGTCCTGTTGCACGTTCCTTACCAAAATACGAGCAAGCCTTTCATAATACGGAAAAGGCTTGTCTCTCCATCCTTCTGCATCCTTGTTCTGTTAAAAGAATAAACTAATGTAAGTTAATATTGTGACAACATATTCCTGACGTCAAACCAAATAAACATAAATTTAGTTTCAACCTGCACATAATCTTGCCATACTTTATTACTCTCCACTTCCACACACTTTCTAACATCATTCCAACCAAAATCGCTCTTGGCCAACATGTCAATAACAATTCCATACATTTTTTTTCCATTTTCTTAACTTGGACTCAATGTGTGGATTAGCCTTTAGCCTAGAGTCGGGATACTTTTCATTCAAGCTTTTCTCCATAAGCGTTAGAGTACCAGATTTAAAAGAACCAGTATCACAACGATGGCCTCCTGCAACTACTTCATTAAGTATGTCCAATAACGCCTCTTCCTCCATTTTGGTCCATGAACGCCTACTGGTTTTCCTATAGTCCGCTCATTATTTTGATTGTTATCCCCATCCATTCCTAACAAAACATATCTTAATCAATAATAAAGAAAAATATCACAAGACAAATAAAAGTATATTGTAATTCAATCCAACAATAAAAGTATATTACAACTCAATCCAACAATAAAAGTATAAGGCAACTCAATCTAACAATAAAAGTATATTGCAACTCAATCCAACAATAAAAGTATATTGCAACTCAATCCAACAATAAAAGTGTAAGGCAACTCAATCTAACAATAAAGTCTAAATTCTAAAAATGAAACAAGGGAAAGTCTATCTTAATGACTTAGTTCCTTTTCCTTTCAATTATACATCTACATAGCTAAATTATTCCTCCATGCACTCTATTGATCGGACGAGTCTATTATCCCCATAGTATCAATCTCCTCCCCATCCGCAGGACCACCATTTACTTCATCTAGCTTAATTTCCATTGGATCTATTGACATTTGTGTCCTAATCAGATTATGTAAAAGACAACAAGCGATAATAATGCGGCAATGAGTTTGTATATGATAGAATGATGGACTTCTTAAGATAGCCCATCGTATCTTGAGCAAACCAAAATATCTTTCAATAACATTTCTTGCAGTTGCATGCTTCATATTAAATAGTTCTTTATGATTTAAAGGTGTACGCCAATTTCTCCACTCTGATAGATGATAACGTGTTCCTCTAAATGGTGCAAGAAATCCCTCACAATTTGTGTATCCAGCATCTATAAGATAATAGTAACCTCTGAAAGGGAGCTTCAATTAGATTACTTAAGATAGCCCAATTAGGTTACGGATAGAAAGATGGACTTTTTAAGATTGCCCATCATATCTTACCCGTAGGGACTTGAAGTCCATTAGGTCTACTAAGCGCATCTCGAAGTACTCTAGAGTTAGAAGTAGATCCTTCCCATCATGGTAGAACAAATATAAACTTCATGTCTGGGGAACAAACGCCCAATACATTTATGGCAATTGCTCCATTTCTCGTCTGATACCTTGGCTTCTCACTTTCGGCGATACGAACATCAATATAAGTACCGTCTAAGACTTCCAAACAATTCTATATAACATATTAACACTCAAATTATTATTTGAATAATTAAAAACAATTAACATTTTTCATGAAGAAAACTTAAAATAATGTATACCTTAAACCATTTCCATCTCTCATCATTACAATTTGCTTGCACTAGAGTTGCTGCTTTAAGTAGACAACCTTGTAGTCGTAAAACTCCATGTAATACAGAATTGAAATACCTACTTACGGTCTCCCCTGAATGTTTGAATCTATTACTTATTGTACGAATCTTTACATGATGAGCAAGTATATGCAGAATATGCACACTTGCTCCTCTAAAGTAACCAAGCCATCCTTTTTCACTCTTCAATCATTATGAAGTAATTCACATAAGATACCAAAGGTCCTTCTATCCATTATGAGTTGATTCACGCATGATGTATCACTATCTCCTATTATATTATCCAAATAACGTAGTCGTGTTTCACGATTAGCAAAAGTACGATCAACTAACAAATAAGTTTCATAATGCTTCTCTACCATATCAATTATCATCTATAGCGCCATCATGAACATACTCATCATTTCCGAATGCCACATCTCCAATAAAAGATACATCAAAAGTTTCCTCTTATCCATTTCTATTCAGAACAAAAATATTTTAGCTAAATAACTCATATCAATTATCACAAAGCCTATCAATGTTATTAAGCAAGTCGTCAAGACACAAGCTGTCCATATTCAAAAGAGTGCTATTTTAAAGACTTTGGACTTCTCCTACAGAAGGAGTTGAGATTGAAAATGGATGCTTGAATCTCAGAATATATATTTTACTAAATTTGAAAGAAATACTATCTAACAATATAAATGCTAATCAACAAAGGAACTGGGATCATAATCTCTATAGAGGTACCACTTCTTATTAACTGCTAAAAATGACCATTTACTATAATCTGAATTGATAATTATTCAATCAGTAGAGAATAAAATAGGAAAGTGATTTATCTACAGTAACAAATTCTAATTTATGCCTTCTTATCAATTAGAGGCGGGCTTCAGTGAAAATGAATTGAGATCTCAACATAGTATCAATCAGTAAAACCAAAGCTCTTACAAAGCCAACAAAAAATACAGAGAAATAGAGGGTCTGTCTTCGCGGTGAAACAGAGAAGAACATTTCTGAGAAACAGATCTGTCTTCGTCAGTGAAACAGAGAAGCTATAATCGTTCAAAGCTAAAATCAGATCCACAAAACATGAAACAAGCACAAATCTCATCAACCAGGAGTTACTGAAGATGTAGATTGGAAGCACTCAAATCACAAATTGATATCAGAAAATTAGATTATCAAATCTAATTGGTGGTAACTTTTAAAATCAATCTCACACAATAAGCTTTAGTTTTTAGTAAAGAAATTTAAGCTCTTCGATTTCAAACACACATTGCGATAGTCATATTTAAATTGTTTGTAGCCTTCCAAATCCTTGGTTGATCCACACGTTTCTATAACAATAAAGAACTTGGACTTCTCCTACAAAAGGAGTAATATATTCTAATTTATGTCATCTTATCAATCAGAGGTGAGCTTTAGTGAAAATGAATTGAGATTTCAACATAGTATCAATCAGTAAAACCAAAACTCTCACAAAGCCAACAAAAAACACAGAGAAACAGAGGTAAACTATAATCGTTCAAAGCTAAAATCAGATCCACAAACATGAAACAAGCACAAATTCTCATCAACCAGAACGCAGATATAAGAAATACAGAACAATCACGAAAAAGGAAGAGATGCTTACCTCGTGTGGGCAGAAACGAAGAAGTCTTCGTCGGTGAGAACGTCTTTGTCGGTGGGTCCGAGCAACGCTGGGGTCTATCGTCGAGGGTGCCTTCGCGAGATCTGTCTTTGCGTCCAGGGTCTCTCTGTTTTATTTTAGTCCCGTTTAGTCCCCTCCTAAAGGAGGGGACTAAGTTATACGGTGTGGGTGAGACTATTTAGTCCTACCGTATTAGTTAGTACAAGTCTTATGTTTTTGCCAAACGTCGAACGATTTAAGATGTCAAAATAGTTAAAAGAGAACTTAAAAATTCACAGACCTTATCCAATGCTCGCAAAGCTGAAATTACTTAACTAAAAGATGAAGATGGTTCTCTACACAAACTTACGAGGGTTTTAGAAAGTAAGGTCATGGGAAATAACACTCTGTTACATCATTTAGAAAAGAAAAATACATCTACAATGAAGATTATCAATAGCTTGGAGATAGTATTTGAGGAGTAGAGGACTCAAATGTTCAGATTAACTAATGAGAAGAATGGACTTCAAATGGTAATGGAGTATCTAAACTACAAAGCATAAGCATACGAAAGGGCTATGGAGACAATGAATAGGGAAAATGAAGTATTAGAAAGGGAAGGTGAACTTTTCAAGTAGGATTATCAAGAGTTCGCCAAAAATTTGAAAGAATGATGGATATAGTTAGAGGCATGGCTAGAAAGGTAGAGATGATGGTTGGGGATGCTAAATTCTAAAAGAAAGAGATTTGGGGAAGATTTGATAGATTTTTTAATGACGATAGGTAGAGATTTATGGTGTTTAGGTAAATGTTTCTGATCAAAATCTAATAGATTGCTACGTTATGGTTGCTTTGAAATGAAATACTTTCTTACCTTCATTTAGTACATCGGTATTTGGTTATTGTATTTCTTATCTTTATTTTAATTGTTTGTCATACAAAGATTTATTTATTTACTTTGTTAGAAACAAATATAAAAATAATAGGCTAATTGATTTTATTTATTGCATTACAAGATAACAATTTCAAAAATAGCCCATCAACTTTGTCATCCATATATAACACGAGCTCAAGCTAGAATCATGGATGAACAAGAGAAGAAGAAATGAAACAATAAATTAGAGAGTTGAAAGAGCAAATGGCAAGAGTTGTTGATCTATTCGTTGGTAATAAAGGAAAAACCTATCTAGAGAGTCCGCAAAGGGGCTTAATCATTATAAGATCAACTTCTAGATGATAACCCACTTTACCCTCTTAGGTTCACTCGAACCTATCAACGTTATCAGGCATACCAATTTCACTCCATAAGGTGAACATGCTAATGAGCCAATTATCATACATGATGTTGATGACTCAAAAGTGTAGAGGCCCATTGTCGAGCCAAGTGAAGACCCACTATCGAGAGATAAGTTAGATTTTCTAGAGGAGATCATGCGCGCTATAAAAGGATTAGATGTGTACAGTACCATTAATGCCACTCAACTATGTTTAGTTCAAGATGTAGCAATCACAATTTCAAACTACTTGAGCTTAAGAAACATGATGGCAGCGCAGACTTGAGAAGTCATCTTACTATGTATTGCAGAAAGAAGGTTGCTTGTGCACATGATGATAAGCTGATGGTTCATTTCTTTCAAGACAGCCTGGTGGGGGCTGCATCTTACTAGTACATCCAGTTGGATAGTTAAGATATTTGGAGTTGGAAGGATTTAGTTGATGCTTTCTTAAGACAATACAAGTACAATATAGACATAACTCCTGATCACTTTGATCTACAAAGATTGGAGAAAAAACCTACTGAAAGCTTTATAGCATATGACCAAAGGTGGAGGGAGTTAGCTGCTCAGGTACAACCCACCTTATCATAAAAAATGGATACAATGTTCATCAATACCTTAAGGTCTCCATTGCTATGATAGGATGATTAGAAATACTTCAAACAACTTTTCTGACATTATAGTGATTGGTGAAGGAATAGAATATGGGATAGAGAATAGAAGAATTTTAGAATCTGTATCAGATACATCCTCCGAAAAAGGGCCAGCATCGAAATGAAAAGAAAGATGCGCATGCAATCGATTTTAGGTATCCCTCACAAGCCGTGAACTTTGAACCAGAATTTTCAAAGTACAGTCAAGGACTTAGAGTTGCAACACCATATGTAGGAAATACCTTACTTACAAGTACCATATAATTATCTTTCCCAGTAATCACCATTTCAAAATAATATAAGATTCAATTTGAGGTCGCCAACTCAACAACAAAATGTTGGTCAGATTGATCAGAACCAAAGGAGAAATAGGAATAACCAATGCTTCATCTAATATGACTCAATTCCGAGGCCCTACATGGAACTCTGATCATAATTAATACAGAATAACTAGTTGGTGCCAATTCCTTATGAGCTTCTTATGCCACCATATCCTACGTGGTATGCTCCATCTGCTCGATGCGATTATCATGCTGGGGTGATAGAACATTCAACTGAAAATTACATGACATTGAAAGGTAGAGTTTATATATTAATCATAACTGGATGGCTAAATAAAAAGAAGGCAAATGGGAATCCTGCAACTAAAGAGTTTATTGATTATATCTCCTTCATTTTGCTATTCGTAGAAATCTACAACATAGATTAGTATACAAGAGTACAATTTATCAAAACAAATAAAGAATGTGTGCACTCTTCATATTCTCTCAGTGGCTCTTCACCTTTTCATTGTGAATAGCTACATCTTTAACCCTTTTGTCGATACAACCTCCCGCTCTCAGGAATGACTAGCGCGATTATCAACCATTGATTTTTGTAGGGCATGCTCGTCATCTTTACTAACTGTCAATCTCTCACTGGTTGGCGGCCGTGACAGTCCATTTCTCAGAATCTTGCCAGTCTTCCTTTCTTCAAAATCGAGTACATGTCAGTTATCCTATCATTTTATCAATCCTTTTTCAAATTCTTTTGACATCAGCGGCCCATAAAAGCTATTCTTCATCATCTTCTCCTCCACCTCTCCACTTCGATTCTCGTAAGTTCTTGGTTGTTCCTTTCCTTCTTCCTCTTTGTAGACTTTTCTTTTATAATTATTTTCTTAATGATAGAAGATGATGAAATCATTTTTAAGCCTTTGATACCCTTAGTTAGGACTTATGCCGAATTTAGAAAGTTCATGACTCTTTATCAAGAAGCTTTTCCCTCTGAAGTCCTTTGCGTCCTCGAAGAAAGTGGATTTCCATGAGTTCAGTGTAGACCGCCATATCAAATCACACTTAGTCCTCTGTACACAACTCTGGGTCTTAAACTCCAAATCATTTTTAAGCCTTTGATACCCTTAGTTAGGACTTATGCCGAATTTAGAAATTTTATGACTGTTTATCAAGAAGCTTTTCCCTCTGACGTCCTTTGCGTCCTCGAAGAAAGTGGATTTCCATGAGTTCAGTGTAGACCGCCATATCAAATCACACTTAGTCCTCTGTACACAGCTCTGGGTCTTAAACTCCAAATTTCCCATTTTCTTCAAGAATTATTTCTTACCTCTGGCCTTGCCCCTTCCCAATTTACCCCTAGTTCATATAGATTACATCTTGGTTTTGAGGTCATGAATAGGAAGTTTGATTTAGGTTTAGGAGTGGATGTGCTTAGAGTTATATAATCAAGCGTAGAAAAGAAAGTTATTATCTTTCCCTTTGTCCTACGGAGAAAAGAGGACCACTGGTAATAGGGTTTTACTTACTGAGTATATTTTTATGTGTTGTATGTGATTGCTTTTATGTGATGTTATATATGTACGATTTTACTTACTGAGTATATTTTTATACTCACACTATTTTATTTAAAAAATTTAGATGAGGACGATGCTTACAATTCGGATGAAGTCTAGAGTCTTTGGCATGGGACTATGTCAAAGTCATTTTTTGGAGACATTGAAAGATCTATTTTGTTTTGTTAAAGTTTAATTACTTTTATTATTTTCTTTCGTTAGACAATTATGATGTAGTGATCTGCCGTTATATGACGCTTTTGAATTTTTTTGGTGATAAATCATACTTTGTAAAAGTATTAATTTTAAGCTTGATTAGTTTAAAAAAATTGACCTAGATTCCGTGAGTATTATTTGCATAAATTATTAAGAAAATTTTGGATATATTTTCGAGCTGTTACAACACTATTATCTTTGGTGTACGGTATGGAAGCAATCCTTTAAATTAAGGTTGAAATTCCTTCTCCCAAGATCTTAATGAAAGCCAAGTTAGAAGAGGCAGAATGGGTGTAAGCACGATTTGAGCAATTGAATTTTATCGAAGAAAATAAGGTTGGCAGCATTATGTAGAGGGCAAGTATATCAAAGTAAAATGATGCAAGCATATGATAAAAAATTTACATTCTCGATGCTTTTGAGAAAGAGATTTAGTGCTAAAAAAGATACTCTCATATCAAAAGAATCACTATGAGAAGTGGACCCCAAACTACGAAGGACCCTTTGTAGTCAAGAAGGCTTTCTCGGGAGGTGCACCATTTTGACCAATATGGATGGAGATGAGTTAGCACATCCGATAAATTTTGATGCAATCAACAAATATTTTGTTTAAAGGTGAAGCGAAAGAAAGTGTATTTGATCAGTCTAAGTATGAGAAAGGCGAGGTTGGCCAAAGTGCATTTTTTTTAAAAAGAGCTGTCTCAAATGCTGGAAAATTATTGTCCTTTAACTCTTCCAAACTTATGACTATAAATATTATCACTCATTCCTCATCAATAAATAACCTTTCCAGTTTCCATACACTCATTCTTTCTATTCTTTCAGCTTATTGCTTCATATTTCTTCCTTATGTACTCTGTCTTTCTATTTATTTCTTCATATTTCTCCTATAATACCAAGAAAATAGAGAATATTTTGATTACTCTTGAAATGACTAAAAAACATAAAGTTGGCTAAGGAGAAAGTTAATTAGCATATGCCCAAAAAAAGTTTAGGGTCATGGTAAAAATATGAAAGGGCGCCATGTGCAAAATAAAAGAGAAAAAAGAGAGTTTTAAGTCATGGTGAAAACCTGAAAGTACGCCATGGGTAAAAAAAATGGAAAAAAGGGGTTTAAGGTCATGGTGAAAACTTGGAAGGGCATCATGCAAAAAAAAAAAGAAGGGGGTTGAGGTCATGATGAAAAACTGAAAGGGCGCCATAAGAAAAAAATGAAAAATGTAGCTACAAGATAGTATGTGTACAACGAAAGCTTAAAAGATGATATTGATGTTTACATAAGTAAAAGTGAAGAAAAGCAGAAGAATAAGGAGAAATCATTTTATGTTCTACCATTGACATAAAGCTGAATGCTAGGGCATTGGCCAAAATAGAAGAATGCATTATTTTCTTAAAAGTATGCTCGATATCTCCTTGCCAATCCATGATCCTAGTCCAAGCGACTGTTTTGAAGGATGATGAAGATGACCACATTGGCCCATTTAAAAAAGTCATCATAAGATTTTTTTAAAAATGTTCACAATCATGCATGGCATTCACACTGCCAAGATCACCCCAATCGCATTATAAGTCAATAATTTTATTGCATAGACATGCATCATACTAACTGCTTTTATCTATTTCAAATCATCAAGAACATTAATTTAAAATCTATGGACACAACAATATTTAGAGCTTGCGTTGATCTAGCTCTTGTTATCATATGAGACTTGCATACAAGCCAACTTCAACATAATTTTCAGTCAATATGGTTAAAATCAAACCCGACTCGGTCGCGGTCAAAGCCTCGTGTTAGCGTCAAGTCCTTTTCAATCAATATGGTTAAATCGAACCCGACTTAGTCGAGATTGAAGCTTGGTGTCAGCGCTAGCTCTATTTCAATCAATATGATTAAATCGAACCTGGCATTCGAGGTTAAAGCATGTGTCTATCCATGTCCATTTTTATTTCAAACATTTTCGATTAAATCGAACCAAACTCAGTTGAGGTTGAGTTTGAAGCATGTGTCTATCTAGGTCTATTGTCATTTTTAAGATCTTCAATTAAATCAAACTTGACTCAGTCAAGGTCAAAGCTTATGTTTATTCAAGTCTATTTTCATTTTAAACATTTTCGGTTAAATCAAGCCTGACTCAATCAAGTCGAAGCCTTTGTCTATATAGGTTAACTATCATTTTGTATCATCTTTGGTTAAATCGAACCCGATTCAGTAGAGTAAAAGTCTATGTCTATCCAGATCTATTTTTCATTTTTAATATCTTTGGTTAAATCAAGCCTAACTCAGTCGAGGTCAAATCCTGTGTCTATCTAGGTTTGTTTTCATTTTAAATATTTTTGGTTAAATCGAACCCGATTCGGCTGAGGTCGATGCCTATATCTATCTAGGTCTGTTGTCACTTTTAATATCTTTGGTTAAATCGAACCTGACTCAATCAAGGTCAAAGCTTGTGTCTATTCAGACCCATTTTCATTTTAAATATTTTCGCTTAAATTGAACCTGACTAACTCGAGGTGAAAACTTATGTCTATACAGGTCTATTTTATTCCATCTCCTTAGTTAAATCAAACCTAATTTACATCGAGGTCGAAGCATGTGTCTATCCAAGTCTATTTTAGATTTTCTTCTCCTTTCATAGAACTCTTATCAGTTGAGGTATCTATTCCACTTACCTATGTAGTCATTTTCCATGCTGATCAAAATACTTATCTACAATTTTGTACACCTCCTAAGTTTAGGATAGTGAACAAATAAGGGCAGTTGTAGATACCATATTTTGTCCAGATCAATGTTTTCAGGCATATTTATTGTTGGTCCAAAATATAAATACAAAATATAATATAAAGCTAAGAATAATAATACTCAAAATATAAATATAAAAATAAAAATAAACGAAATTAATCTTTAGAAAAGGAGAAAATAAAACGTTCAAGGAAGGATTTTGTTTAGGGGAAAAAATCTTCATTTTTTATCCAAAATCAAGAAATATTTCAATGATATCTGTAAACCTTCTGTCAATATGCTGGAAGAAGGAAAGTTATAAATTTCTTTTTTTTAAAATGAAATCTATGTATATGGTGAATTCTCTGAAAATATTCTAGGGTATATTTCTCCTTACACTATATATAGGAGAGTCAGGGTTCTTCTAAGAGGAGGCTTGATTGATGGATTCTTTTGGAGGTTTACTTTTGGATAATTGGAGAGACAAATATAAGTGTATTAATATTGAGAGAAAGAAACACAGAAGGAGCTTTGGAGCGGGACCAAATTTAGAAGAGAAAAGAGAATGAAGAAGAAAAAAGAAGGAGAAAATCGAATTTACCAGACCCAAAGAGAATAATTTACCTGGCCCAAAGATATGAGAGAGAAGGAAAAAATCTGAAGTAGGGTTGGAAGAGTATTGTTAAAGAGAAAGAAACAAAGGTAAAAGAAAGATGACGAGAGGCTTTTGTTTACTACATTTTATTGTTTTATTTATTTATTATTATTGTTACTTTTTTTTTTGTAATAATGGTGGTCAGACGAATTGACCTCGTAATAGCATGTTAGGTGTATAGAGATGGGATACTCTGTACGTTTCACTCATTTTCTTTAATCTAAGCAATTTTTTTGTTAATATTTTGTTAAAACTATGTTTTACTTTCTTATTAATATTTGATTAAAACTATTTTTCAATATTTTATTACACCTATTCTTTCACTTTCTTATTAATATTTTGTTAAAACTATTTTTTTATTCCATTGTCATCTTTGTTACTCATTTGTTCCACCGTTAATATGTTAACTTAGGCCAGTAAATCTAGGATGATGATAGAAGGTCAATAGTAAACTCTTTGTTAGCAGGGTTTTTTTCCAGTTTCAACGTTGTTTTAGAAAAAAATTCTAAATTGTTATACTTTTGAAACTACTTTCAAAACTAATGTAGTTTTGGACAACTAGGAAGTCATCTTTTGGAAAGATGACTTCAACATTGCCCTTCACCTTTATGGAAATCACGTATAAGGCCATTCGAAGTTGTATTTTCTAAATATATAAAACATAAAAGACACAAATATATGACTCCAAATATCATTATTGCAACTCCAATTTGATCAATAACATCATTATGAATTCAAATACATTGATTATTCTAAAAAAATTTATGATGGACATTCCCCATAATAGTTGCACTTTCCTCTATTATAGGTAGGTCTGCCTCCACAATAGGTCTGTCTTCATCAATAATAGGAGCATCTTTCCACAATAGGTGAGTTTCAGGCACATTTTCTACCTCCTCCTCTAGGAGCTACACCTCGTCCTCCTCTACAGTGTTGAGATTGATGAAATAGTTTAAAAGTGGAACCAAATTAAGTCACTGACTCACCTCCAAATGTATAAAGACCAGTTACGTGTATGACTTTTGTTGAGACATATATGGTTCGTCTCGAGGCATATGTGATTCTTGTTGACTTCTTTGAGATGATCTGTATATTCCATGCATTCGGGACAAATGAGCTTGATAAGCCGCATTCGCTTGTCTTATTGCATGCATGGCTGCCTCGCATACATTACCCAAAAGGGCTTAGCATAATCAAGTGTCAAATTATTAATAGTGTCTAAACTGTCCGTCTGCATAGATAAAAAGAGTTATATAAGTTACTTATTAAATGAACATAAATCTATTAATTACATAAATTAATAAATAACTACCATTAAATCATACAACGCTCCCTATTGAGTTATTTATCACCGTATGATTCTCTAATACCATAACATGTATGAGCTATCATGTCCATCTTCATCCATGTCCCCCTCAGTAATATGTATCCTACGCTCATCCTATCTCTCAATGTATGTATGATGTCGGAAGCCCCAATTTAGTTTATTTCTCCCCCTTAAGTCGATGTCATGCAACCATCTTTCGGTATCACATGGCTCGAGCACACGTTGAATCATATTGAACTGTCTTAAAACACAATCCACTCGATGCCAGTACACTATGTGAAAGCAAATGAGGGGAGAGACAATCCATCATATATCTCCGTACATGATGCATTATTTAGGAAGTGTATGGATAATATCATTATAAAGTTTCCTTATAACCTATAAAACATATATTATAAATAGTATGACAAATTCTGAGTATTACCTACAAAAATAAATTAGAAATAAAAAGCAAAGTAATACTAGAGCCAAATGTGGAAGTCGGTTGTTTCTACCTCACTGGTGCTAAATGTGGAAATTGGTCTCATGCCCATAATTGCAGTAATACTAGTAGGTTAGTAATATCAGAAGCATCCTTATGGCTGGCTCTGCATATCTCCCTATACAACCATACAATGCATGCATTACCCCAACTATGCTGACCAGTCTCATAAAAATCATCCAGTAAAGGCAAGAACATCAAATGCACCTTAATGTTTGACTTATCACAAAAAGGGTACTTTCGATAAGTTACATAATATATGCACGTGCATAACATTGTAAATAAAGCTCGTCATAATCATCAATTAATGTGGGAAAATGTGCAGTAAAACACGACATAACCAAACGTGATCCCTGTAAATCACATGGGCCTGGTCGAAATCCCAACAGATCTTCACATATTCTTGGCCAATCTCAATGTGCAGTACCCGTGACTACCATCCCATCAATTGGAAGTCCTAACTATATTTGTACATCCTATAAAGTAATAGTAGATTCATTATGTGCCATATGAAATCTGTGTGTTTCAGGGCGTCGTGTGATCAAGTGCTAGTCGAGGGTGATAAACCCAACCCTCGCAACTCCATAAAATCCAGCACGTATCAAATATGGAATAATACGTCTATGGATTAACATGTTCAGATGATCAACTATAGTATGTCGGCGACAATGTAAAGCACAAGAATCCTCCTGGTCCCAAACATGTTAGGATCTATGTTGATCCTGTAAATACAACACCGAGCTATCGTGTGGTCCAAGCTCCATGATATTACCTCAATATCCTGAAAATGATAGTCGTGGTCAGGAGTGAATATAATTAAAATATTCAAATATTACATCGATGTGCTAAATCTACACATTCAAAACATATAAAAATGAGTCATTTGAAATACAAAGATTACATTGAATTACATAAATGAAATATTACATTCAATTACATAAAAATGTACTAAGTCAAATATTACATTAAATTACATAAAAATAAAATACAAAGAATTGAATATTATCAGTCATTCGAAGATTATCCTCCATTACGAGAAGGATAATTTCGACGGTTACGTCCTTCTTGTCGATAAAATCCACATTTACTATGAGTACTTGGCTCTCTCTAATTCATCTCATTTTGTATACGGATTGACTTGGGTCTACCTTTCTCCGTCGTCCTAGTTGGATCAGGGTGCACTTTTGGAAAGTTAGGCACTTCCCAATAATGTACATGTGGAAGAGGATTGAACTGTGGCTTATACCACTAAGTAAGCATTGACCAGCGGTTGGCCATAAGAAACTCAATTTGCACCGATTATGACCTTACTATTTATGCAACAGAAAACTACCATAGGTCTTTTTCCCCCTATTTATCAACCTATTAAGCAATACACAATAATTTCAGAACTGAATCTATAATTCTATAATGAGATCTACAAATTTAAAATTAATAACAACAATTTCATAACATATCAACCATAAATAAAATTTTACAAATTGAGAGTTTAAACAACACATAATTGAGAAAATTCATCAAAAATTTGAGAACCCAAAATATATTTACAACTAAAATTGAAATCGAGGGTTTGAGAGATATACTGAGAGAGATATTACAAATTTGATGGAATGTATCACACAACATTAAAAAATGAACAATTTTAAGATTTGAAGAATAAATTTAAGAGTCAAAAGAGTTAGAAATATATATAGGATTTGAGGAGTTCTTGCTTGTGATTTGAGAGATTGAGAATTTTTTATGTGAATGAGAGTGATATAAGAGTGATAGAGGGTTAGTGCTGGTGAAATGGCGGTAATCTCCAACGAAAATCGATGGCGAATGGCTGTAGGGGAAGGGGAATGCAGGTTCAAACTTCAGGCTAAGGGAGAGAGTGAATGAAGGATGTTTTTTGGTTCTGTTCTCACTTGAAATCAATAAGTGCGATTTTAATAGGGTTTAATCTGAAGTTGTCTTTTGCAAAGACGACTTCAACTTTTACAAAAAGTTAAAGTCATCTTTTGCAAAGATGACTTAAGCTTTTATGAAGTCATCTTTGCAAAAGACGACTTCCATGTGGCTCCATCTTTGTCCACGCCACCAGGAAGTCATCTTTTACAAAGACAACAACCGTCCAAAATCACCATACTTTTAAAATTAGTTTTAAAAGTATCGTATTTTAATTATTTTTTTAATTGATATCATAAACTGTTTGTTATTTCACTTTTCAACAATTTTATTATTACTTTATTTGAATTGTTAATTATCATGTAAAACCTCACGTTATAAATATTTCCTTAAAATCCTGATGGTAGGATTAGGGATATTGAAAGGCCAATTCCCTATTCTCAAGAGGTGAGAAACCATATTCGGAAGTCTGAGTTTGGTTTCAATATGATTTTACCGTCACAAGTATATTTGTCAAAATAAACTTAAAAAATTACATAACTTTTTTCATTTAAAAAATTATTATCTAAGAAACATCAGAAGTTTGATTTTCTCAAGAAATTAATAGGAGTTATCTTCGAAAGTCCCATCTTAATCCCTATATTTTTGTAAATATATTCTTTTTAAGAAAATAAAAAATAAAAATATTTACAATGGTATTCGCACATTAATGTCAAAAACTTGTTTCAGTTTTGATACAAGATAACACATTATGGGACATGTGAAAATATTTTCTTAAAACTATTTGTTTTAAAATGTAGCATTTGATAAATATTGGTAACCATTTTAAACAACAGGTGTTGTGGGGTGCTGATACATTTCCACATACAAAGGACTTCAAAATTAACTTTGAGTTTTTGTAATCCAAAAATTTTAAAAATTTGGTGATCAATCACACCGTAATATGATTGGCAATGACTCCAAATCTTTTTTAATATATTTTCAAAAGTCGTATCATGTCGCTAGCACGTTGCGACATCCTCCTTGATGACTTCAATTGCGCGCAACAAGCAATGCCATAATTCATCTTAAAAACTATAAAAAAAATCTTTACGTATATATATATTGACCATTTGTTTTTCATTCTCTAATGGTAATGTCATGGTGAGTTTTTCATTGATGTTCCATCAACTATTAATTAGGGGTGTTCACGTTCAGTTCGGTTCGGATCGGATCGGTCTAGTTCAGTATTATTAATTAAAAAATAATTTTTTAAATAATTTTAAATGATATTATTGAAAATTAATAATATAAATTAAAGTTTTATTTCGGTTTAATATAAAATTATATATAAAAATAAAAAATATTAAGAATTTAATGTTTCGGTTTGATTAAAAAATTAAATATTTTTTGAACCGAGTCAAAGAGTCGGTTTTATAACTCTGCTGAACCGAACGGATTATGATGTTGATGTGGATTTGCTTTACTGAACTCAGTTTACAAATTTAATAATGATTTTTTTTTCAAAACATATCTTTTGAAGAATGCAAGAGAACTTTCTGATCGCAGGTTCTAGAAAAAATATGATTTACATATGAATGCACCCACGTGGATAAATTTTTACAGATTGTCTTCGACCAATCATTATCTTGTAACTTGCTTCTGTCTATAATTTCCTTCCACATTGACTCAAACTCTTTATTTGTTTCTGATTCTTAAACAGCTTTATAGAAGTCTTTAAAATGCTTATCATAAATGATTGCATTTAATTTTTCAGAAAACTTATTCAAAATATGTCAACTACAAAATCTATTAAATTAAATGTATTAGGAAGAGTTTGAGAAATAGCCTTTTCCATTTTGTAGTAATTATTTTGGAGGCATTGCATGGCATAGCTTTCTTAAATTTCTGAATAGCCAAATAAAAGAATGTGTAGTCTCATCACTTACGAAAGAACATGCTAGCACTTTTGTTTGTCCATGATTATTAACCTTATTATTGGTGGAAATATCAGTTTATATACTCACATATCACCATAAAATTGATAAGTATAGGTTCCAACCGCTACTAAGAAGATTGACTTGTTAGCTCTACACAGTATTGTTGCAGGTAAATTTTCCATTCTTTTTTTTGTTGTTGTTGTTTTGTTAAATTTGTAATTTGAATAGTTTGGATTTTCTATTTTCTTTCAACGGAGAATTTCAGGAAAAAAAGAGGAAAAAATTATTAGAAGAAACAAAAAGGGAGTGATATAGCAAGTTTTATACGGATCAAAATCCAAGTATTTTTCTTCTGTAAAATATGATGCCAAACTCAGTTGGATTGTTAGTGGAAATTGAATCTGTGAAATAAGTTGTGTTTCACGTCTTGTCAATTCTACCAGACTATTTGGTGTTGTGAACATGAAAGCAACGTCAAAACATGAAATGGAAGTTGCCCAAGTGGTCATTATATTTCAAAACGTCATAAGAATTTTTGGTAAAAATAATAATTTCTTAAATGAGTCATTTTCCTTTGGCGAGATTCAATCCATGAACGAACGAAACAATGTTTTAAAAAAGACTGCTTCTTTTCTTATAAGAATTATTACAAATCTCATTTGATTCAACAATTAGATCATTGGATATGTGCTGAATAATGATGAAAAAATACAACCTTTCACAGAGTAAAGTACAATTTATTATGATGGTGTGCCTTAGGTTTATATAAGTAATTGCTTCTTGCATACATATATTATTGTTTTTACAGAGAACACATAAGGGAATTACAGAGTAGAAGTATAGCGAACTTAGCTAAAGGCATCAGAAATATTTCCCCGAATGGTTTAGAACTCGAGTATGTTAGTACGAATCTTTAGTATGATATAAATACTAGTTTATTTATCTAGTATAGTTAATTGTAGTTTTTTCCAATATATGGCACAATTGCATGACGGAAGTACAACATAACCCACTGATGATTTATATGCTCTAGCATGTGGTCCATATATTTTTGTAAAGTCTCATTTTGGTTGCTTTGTCAATGGTGTTAGATTTCACTTTATGGATCATGATACCCACTGCACAACTCAAAATAGTAGAGTAATTGTTTCTGGAGAACATGATAATTAAGAGAGTAAATTTTTAGGGTATTAAGAGAAGTGATTGAAATGCAAGTACGCTCTCTCTAGGTGAGCCATATTATTCAGATGTGATTAGTACGAATCAAATACAAAAATACAATAGAATTAAACAAGATTGTGGGTCCACTTGTATAAATGTAAGTCAAAAGTGGTACAAAAATGGTTCTTTTATCCTCGAATGTCAAGTCAAATAATTATTTTATGTGGATGACTACAAATCTAGATCAGGGTGGAATGTGGTGCAAAAAGTTCAACATAGACATTTATGGGATGTTCCTAAGAGGTTAGAAGATGATAACACATAAATCATTGAAATAAGTTCGTAATCTATTGATCCAAAAGTTGATTTAGAGACATTACAATTACATAGAGACGGTGTGGGACCTTCTGAAGTAGATGTGAACTCATTAAATGTAGAAGATAACGATGTAAACTTTAATTTCATTGATGATATAGAGGAAGAAAATGAGACCTTAGCAAATTATGGCAATGATTCAGAAGATATAATTCAAAGTGATGGTCATACAAATTTTGAATCGTAAAATGCGTTTGAGAAACTATGTCTATTCTTGTTTTATTTATTAAGGGGTCTGGACTCTATATGTTGACGGAGTCTCCAATCACCGGGAGGCAAGAGCGGGAGTAATCGTTCTGGTCCCACAAGGGAAATACTTGAACAAGCATTATCTTTTAGTTTCAAAGCATCTAGTAATGAAGCCGAATTATGAAGCACTACTACCTGGAATCCGTTTGGTTCGTAAATTGGGGGTAACAAAAATTAAAATATTTTTTATTTCTAACCAGATTTCAGGAGAATACAATGCAAAACGTACTATGATGGTGAATATTTACAACGGACCAGAGAAATGTTGCTGCTATTCAAGAAATATGAGATTAAGCAGATATTAAGGACATAAAACTCCAGAGCAGACGCCTTAGCCAACTTGGGGTCTTCAATGCAACTCCCATATAAAAGGAGCATATCTGTGGAGTTCATCAGTGTGGTCCAGAATAAAAAAACCTATACAAATTGATGCCAAAATAGAAACAAGAAAATAGGAATGGAACTGGCAGGAAAATATCATACATTATCTTCTGAGCGATGATCTTCTTGCTAAAAAAACCAAAAACTTCAGCAACGGAGTGCCAAATACTCGCTGGTTGAAGGAAAGTTGTATCAGAGGTAATTTTCTTGGCCCTATCTCAAATGTCTCACACCAACGGAAGCTAAGTATATGTTGTCTGAAATACAGGAAACAGTATATGGAAATCATGCTAGCGGGAGATGTCTAGCAAACAAGGTACTTAACAAAGGATATTACTAGCCCAAAATGCATGAAGAAGCAAAGTTGTTCATTAAAAAATATGAAAAATGGCCCCAGAAGATCTAAACAACTTTAGTGAGACCATGGTCATTCACACAATAGGGACTGGATATAGTGGGACCGCTCCCAATGGTTCCCTCTTAAAAGAGATTCTTGCTCGTGACAACCGACTAGTTCACTAAGTGGATCGAAGTGAAAGCATTGGCTAGAGTACGAGAAGAAGAGGTAAAACAGTTTCTATAGAAAAATATCATATACAAGTATGAATTTGCTTGGGCTCTAATATCTGACAATAGATTGTAATTTATGGGAAGATTGGTCAAAACATTCTCTCATGGGCTTCGAATAAAAAATACTATCAATATCCTACTATCCACAAGGAAATGAACATACACAAAGGTTGAATAGAACAATACTTGAATGTTTAAAGAAATAGCTAGAATTTGCTAAAGAAAAATGGGTGGAAGAGTTTCCTTTAATGCTTTGGGTTTATAGAACCATACCCGAGAACCGACAGGTGCAACCCCTTTTTCTCTAGCGTATGGAGCTGAAGTATATAGACCAGTCGAGATAGGAAGCCCAACGTTAAGGTCCATCATTGATGAAATATCAAATATAGAACGAATGATGAAAAAACTTGATCTTTTAGACGAGCGACGAGAAGCTGCACTCAATAAGTTAGCGATTTACGATCAGAAAAGAAGAACTTACTTTCAGAAAAGGGTAATGGGAATTCCAAGTTGGGGGTCTTGTGCGCAAAAAAGTATTCCAGACGAATGAAGGAAAACTAGGCCCAAATCGGGAAGGGTCATTCATTGTCAAATCAAGTGGAGTAAATGGATATTACCACCTAATGACTGATAATGGTAACAAACTATCCAAGCCATGGAATGCTTTTCAATTACGTAAATGCTATGTGTAATTCTTTTCTATTTCTTTCATAATAAAGATTACTATATTCCGTGATTTTTTCTTGTTCATGATTTTCTACGTAAAAACATTATCTATTTACCTTTAATACTTTCACTAAGCATGATGTGAAGTGAAGCAAATGGGGCCATTGAATTCTGAAAATGAACTCAAGTCCTTGGGAGCTAGAAGTCTTCAATGGGCGTGAGTTCTCAGAAGGAAATGTGGCCACTGAGTTCAGTCAAGTCCTTGGTAGCTAAAGGTCCTAAACTGGGTATGAGTTCTCAGAAGTAAACAGGCCACTGAGTTCTGAAAATGAGCGTAATTCCTCGAGAGTAAAATGTCCTACAATGCACATGAGTTCTTAGAAGGAAACATGACCACTGAGTTCTAAAAATGAACTCAGGTCCTTGGTAGCTAAATGTTCTAAACTGGGCGTGAGTTCTCCGAAGTAAATGGGCCATTGAGTTCTGAAAATGAGCTTAAGTCCATGGGAGTTAAATGTATTACAATGATCATGAGTTTGTAGAAGTAAACGAGGTCGTTGAAATCTATCTTCAGCTTAACTCCCTGAGAGCTAAATGTCCAACAATGGACGTGAATTCTCTAAAATAAATAAAGACACTTCAAGCTCTAAAATGAACTTAAGCTATTATGAATCAAAACTCCCTACAATTAGAATAGACTCTCTAAATGCGTGAAAGGAAACACCCCGATTCAATGAATTAAATATTTCAAGTGTCCAAAAATTTATGTGAATTCTATAAAATAAACGGAGTCAGTTTACCCTCTATGACGAGCCTAAACTATTATAAAACAAAACTCCCTACAATGGGAATAACTCTCTAAAAGCGTGAACGGAAACACTCAGGTTCAATGAATTTAATCTTTCAAGGGTCTAAAAACGGATTTCACTTAGAAAGTTAAAGTGAATGAAAGAATTTTCTAAGTAAAGTGATGGATCTTGTTTAGAAGGTTCTTCATGGTCTAGAACGGATTCCACTTAGGAGATCAAAGTAAGTATTTTCTAAGTGTTTCTGAGCGGGTCCTACTTAGAGAATCTTCCATGATCCAGCACAGATTCCACTTAGGAGATCAAAGTAAGTATTTTCTAAGTGTTTCTAAGTGGATCCTACTTAGAGATTCTTCCTTGATCCAAAACGAAGCTCAATTAAAAGATAAAAGTAAGTATTTTCTACATGTTCTTGAACGGATTCTACCTAGAAAGCCTTCTTTGTTCAAAAGCAGATTCTATATAGAAGAGTAAGGGTTATAAAATACTCAGGGAAGATATTCCTTAAAATGGGAAAGTGAATTTTGAAAGAAATTTTTAGAGACATAAATTCACAAGTATAAGTAAATGGGTTCCAAATCAAATCTGTTAAGAAGAAGAGTTGAAGACAACTATATGAAGGAAAAGTATTTCTCATTAATATTGAAAATTATAAGTTAAAGAAAAATAGAAAAACAAAAAGAAGAAGAAATGTACTAAAAAGAAATTACAAAATGACAGAAAAAGTAGAATTCATTCATCAATGGTAATGTGCTCCTAGAGGTCAACAGTTAGGGCCTCAGTTGGGGCTTCAACACGAGGAAGATAGGGAATAGTGGGAGGAGTTGGAGGTTCTTCTGTAAGAGCTCGTCGTGGTGGAGTCTAACACATGGCATCGCGATAACCCAAGCTGTAGACTTCCATTTCGGGTGTGTCAACTCAGCTTGGTAAAACTTCTCCGCTTCCAGCTCCTTCTCTCCTAGAGCAAGTTGTTTCTCCACTTCAGCGTTCTTTAAGCTCTCGTAGAGCTTAAAAACTTCACATTTTAGAGATTTAATCTCCCCCACTTATTCACAGTGGTTGCTCAAGATCAATTAATGCCCTCCTCAAGGCCTCCATTTCTGCTTCCTTGGCTTCAACCTCTGCTTACAGCTCAATAACGTGAGTCCGCGATCTTCCCCGACCTAGTAGTAAATCCCAACCATAGCCTCGACGTGGGCAGTGTACTCCAAAAGGGCATTGTAGTTTGATAACTCTAAGGATTTAGAGTTATCTTTGCATTTCTAAGTCTAAATTATTAGTAATATTAGGATGATGTATCATTTTATTGTTTAAATTATGTCATTTCCTCGAAGTTTAGTTTTCTGTTGAGTTTTGCTGCCTTGCTAGCAATCCTAATAGTTTTTAGAAATTTTATGTATTAAGTCGTGCTTCTGTGTAAAAAAACCTTGGGATTTTAGCTGCTAGAGAAAATGATGCAGTGTGGATATCATTGTTACTATAGCAATGCCCATGCATGCATGGCATGAGACTTTGTCATCCAGTTGGCGCTAAAAAGAGAGGAAAAACTTGTGCGCTCAAAGGTTGGTTATCTAGATGGCATCAACGCTTTTCCCGTGATCCCCACTGTAGTAGCTTCTTGATACACGTCCTTATTATAAGTTAAAGCCCTAATTCAAAAGCTCCTTATATAGCAAGTACATCCTTTAGAGGAAGCATATGACACATTTGCTAAGAATAAGGGGACATTTTGCAAAGAAGAGAGAGGAGAAAAATAATAAAAAAGGAAAAGAGGATGCGAGGAAGGATATTCATTTATTCTTGTTTCTCTATTTTCATCTTTGCCCCTGTTTGTTTTGCTGTATCTTCTCTCATGAGCTTCATTCTCTGTAAGTCAAAAATGACAATGGTTGTATTTTGCTCATTATGAGCTAAACTCTTAAGCTAGTATGGGTAATGAACATTAAAGATTTTATTTTTAGTTAATGAAGTTTGTTGCTCACACTGCAAGAAGTATTGCATTCTACAATATGTGAATATTTCCATGAAAAGTAATTCACATGGATCATGCGGTGCCTATGACAGCTTCTTATATTAAAAATCCACGTTTTTCACGAGGCACAACGTCTCATTTGAAGACCCCTGTGATATCTCACTTTTTACATGATTTTTCGACTCCTATAGAACGTTGTTTAATGATGTTTTATGACTCCTGTTAACTTTATTCAACATGTGTTTTTAATTCTCATGAATTAATATTCATAGATTTTTTTCTATCCTATTAAATCAGATACCATAAGGTTTTCTGAATCTCATTGATATAGTTTTTGGTTATAAATTATGCCTCTTATAAAGAGATTTTCTTGGCATTTTGTAGATGCTCTTTTTTTACAATCAATTTATATGTATATGTTTACATACCTATTTAAACATTCAAAATTGATACATTACTAGACTAAAAAACATTCAAACATCTTTTCATTTTCACAAAATATTATCCATAAGCATCATCCATAATTATCATCTAAAAGTATCAGTACTTATTCTACTAATACAACGTGCTATTCAAAAGATTAAAAACACATCTAAAAGTTTCACAGACGCTACAAAATAACTTCAATTTTTCACTGCTCAAATCTTCAAAATTTGATGCCATGTTGAAAAGTCTCAAGGGATTGTAGGTCCTGCATTTTAAAGAAAATATATAGTCATTTACTTGATTATATTTCTCACAACTAATATACACTACATTGAGCACAAATATATTGAAAGTCAAATTTGTAGCAACATAAAGCAGTGGAAGCAATGGAGACCCATCACAATGTAGATTATATAAAAACAATTTTATCATTATAGTGGCTCGAGTTAAGATACACCATAGACTATTAAAGGGGAGGCACCCCATATAAATTATCATGTCGTAGGAGTAATTGGTTGCTTCCTAGTCAGGGAGACAAAAAAGTATGAACATTACAAGATTGAGATGATTATTACAATCTATTTGTGACCCTGCATTTGCATTCATGATGATTAAATGTATCTTCACAGTTAGACATACTTAAAGCACAATAACCCCAATCATCTATAACTCTTTCCTCCCAGCGAAGTAAACAGCCTAAATTTGAAGGTATTCAACAATTAGATCTTAGACTAGCTATACGAGTTCAGATTGAGGAATGCCATTCTTTCAATTAATCATTAAAGGCCAGGCTATGAAAAAATTGAAACCAGATCCAAGAAAATTGACCACAAATATGTCAAGTGACTTTCTTTACAAGCAAACAGATCGAAGATATTTAAAAATATCGGTGCACAAGGGCTTAAACAATTTAAATGTCCAATTAATCTGAAAATGAATACAAAGATTTTATACCTTAAGATGTGTTGCAACATCGAGAAATATAAACTCCTGTTATGAAATAAAATAAAGGTCTTAATATAAATCATCTTTGTCAGAGCGAGTATATAGATTTAATGACAACTATTCCATATTTAAAACTTGATAATGGATGCACCAACTTGGAAAGAACTTGAAGCAATCATTACTTATCAGTGTTGGCCATAAAAATTAAACTTTAGATAACAAATGACGTGAACGACAAAAAATTAGGCCATGCAAATCTCAAATGCACACTAAAAGTTTCACTCTGCTCCTCTCTAGCAAGCCAAAGACAACATTTACTTATTTTCCAATCAAAGTCACTCTCAGCGGATAAGAATTGTATGTTCAAAAGCATTTAAGTTAATAATTTAACGAAACAAGATCCTTGTTGATGCAAAAGAACATCATCATTGATATGATATATAATAGAACTAGAGGGTTATGAATTTCATCCATCATTGTGGTTGAAATTTGAATCATGATAAAATTTCCAATCTAGAAAATACCATCTTTAGAATCTTGGCCGACATATCCTAAAGGCCCTATAAGAATATAGAATTTTATAGGATTTCTAAACAATGATTTAAAGTAAAGAAAATGTAGTTGGTGAAGTTCATTACATGTATGAAACAAAATGTAGAAAGGTAATGTAAGAAGTAAGAACCGAATGCTCAGAAAAAGGAAATGGCAAAAGAAAGAAAGAAATAATTGTTGAAAAGAAACTAAACACATTGCACTTCCTTCTAGAGTATAATTTTATATGGACTATCATTTTCTTTAGTTCAAAAACCTAAAATTCTTCTTCTTTTTCTATTTCTTTCAAGCTAGACGTGTACAACAATATTTTTTACATCGTTGTTTTGATTAATTTTATGTGCAATAGAGAAGAATGGTATGGTACCCTGCGAGTGCTATGACAACTCCAGCAGTTACAACTAAGCAGCCAACGATCTGATTTAAAGAGTACCTCCTGCCCAATAGTAGAGGAGAAAAGGCCAGCTACCACACCAAAAAGGTCAATAAGAAAACCAAAATTAAGAAAGATATTAATGGAAAGAAAAAGCAAACATGGAAAATAAGTTACTTTTATGATTAATGCATTTGTTACATAAATCACAATATTCTGATTATGTTCCATCCATAACAGAGACTAAAATTTGTATATGCCATGACTGAGAAAAGAAATTGGTTATCAAATACAAGCATATTGCACCGCAACTAAGATTGCATCAATTTTACAATCAAATCAGAATTTCAAACAGAATTAAAACTTGGAAGAATTTAGAATAGATCATGAACTTGTCAAAGAGATACAGTTTAGATACATCACAAAAGATAAGCCTTGTTTCTCTCTCTGTGTGTGTTATTAAGTAATAAGTAGCTAAAAGGTCAGTAAGTTGATTGAAACATGTTGTCTAAGAAAACTAGCTGCGATTCACATGGCCAAGTCTCTTCCTTTCTTTGGGTGGAAAGAGTACGAGAAGAACCCCTTATCATCATCTTCATAATCCTACTGGAATTATTCAAATAGGTCTTGCTGAAACCCAGGTCAGATTCAAATCCAAACTCAATCTCAATGTAATTTCAGTTTCAATGTAAATATCAATACTACTTAAGTCACATTCTACTGCTACTAAACTAGGTCACTCTAAATTTTGAACTTTATGCACTGAAAATGTCTATGACACTGTTTAAATGAATGCTAGCTATATTGTACGCACATTATATAACAATGTAGCTTTATTTTCTTATGCATCTCTCATTTGACCTTATTGAGGAATGGCTAGCCAGTAACCCGGAAGCAGTGGGGTTGAAGAGAAATGGAGAATCTATGTTCAAAGAATTGGCTCTCTTCCAGGACTATCATGGCTTACCTACATTGAAAAAAGTAGGTTCCTGTCCAAAAAAAGGAGAAATGTAAAGCCTGATCAATTGAAGTACTAAAAGTTGGAAATTTTTTATTAATTGTGTCAGAACTAGTAGAGTTCATGGCTAAAATTCAAGGGAACAAAGTAAAGTATGAGTCTAATAAGCTAATGCTCACAGCAGATGCAACTTCTGCTAATGAGATTCTAATGTTCCGTTTGGCTAAGCCTGATGAAGCTTTTCTTCTTCCCACGCCATACTATCCAGGGTAACCTACAATTTTATCACCTTATATTATTTTCTTTTTGTTTATCACTAAAAACAAGAATCAATATAAAAATAATTAAACTAAAATGTTGGGAAAAACTATTTAAAAATTATTGCTTATTATTTCTACAAAGAGAGGTTTTTAAACTGTTGAAGAGAGATGAACTATATTGTTGAAAATTAATGTTAAAAAAATTAGTTTTACTTAAAGTCTTCCCAAACAGGCCTTAGTAAAGAACATGTATTTCATCAATTACATCAATAAAATATCAACATGGGCAGGTTTGATTAGGATCTTAAATGGCGAGCTGGAGTTGAAATTGTTCCAATACATTGCTCAAGCTCCAAGGGATTTAGAACAACAATAACTGCAATGGAGGAAGCCTATCAAGAAGTCAAAAACCTTAACTTCAGAGTCAAAGGGGTTTTGGTCACTATCCATCAAACCCATTAGGCACAACCATGACCCAAGAAGAACTCAATCTCCTTTTCCGAGTGAAGTTCATACTTTACCAAAAAGAAAAGTGTAAGTACCTGACTCAATGTGGGTATAAACGGTCCAAGAAGCATGGCTGTGGAATATGCATAGTAGTTAGTACAAATACCATAATTGAACACTATAATTTTTTTTAATTTACGAATTCTTTTCATGATTCATACCAAACGAAAAACCTAGTGATTCTACTTTAATCTAAGCTATCGAAAAATAACTCAGAGACCCCAAGGATTCAACACTTACCTCAAGTCAATGTATTAAAAAATGCTAGAAATTAACACACATCTCCATCATTAACCCCAGTCATTAAACCCTGTAAATTACATACAAATTTGAGGTATTTCACAAACTTACCCAGAGCTTGACACCTCTATAAGGCAGTCACTAATTAAGCCCTACCCTACACTTTTTAGGACTCTCAGCCTTTCTTAGGGCTTACCTCTATCATGCAGAGAAAAAGAGAAAAAACCCACCAGCAAGATTGAGATTGTGAGATCGAGATACAGTATGGTAGAGAAAGAGACAGATCTTGAAAGAGAGAAAGATAGAGAGACTCACCAGAGGCCTAATAGTAAGTAGAGCTCGACAAGGGGGATGGATGAGGGCGAGCAGTAAGAAACCCACACCATCCGCATAGAAATAATTGCAGAACGGAGACAATCACTCAAAATCAAACCCTTATTCTTCGCACAAGAAATCATAATAAAGAGACTCGTTCATGACCATTAGAAGCTTCAATATGTGAAGATATGTGAGACGAAGATAGTCGAGGGAGGCAAAGGGAAAATTTTCAAAATCAGATGAGAGAGAGACAGACCCTACCTGAGAAGCTTTAGGTGAGGTGAGAGTGAGACTGAGAGAGTCAAGGCAGCAAAAGCGTGAGGCTAGGGTTTCCTTTTTCTCTTGGCTTCCTTCTATCTATGACTCTAAACGTTGAAATGAAGGAATGAGAGATGAGGTGCAAAATTTTATTCCTTTAGGCGTGAATAAAATTTTCATCACCACTTTTTTTTCCTTTTAATAAGATTCTGATTTACTGGGCTTTCTTAAAATGTAATTGATGTACCTATTCTACAAGAGAAAATAATGAACCTTCTTACTGAAAGCTGTAGAATGTCATATTTATTGTAGTGTCATTTCTCAGTAGCATTTCATTCAAGGTTACTTAATGCTCAGATTTTATTATTGTTTGGCCATCTCTAATACACAAGTTGGAAATTCTGGAAATGTTTCATCTAATGGATATTGCTTGAATGATATTTGAATGCTTAAATCTTATAGATCTAAGTGTTTAGTGAGGAATACAAGCATATATGCTCACCTTGTAAATCAGTCAGCTGAAACTAATAAGAGGTAACTCTAATCTGAATTAGACTTAGGAATAAATTAATTAAGCTTAAAGTTAATGATCACAAGGATGAAAATCTATTGTGCAGACGAGCTGAGGTTAATGCTATCAAGAAGCTCTAGCAACATAAGCAGATTTAACTAGGAATATTAATGATAAGGGGAATTAACCATGCTATTTCATTATTGAATACACAAGTGTTACTAAACCTAAATTTCATATTCTGCAAGTGTTACTTTAAACCATTTCTCTTAAATTAGTGTACTTGACATTTAGGTTACTTGAAATCAGCTAACATTGTTATCATATTTCCAACTCGATTAAATTGATTTATCTAATTGCTTAGTTTCCCATCAGTCCCTGTGGAGACCGACGCTCATTTATCACTTTATTACTTGTTAATGACACGTACACTTGTGTATATATCACATACAACATAGTGTAGGATGACCTACATGAAAGAAAAGGAAGTAAGTGGATATGCATTGGAAAGAAAAAAAAGGAAATTGAAAATAAAGACTAGGGAAAGTGAGTTACCTTAACGAGGTCATGGCTCATAGCATATTGAAGAGCCCCAATCTTTGTATGCTTAAGAATGGAAGTATCACATTCAAAAGTGATCCCACGCATGAGTGTGAGATGCAAGCAGATCTTCTAGAAAGCTTACTAAAGTGGGGATTGAGGAGTCTCCTAGAAGAACCTCAAGCGCAATGGAGTAACACTTCCTATTACTCCATCAGTAATCGAGGAGTCCTCCCAGCCGGGGTAGAAGTAAAAGGATTCTAGCCATCAGATCTTGTATAATAACTACCAGCGGAGGAGTAAAGAAGATGATGGAGGAGAGAACAAGGTTACCTTTTGAGTACAGGAGGAGTCGAGCAAGAAAATGACAGTTAAGTCTGCTGGCAAACGTTCCGTTCATTGGAGCCACTGGCCATTGTTTGAATCCTCCTCATCCTTTGAAATCTGTTGATTAAAGTTGTCTTGCTATCTGAAGAAGAATCAACAGAAGAGACAGAGGAAGAACCTTTTCAGCAGTAGCTTCTTCGCAGGATGTTGAGGTAACGAAAAATTGAGTAAGGAGGATGGCAACGACAATGACTTAGACTGGGCCAAAAATGGCTCTCCTTGCTAGATCCAATAATGAGTTTTAGTCACAGATTGGCGCGTGATAAGAAGCAGAAACACAGGTCATATTCTCCTTTGAGAAATAAGGTTTCCTGTTGCTTTGTTTATCTATAAGGATAGTAAAAGAAAGGAAATTAGTTATATAAACACATGACAAAAAAAGAATGAAAAGCAAAAAGTGAGAAGAAGAACGGGGCACATGCAATGACACTTACTGAAATTCCTCAACTCTGAGGAAATGTCCAGTGATCATCAACGCCTCATTCTCCTTATATTAGCAACATGTCTCTATCCCATCCTTTATCATCTTTGGGGTGGTTTTTAATTAACCCTCTCTCGTCTTGTCATCTGGGGAAAACATAATAGTTTCTCCCTCTTGACTTGACCCTATAGGTGATTCTAAATTCTAAAACCCCAAATTTAAGCAAAAAAGCCTAGTCATCGACTTAAAAGAAAGTAAAACCCTATAGGTATTAAGGGTGAACTGAGAAGGGGCAAGGTTATAGTCGTTAAAGAATTCCTGGAATAAGGGTGACATTGGAAATCTAAACTCGAGAGCTATATACATTGGTTGAAATGTGTTTTCTATGGAGGCTTACAGGGAAAAGCCATTACGTCATTTTCCCCTAAGGCGCAGTGGACACTACTTGGATAAACATGAGTGTAAGCTCTCATGAACTCGCTAAACTCAATAACTTTCTTACTCTGGGAATGGAGGGGGAGAAGATAGACTCGGACATGGCTGAACACAGAAGAACTAAAAGAGAGAAGAAGAAAGACTTATGAAGAAGAAGGCTAAAGAAAGCACGATGATAAGACGAAGGAAAAACTAGAGTTTGTAAAGGCAAGGATTCGAATGAAACATTAAAACGAGAATGTGAAAAGACAGGGCCGTCAAGTGATAGAAAATAATCGATGCCAGTACACACAATAAGAGGTCCGTAATCAAAGATGTCAGAACATCACTTCTTTGTCACTTCACATTGAACCACACAACGAGATCTGGAAGAAAAAAACAGTCAAAACATATGCACAAGGAGGCGCGACTATTGGTTAGAAGATGAATGGATGATGCCCATGGTTGAACGAAGCACGAGCAACATAGAGCTTCATTGTCCTCAACAACATGAGTTTTAAGAAAACTAGATGAACGGACAAGGCATGAAAGTAAATAATGACCATGTTGTTTTGCCTCAGAAGTGGGTCCCCATGATTCAGAAGTAAAATATTATATATCCACACTTCGTTAATGGAGAACAATTGGGGCAATTGAACGGGTAACAATTCTAGATAGCTGACACATCATGAATGAGAGTGGTTCATAGCCAATCGAAAAAGAGGAAATGAATCGTTAACGTGTGACAACTGAGGATAATCAAGCATGATCATCAGATGTGGTGAACGGGCAAGATCTGCTTAGATTGATGCTTAACGACTAAGTCGAAGATGGAATATTCTTTTTATTCCCTTTCCAGTTGTAAATCGATAAGGTGAATCAAATTATGTATAACAAATTCAAAGCCTATAAATAGAGGCTGATGTAACACTAAAAATTAATTCTGAAGAAGAAAATCACATACATTTTTGTTAATTTTCTCTCTCGTAATTACTCACAAAAATTTCCTTTACACTGGTAAAGAGTGGCTTCAATGAGGGTAAGATCATAGGTTCAGATTATAGTATATTCATATTTCATAAAGGTTGCACTTTAGGAGTCATACCTAATGGTCCACGTGAGATGAATGGTCTAGGTCCGGTCGGGTCCGGCCTGCGGGCTTGGTTGTACCTAAGCACACAAGATTGGACTGAACCGATTCTATACAGTTTGGGATGGCGTGAGTCTGGGTGTTAATGGGCTAGTCTGGCTGGTTCGATAGGCCGGCCCGGCCCACATGTCATCTCTAATATTTAAAAGAACTATTCCTTCCTTAAAAAATCAATTCAACATTTTTATAATTTTCTATTTGTTTTAAAATCTTAATTAACTTGTCAATAGAGACAAACGAATTAAGCATAAACGTTAACAAAAATAGAGATTGAATTAGTGAAATTTATGAGCATATGAAAAACTACACTTGAGATTGCTGATTACAACATAACCAAGAGTTCATGCATTTTAGCTTTAGAATACCTGAACATCCTATTTCAAAACCACCTGCTGTAATTTTTGTATATTCAGTCATCTAGATATAAACTCTCATCTGGCACGCTTTCTAAGATTTATGCAAGATTCATCCATGATAATGCTATCTAGCCTTTTAGCATAAAAGTGCTAGTCTTCCTTTCTACATTCTATTGGTTGTCCCGCCAATTCACCCCTGTAGAAGCTTTTTTCCATTCACCGATTTCAGTGTTATTTCGCTTATTGGAGGTTTTTCTTTCTGTTATTTTGTTCGCTTGTTATTACTCATGAACTCTTTTATTACTCGTGACTGCTTTTCTGATCTACTTTAAACTCTCCTTTTCTTCCCCATCTCTCTTAAAAGACCACGACTTTCAAAATTTCTTGAAACGTTACCTCATAATTAGTCATTCCTCTTTTTTTTCAAGTGTGCTATGGAGGAGGATTATCAGTTCTCAGTCTTAGTTATCGATCTTGAAGATCTTCTTCCTTAAACTGAGAAGAGGGTGGAGCTATGGTTGTTGGAAATTAATCCCTGATAAGGGCACCAATACATACAATTGTGTCATCTATACTAAGAAGTTGCTGGAACAATGAATTTAGACTGGAAGTTAGAGTTCTTGAGAAAAACCTATTTCTTTTCCAGTTTGACAATGTAAAAGATATGGAGAAAGAGATTACATGAGGTCCACAGGAATGTCAGTGGCTTGTTGCTATTGATTCAAAAGTATGTGCCAGGTTCCAAACTTCAGAAATCACCTTCGATTTCAGCCCCATCTGACTACATATTCCAGATCTCTTACCAGCTAGGTTCTTGAACTAGTAATAAGAAGACTTGTTTCTCATATAGGAGAAATAGTAGAAATTGACACTTACACACTTGAAAATGGATTGTCTAGGTCAGTCAGAGTCAGGCTGAATCTAAACATAAAAAACTCATTGACAAGGGGTATGGATTAAGAGAAAGAAATGCCCCTAATCAGGGTTGATATGAAGTATGAATGTTTACCTCAATTATGCTTCTTTTGTGGGAAGTTCTGTCATGAAACAAGAAACTATCCAATTGAAAGAGATGGAAACGATTGCTTGTTTGAGGAATTGATGAGGTCTAAATCAAACTTTAAGACACCTATGCACATCAGAGATATTTACATCAAGGATAACCTGGAAAAAAAGAAATCAATATATGAGGTTGAGATGTCAAGAAAGAATGATGTCGTTACCAATGATACTAAATGTGGAGGTTCAAATAGTGTAATGTGTGCAAAGAACTAGCCTGGTTGAGATCAATAATAATGAAGAGATACATTTGGAGGAATCTAGAGTTGAAACTGTTCAAGTTTTGGAAGACAAAAGTGTCAAGAAGCATAAGGCTATCAACAAATAAGAGAACCAAAGTAAGGAGGTCAAGAAGCCTGCCAGTAGAGGAAGAGCAAGAATTAAAGGCATTGTGATCAAATCATAAAAGGAACTAGGCTGTAAGAAACAAAGAACTGATGATGATACTATGCTAAAACTAAAAATGCCTAGGAAGTCTTGACAAATACCCCTAACAATGATTGTAAAGGCTACAGTGACTTGCAAAAAGAAGTCACCACAGTGCCCATGAAGCTTATCTGTTGACATTGTCAAGGTTTAGGTCATCCATTGACAATTCAAGCTTTAAGGATTCCATAGCTCTTCATGAACGAGATTTGGTATGCCTGCTAGAGACTAAAATTTAAGAGTAACAAAGTTGAAAAGCTATGTAGAGGATTTAAATTTGATTTTGTTCATGTGGTAGATCTAGTTGGACTTTCTGGTAGCATTGCTATCTTTTGGAATTGTAATCTCAATATCTAAATTTTATCTAATACAATGAATTCTGATGACGATACTCTAATGTACTTGGTGGATTGACCTTTGTTTATGGAAATAGGAAGGATAGCGATAGATGGGCTAAATTTGATTCCCTTGCCAGAAATAAGAAGGATAGTGATAGATGGGCTAAATTTGATGCCCTTGCCAACACAAAAAAGCAGTGAACACTCTTGGTTGATAATGGGAGATTTTAATGATATGCTTTCTAAAGAAGAGAAATATGGTGGAAAGGAATTTGATTTTGCAAAAGCATGGAAATTCAGGAGCTTTTTAGATAAGTATGTTTGACACTCGAGCCAAAGGTTTCTTCTTTACTTGGAGGAATGCGAGAGAAGGATCTGGTCTTACTCTAGAAAGGTTGGATAAAGTTTTTAAAACTCAGCCTCTATGGATTTTTTCCTCACCTTGAAGTAGTTGTCCATCCTAATGTTGGCTCTGACCACAACATGTTGGTGGTTAATTTTTCTAAACAGTTAAACCAAAGGAGAAAAGGGCTTCCAACTTGAAAACAAATGATTTCTCGAGGAGGGTTATGAGGATACTGTAAATAAAGGTTGGGATAGCACGAACTGAGTTAAAGGAATGGCTAATCAGATCTCAAAGCTTAAAGGAAAGGCTAATCAACATTTGAAGTCATGGATATAATCTAGAAGAGGTAACCCTCAATAAGAGATAAATAACATAAAAAATAGACTAGAAATCTTGAAAGTTGAAATTCTTAGTAAATGGGGGCAGAAGAAGCTCTTGAAAAAAGGACTGGCCAACATATGAAAGCAAGAGGAGGCATACTAGGACCAAAGAGATAAATAGGAATGGGTTAGATTTGGAGATAAAAATACCAAAATTTTCCATAAAAGTGTATTGAGATTGAAGATGAGAAGGGAATAACATAAACATTTTGCAGCTTTTATTCATACATTTTCACTGTAAAACAGAATCTGAAATAGATTGGGTTCTAAATCATTTTGATTTTAGAGTAGATGAAGAGGCTAATAAAAGATCAACTTCTACAGTTTTTATGGAGGAGCTTAAACATACCACTTTCTCTGTAGGAGCAGACCAAGCTCTTGGCCTAGATGAATTGCCAGGTTCTTTTCTTTTTTCAAAATCGTTGGAGCTGATCAGTGGAGACATTTTAAAAGCTGCATATGACTTCTTTGATAATGCTTATCTCCCAAAAGCCATGAATGCGATCATCACACTCACCCTAAAAGTACAACAGCTAGAAACACCTTCACAGTACATACCAATAACTATATGCAACTTAACATACAAAATTCACTCTAAAGTCATGGTAAACAAACTAAAACCTCTCCTTGACAACTTATTTCCAACAACCAAGATGCTTTTGTAAGTGGCAGGCATATCCAGGAAAATAACTTAGTTGCTCAAGAGGTTTTCTACCATTTAAAAAAGAAATAAAATGGGCAAGAAATGTGTCATGGCAATCAAGACTGATATGATCAAAGCTTATGACATGGTCAGTTGGAGTTTCTTGGAAAGCTTGCTTCTGAAATCAGTCTTTCGTAGGAAGTAGTGGGTGATGGTATAAGTATCAACTGTCTCTTATAAATCTAAGATGAATGGTAGCTCCTATTTTGGGATTAAGCCCTCTAGAGGATTGAGAAAAGGTGACCATCTCTCACCTTATCTCTTTATACTTGTTGCAGAAAGTATCTCAAAGTGTATTAACAAGGCAATATCAAATGGTTAAATAAAAGCCGTAAAAATTAGAAGAGAAACATCCCCATCCCTCATCTATTTTTTTGGAGATGATAGCCTCTTTTCTGTGAAACTGATATGGCCCGTTGTATCAAAATTAAGAAGATATTGCAATGCCTCTGGCCTAAACATAAATTCCTCTAAAAGTTGTGCATGATTTAGTAGAAATGTTAGAAGAGAGAAATGAGAACTGCTGCAAGATTTTTGGGAAATTCCTTGTTCTGATTTAAAAGATTATTACCTGGGTCTCCTACTGATTGGGGCTACTCAAAGACTGTTATATGTTCTTATCTGATGGAATGCATGGGTAGTAAAATGGCCCTACTAAAAACCAAACTAATTTCACAATGAGGGGAAGAAATTCTGCTAAAATTCATTATACAAGCTCTACCTAGCTATGTTATAAGTATTTTTAAGCTCTCCTAGGGGATTTGTAACAACCTTCAAGCAACCATGTTGAAGTTTTTTGGTGGAATAAAAAGGGAGAATAACAACGGTTAAGATGGTATTAAATAGGCAAGCTTCATGCTAGGAAAGAGGACAGTGAACTGGGTTTCACAGAACTGGCCAGGCAAGCTTGGTTTACTTCCCTAACTCAAATTTTTTGAACTTCAAAGTTCCTAAATCATGTTCTTGGGCTTGAAAGAGGCTGTGATTAGGCAAAGAGGTCATTAGGAAAATTTTCATTTAGTGTGTTGGTAATGGGAAGTTCGTCAGCATTTGGGAAGATAGATGGCTTCTTAAACACCCTAATTTAGAAGACTTTAATCACCAATCTTTGAGTAGGGTTTCATATTTCTTCTTAGCCTAAGGCTATTGGGATAACGAGAAGGTGTACCGGTTCATTCTCCATTAGTTAAAAATGAAGAAGAACAGAGGAACCCCGAGTAGTCAAAAGAGGACTACATGTTCTTTCACAGTTACCTCAGTGGCATTCTCTCATTAAGAGCTTAATACACTTTGTTTTGTCTGTGTAAAGGGAACAGTAATCATTATCTCTCTAATCATTTTTATTCCCTTTGCACGTTTTCTCCTCTGCTCTCTCTCGTGCGTACGCTCTCCACCTTTTGTATTTTTTCCTACACCTAGCTTTATTCTCCAAATATAAAAGAGTTACCTTTTTCTTTTAGAAGGTGGAGCAATAAATATAATAAAATACATTTTCTTGCAATTCTATTTTGGTATTAGAGCAAAGCATGCCAACACCAATATGTCTAGCACCGATTCACTGACTCGCTCCACTGAAACAAGTAAGGCACCAGAAATAAGCCCAGCTGCATCTCTTCATAATACATAAGTGAGTAGCAGAGCTACCCTAACCCAGGTGTGCTCGGTCAAGTTGGATCGAAGCAGCTACTTACTATGGGAAACCATGGTCTTTCCTATTATCAAATGACTCAAACTAGAAGGGTTTATCACAGGGACCAAATAATGTCCACCACCCATGGTAAATGCTGGAACAACAACAAAGCCAAATATAACGACCAACCCAGATTATGAAGACTGGGTGTCCAATGACCAACTGCCTTTGGGATGGATCTATGGCACAATGACTTTCTATATAGCCTCACAACTAATGGGGGCAAAAACTTCACAGGAACTTTGGAATGCAACAAAAAAAATTTCTGAAGTTCACACTAGAGCCCGAGTCACCTATTTCAAAGGCAAATTACAAAGGACAAGGAAAGGTTCAATGGAAATAGCAGAGTATCTCATTGTCATGAAGAATCTGGCTGATAATCACTTTAGCTCAGAGTCATATTCCTCTAAAAGACTTAATCACTCAAATCCTTGTTGGTTTAGACTCTGAGTACACACCCATTGTAGTTCAACTAGACAATAGAGAGACCATCTCTTGGATAGATTTGCAAACAACCCTACTCACATATGAAAGTAGATTGGAGCAGGTCAACACCTATCAAACTGTCAATCTAAACCTTGCACAAGCCACTACAAATCTGACCATGAGTAGACAAGATAACAGGTTCTCAGGGAACATGGGCCATAGAGGAGATTCAAGATACTCTAACTCAAGAAGTTACAGAGGAAATGTGGGAATGGCTTTTGGCAGAGGAAGAAACTCAAACAGTAACTCAACGCCAACCTATCAAGTCTGTGGTAAGATAGGTCACGCAGCAACCATTTGTTGGAACAGATATGATCAAAACTACTCACAATGAAGAACCCAAATGAGATCAACCAGCTCAGCCTTACCTACTCACAATGAAGAACCCAAATGAGATCAACCAGCTCAGCCTTTCAATGGCTACATGGCCTCTCCCAACACCTTATATGATCCACTTAGTGTATGTCCTCAAAACATGTGTTTTGACATTTTGATATGAAATTTAAAGAGGATTACATTTTTCTTATAATTATTCTTTTAAATTATTGTTGAATAATTTATATAAATATCTAAAAATTACATATTCATTAATGAGACTATGATCTTATATTAATATGAGAAGATTAAGATCATAGATAATGAATAAAATTATCAGCAACATATTAAAGTATGAAATCTTTAATGAATAGTTGCTATTACGATTCATTAAGTGTTATCAATGTGTGTAATCTAGATGTTGATAATTGATGTGGATAAACATCTTAGTGAATGTACTTTATATAATAAGATTATATATGACATAATCGATGTGAATTAATATATTTATTAATGTGTCGTTTATCATAAAGATTTAATACACATCGATTGGATGATCATATGTAGATCAGTCTGAATTTTGAGTAGTCATGAACTCATTTGCATGTCTACTGGATCTTTTGATTCACTCGTTAAGCTTTATTTGTTAATCAGGCTAGTGACTTTTGTTTTGGAGATTCAATGATGTAGATTGGTTGGGGACATGATCTTACAAGATTTAGAATCTAAGCTTTCCTAACGGATCGTATATTGGTTCTCTTAAGTGTTAATTCTGAAACTGAATGGTTATTGAGCTCAAGTTTATAATAATAGTAAAAATTAGTTATTCACTAGTGGATTAATGGCACTTAAGGATCAAAAAGTATTTAGAAGGGTAAAATGGTAATTTTAACCAGATCTAATTTACAAACAAATAATTGGAAGACATAACTACATGAAATGATTATGTCACTGGACTACATGATAATACTCTATAAATACATTCTATAATCTTTAAGAGTGCAATTCCATATTTATAATGGAGTAGTAATAGAATTAATAAATAAAAATTTTAATTAAAGAATTTAATTAATAATCTGGTTAATTGAAGCTTAGTATTATAGGTCTATGGTTCTCAAGTCACCTCTATACTATGTTGTCCAGGGTGTGAATATTTCCTGACATGAGAAAATGACTAACTTGTAAAATGAATTTTATTCTGGGGTAAGTACATAATTATGAAATAATTATGTGTGATTAGTTATTTAAGAATTAATTAATTGAATTATTTATATATTTAAATATAATTTTCAGAAATTATATATATATATAATTATCGATTTTTTAATTATCGATAAGTGAGACAGAATATCTAATTAAATTATTCTTAGATAATAATTTAAATCAACTAAATATGTTATTTGTTAAATAACAGATAAGTTAGTTGATAGGGATAATCGAATATGTTAACTTTGAATTAACTGATATCTAGATAATTATCTGATTAAAATAAATATTTAATTCACAGTAATGATCACGTGTCAATCACTGATGGAGTATCAGAAATTGTCATAGACTACTGTGATGCCATGTGACACTACAGTTGTGCACACTTGTAGTGAGTCTCATTACAATTGGTAATTTTACAATCAAAATTTATTTAAGTTTATTCCTAAAAATCTGATATGCCATTATCTATAATATATACAGATATTATTCTAATGGGCTTGGTTATTGAAAGAAGATGAGAGAATCAGTTGATCAAATCATCAGTTCGTCAATCAAGAGTTGAATTGAGAAAACGATTGGTGTCAGAGAGATTTTCTTCTTGTCGGGGACTATGCCCTAAAAGCAAGTGTATTGACATTTTGATATGAAATTTAAAGAGAACTACTTTTTTCTTAGAATTATTCTTTTAAATTATTGTTGAGTAATTTATATAAATACTTAAAAAATTCATATTCATTAATGAGACTATGATCTTGTATTAGTACAAGATGATTAAAATCATAGATAATGAATAAAATTGTTAGTAACATATTAAAGTATGAAATCTTTAATGAATAGTTGCTAGTACGATTCACTAAGTATTATGAATGTGTGTGATCTAGATCCAGATCATTGATTTAGATAGATATCTTAGTGAATGTACTTTATATAATAAGAATATATATGACAAGACTGATATGAATTAATATATTTATTAATGTGCCGTTTATCATAAAGATTTAATACACATCAATTCAATGATCATATGTAGATCAGTCTGAATTTTGAGTAGTCATAAACTCGTATGCATGTCTACTGGATCTTTTGATTCACTCGTTAAGGTCTATTTGTTAATCAGGCTAGTGACTTTTATTTTGGAGATTCAGTGACGGAGATTGGCTGGGGACATGATCTTACAAGATTTGGAATCTAAGCTTTTCTAAAGGATCGTATATTGGTTCCCTTAAGTGTTGATTCTAGAACTGAATGGTTATTGAGCTCAAATTTATAATAAGATTAAAAATTAACTATTAACTAGTGGATTAATGGTACTTAAAGATCAAAAGGTAATTAGAAGGGTAAAATGATAATTTTGACCAGTTCTAATTTACGAACCAATAAATGGAGGACATAACTGCATGAAATGATTATGTCAGTGGAGTATATGAGAGTACTTTGTAAATACATTCTATAATCTCGAAGAGTGCAATTCTATATTTATAGTGGAGTAATAATGTAATTAATAAATAATATTATATAATAAAGAGTTTAATTAATAATCTAATTTATTTGAGCTTAGGATTATAGGTCCATGGTCCCCAAGTCATCTCCATACTATGCTATCTAGGGTGTGAATATAATGTTTGGATCATATCAAATAGCTAGGCGAAGTGCTACATGCTTGTGAGCATGAATGATGTTCTGAGAACCAAACATGAAAGCATGGAGACTGCCTATGAGATTTGAAAGCTTTACAGGCAATAATTAGGTAGCAGTCCGATCAAATTCGTCATGAGGCCACTAGGAGCTATACAGCAACTAAGATGAGGAATGATACTTCCGTTCGAGAACATGTTTTGCATAATCAACATAATGCACGAGGCATAAGTACATATGGCGACCATTGATGAGCGGACTCAAGTTAGCATCATACTAGAGTCGCTCATCAATGGTCGCCATATGTACTTCTACCTTGTGCATTCCGTCATACTAGAGTCGCTCATACCAGCTTTTTCTGCTTTCACGACCAACTATGTTATGAACAAGTTACAATTCAACATGGCCCAATTGTTGAATGAACTACAGACTTTTGAGTCACTCAACCTTAGAATGACCAAAGAGGAAGAGGTAAATGTTGTTGAGCAAAACCCTTCTTCCAATATTGTTAAGAACAAGAAAAGGAAGAAAAACAATGGTAAGGACAAGACTAAGAACAAAAGAGTAAAGAAAGCCAAGACATCGTCGAAAGCCAAGAAAAATAAGAAAGATGGCAAGCCCAAAGGAAAGTGTTTTCACTGTGGGGTTGAAGGTCATTGGAAGAGAAATTGTAACAAATATCTCTCTGAGCTGAAAAAGAAAGGTAAATATGATTTACTTTCACTTGAAGCTTGTTTGGTGGAATACATTTTGTCATCCTGGATACTTGATTCAAGAGCCACTAACCATGTATGTTCTTCTTTGCAGATGCTTGATTTGTCTAGGGAGCTGGCTAATGTCGAGGTCATTTTGAAAGTTGACAGTGGTGCGATTGTGTCAGCTAAAGCATTAGGGACAATCCGTTTACTTTTTGGATAGAATTACTTAGTTTTAAATGATGTTTATTATATTCTTGGTTTTTTGAGAAATTTGATTTCTCTTTCATTTTTGCAAGAAAAGTTAGTTCAACTTTTTTTTGCATTAATAAAGAGTTTATTATTTCTAAGATTGAATTCGATATCTGTCATGTATAAATTATAAACGGACTGTATATGCTTAAATCGATTGAACACGCGTTAAATAATTTTGAATTATTTAAAGTAGCAAAACTAAAAATAACAAATGATAAAGAGTTTTTCATGATGATAACACATATTTATGGCATCTTAGGTTGAGACATATTAATCTAGATAGGTGAAATAGGTTAACAAAGCATGGTGCTTTGAGAGAGCTAAAAGTTGGTGAATCCTGTTTATGAATCATGTCTAGAGGGTAAAATGACCAAAAGACATTTCACAGGAAAGGGCTAAAGAGCCAACGAACCACTTAAAATATACATAGTGATGTCTATGGACCGATCAATGTACAAGCTAGAAGTGGGTATGAGTATTTTGTCACTTTCATTGACGACTACTCAAGATATGGTTATAATTACCTAATGCATCGAAAATCTGAAACTTTTGGAAAGTTTAAAGACTTCAAGGCTGAAGTTGAAAAAAATTAGGTAAATCATTGAAACCCCTTCATTCCGATTGATGTGGTGAATACTTGGATTTAGAATTCAAAGATTATTTGCTGGAGTGTGGAATCCTATCCCAATTTACAGCACCTAAAAACCATTGCAAAATGGTGTTACAGAGAGGAGAAATCGAACCTTATTGGATATGGTTAGGTTGATGTTAAGCTACTCATCATTGTAACTTACATTTTGGGGATATGCACTACACACGACAACTTACATTCTGAATGTAGTGTTTCTAAGTCTGTAAGCAAGACACCTTTACAGTAATGGAATGGCTTCAAACCTAGTTTGCATCATTTTTATATATGAGGGTGTCCAGCTCATGTTCTTAGACCCAAGTCCGGAAAGTTAGACTTAAGATATGAGGTAGGAATATTGGTTGGCTATTTTCTAGAGACTAGAGGTGGGTACTTTTATAGTCATAATAGTCAAAAAGTATTTGTGTCGACAAATGCAACTTTTCTTGAGCATGACTATATGAAAAATTATAAACCTCGTAGCAAAGTTCTCGAGGGTTGTGAGACGATCAATACGCTGCAAACTAGAGGCACATGTCTTAGTGTCAGACACTAATAAGGACAATCCATTATCTTATGAAGAAGCAATGGATGATCCTAAAAAGGAGAAATGGCAAGATGCCATGAACTAGGAAATAGAATCTATGTATTTCAATTTTGTTCGGGAACTTGTAGACCCACCTGAAGATGTTAGGCTCATTGGATGTAAATGGATCTTCAAGAATAAAAGAGGTGCAGATGGGAAAGTAGAGACTTTCAAGGTACGGTTAGTAGCCAAGGGCTATACACAAAGGAAGGGAGTCGATTATGAAGAGACATTCTCCCCTATAGCCAATCTAAAATCCATTCGCATCATTTTGTCCATAGCCGATAGTTTTGATTATGAGATATGGCAAATAGACGTCAAGACAGCTATTTTGAATGACTCTGTTGAAGAAAACATCTATATGATGTAACCAGAAGGGTTCGTACAAAAGAGGTAAGATAAGAAAGTATGCAAGTTGCTTAAATCCATTTATGGATTAAAGCAAGCATCTAAATCTTGGAATTTTACCTTTGATGAGATTATAAAGTCTTATGGCTTTGAGAAAAATGTTGACGAAGCCTGTGTTTATAAATACACCAAAGATAATATAGTGGTTTTCATAATTCTTTATGTTGATGATATTCTACTAATTGGGAATGATGTAGAAATTTTGTCAAAAGTAAAGAAGTGGTTAGCTGAGAAATTTCAAATGAAAGATTTGGGAGAAACGAGCTATGTTCTAGGCATCCAAATCCTAAGGGATAGAAAGAACAAGTTCTTGGCACTTTCTTAAGCATCTTATATTGATAAGGTGCTGGAGTGATTCTCTATGGAGATTTCTAAGAAAGCTCAACAACTGACCAGACATGGAATTGTCGAGCCCAAGGAACAATATCTTAAGACACCTCAGGAGGATATGAGAAAGGTTCCCTATGCTTCAGCAGTTGAAAGTCTCTTGTATGCCATGCTGTGTACGAGACTGAACATCTGTTATGTAGGAGGAATTTTCTATCGTTATCAATGGAATTCATGTTTAGAACACTGGATTGCAGTAAAGCACATTCTCAAGTATCTTAGGAGAATGAGAAACTATATGCTTGTTTATTCAGGTGGATACCTGAACCATAGTGGATATACTGATTTTGATTTTCAATTAGACAAAGACACCCGAAAGTTAACATCTGGATTGATATTCACCCTAGGTGGAGGAGCTGTAGTGTGGAGAAGTATTAAACAATCCAGCATTGCAGATTCCACTATGGAAGCTGAATATATAGCGGCTTGTGAAGCTGTGGAGAGGCGGCATGGCTAAAAAAGTTCTATTCTGATATGGAGGTGGTTCTAGATATGGACAAGCCACTGATCCTGTACTGTGACGATGGTGGGGAGGTAGAAAGTTCCATGGAAATGAGAAGTCACAAAAGGGGCAAGCACATAGAGAGGAAATATCAACTTATAAGAGAGATTATGCATCGACGAGATGTGACTGTTATGAAAATAGTATGAGAACAAAACCTGGTTGATCCTTTTACAAAGACACTTCCTGCAAAGTCATTTGAGGGTCAGGTGCATAACATGGGATTAAGAGAGATGCCACGTTTGCTTTTGGGTAATTGGGAGATTGTTGGGGGTTATGCTCTCAAAGCACGTGTATTGACATTTTGATATGAAATTTAAAGAGTACATTTTTCTAATAATTATTCTTTTAAATTATTGTTGAATAATTTATATAAATATCTAAAAATTTCATATTCATTAATGAGACTATGATCTTGTATTAGTATGAGAGGATAAGATCATAAATAATGAATAAAATTGCCAGCAACATATTAAAGTATATAAACTTTGATGAATAGTTGTTAGTACGGTTCACTAAGTATTATGAATGCGTGTGATCATTGATGTGGATAGACATCTTAGTGAATGTACTTTATATAATAAGATTATATTTGACATGACCGATGTGAATTAATATCTTTATTAATGTATCATTTATCATAAAAATTTAATACACATCAATTCGATGATCATATGTAGATCAGTATGAATTCTAAGTAGTCATGAACTCCTATGCATGTCGACTTGATCTTTTGATTCACTCATTAAAGTCTGTTTGTTAATCGGACTAGTGACTTTCTTTGAAGATACAGTGATGTGGATGGCTGGGGACATGATCTTACAACATTTGAAATCTATGTTTTTCTAACGGATCGTATATTGGTTCCTTTAAGTCTTAATTTTGGAACTGAATAGTTATTGAGCTCAAATTTATAATAAGATTATAAATTAGTCATTCACTAGTGGATGAATGGTACTTAAGTATCAAAAGGTAATTAGAATGGTAAAACGATAATTTTGAGTTTTAATTCTGAACCAATAATCGAAGGACAAAACTACATGAAATGATTGTATCAGTAGATTACATGAGAATACTCTGTAAATACATTCTATAATCTCTAAGAGCGCAATTCTATATTATAGTGGAGTAATAATGGAATTAATAAATGAGATTATTCAGTTAAAGAGTGAAATTAATAATCTACGTTATTGAAGCTTAGGATTATAGGTCCATAGTCCTTAAGTCACCTCTATACTACACTATCTAGATAGTGAATATTCTTGGGCAAGTACATAATTATGAGATAATTATGTATGATTAATTAATTAAGAATTAATTAATTAAATTATTCATATATTTAAATATATTTTTTTAGAAATTATATCTAAATCTATTATTTGTGAGATAACTAATAAGTTAGTTGATAGAGATAATCAGATTTAACTGATATCTAGATAATTATCTGATTAAAATAAATATTTAATTCACAGTAATTGTCACGTGTCAATCACTGACGGGGTATCAGAAATTGACATAGACTACTCTAGTGCCAGGTGGCACTGTAGTAGTGAGTGTGCAAAATTGTAAAGCCACATGGCACTAGAGTAGTGTCGTGAGACACTGTGCTGGCTCATGGCACACTGCAGTGCTATGTGGCACTGCGGTTGTGCATAATTACAGTGAGTCGCATGCAATTGATAATTTTACAATTAAATATCATTTCAGTTTATCCCTAAAAATATGATACACCATTATCTAGAATATATACAGATATTATTCTAATGGCCTTGGTGGTTGAAAGAAGAGGAGAGAATCAGCTGATCAGATCATCAGTTCGTCAATCGAGATTTGAATTGAGAACACGATTGGTGTCAGAGAGATTTTCTTTTGTGATTAAATGTTAATCAAATCTCTAAAAGAATAATCATCACGTTCTTTTAGAGAATCGTCTCACAAAAGTCATTTTCAGTAAATCTCCAGATCTCTTGTGTTGAGAACATCTAGAGACAGAAAAAATATCTTGTAATATTCTACGTGCCCACACACGTCCTACTGCGTTGATGATTGACTTGGAAGATTTTGGTGTGGATCTCGGAGTCTGCTGATCATCGAAACAATTTCGTGGGAACGGAGGATCGATCGGTTTTTTCAAGGATACTTGATATAAACTACAAGAGGTATATGTTTCTTAACCTCGTATGTTATACATTTAACTTATAAATGTATAATGGATCCTGAATGATTGAAAAAGTGTTTTCAATAAACGTTTTTATTTGGTTATCGTGGCGTTGCTCAAGTTTTATTTTATTAAAAGATTTTTTTTATTAAATTTTTAATTTTTTAAAAGTCCATGCCCCTCCACGCTTCCGCCATGCACGTGCCGCGATGACTATCACTTCAGTGATTAACCATTAAACAAATCTCTAAAACAATAATCATCACGTTCTTTTAGAGAATCGTCTCACTAAAGTCCTTCTCACTAAATCTCTAGATCTCATGTGTTGAGAACATCTAGAGATAGAAAAGGTGTCTTGTAATATTCTACGTGTCCACACACGTCATAGTACGTTGAGGATTGACTTGGAAGATCTTGGTGTGGATCTCAGAGTCTACTGATCCTTAGAATGATTTCGTGGGAACATAGGATCGATCGATTTCTGCAAGGATATTTGATATAGACTATAAGAGATATATAATTCCTAACCTTATATGTTGTAGATTTAACTTATAAATATATGATGGATCCTGATTGATTGAAAAAGAGTTGTTAATAAAAGTTTTTATTTGGTTATCATGGCGATGCGCAAGTTTTGTTTTATTAAAAGATTTGATTTTTACTAAAAGTTTAATTTTTTAAAAAGGCCACGCACCTTCATACTTCCGCCGCAACGACCAGCACCATCCTGGTATACATATACTGGTGTAAACAATCATGTCACAAATGATGTGAACAACCTAAATCAGAAGACATATTCCAGTGGTAAGAATAGTCTCACAGTTGCTAATGAAAACAAATTGGTCATAACTCACACTGGTAACATTAAACTTCACTCTCTCAGTAATAAACACGTTAAGCTCTATAATGTACTACTTGCACCTAACGTGACTATGAATCTACTGAGTGTCTCACAACTCACTACAAGTAATAGGCTGTTTGTTGAATTTTACTCAAATTGTTATTTTGTGAAGGACTTGCAGACGGGAATGGTGGTACTGCAAGGGAAGCTTAGGAATGGGTTTTACAAGCTTGACATCCCTCTTCATGAGTAAAGATCCACTTCAACCAGCCTACAGTGTCATCCCTCAAGCAATGTCCTTCTTCAAGTTCTCAATCAATGTGAATTTGTCCTTGAAATCTAATGAAGAACTTCTCTTTTGTGATTCATGTCAACTCGGTAAATCTCATGCCTTACCTTTTAAAAACTCCATCTCTCACGCTAAGCATATTTTGGACCGAATACACACTGATATTTGCGGCCCTGCTCCAATTATCTCAACTTCTAGTTTTAGATTCTATATACACTTTGTTGATGACCATAGTAGACACAATTAGATCATCCTTTAAGAGATAAGAGTGAAGCTACTCCTGCCTTCATTCAATTCAAACATATGGTAGAAAATCAATTTAATAGGAAGATAAAAGAAGTCTACTCTGATTGTGGGAAAGAGTACCTACCCTTCACTGAAATTGCACTAAACGCAGGGATAGTTCTTAAGCACTCTGGCCCCTATACATCTGTCCAAAATGGTAGGGCTGAACATAAACACAAACATATTGTAGAAATGAGCCTAACACTATTAGCTTAAGCCAAAATGTCATTAAGGTAAGGTGGGAGGCTTTTCAAAGCTCAGTCTACTTAATTAACAAACTACCAACACTTGTTATGGAAAATATGTCACCCTTTGAAACATTGTTCTAGAAAAAGCCAGATTACACAAGTCTAAAAACCTTTGGTTGCAGCTGTTTTCCTTGTTTAAGACCCTACTAGAATCACAAATTTCAATTTCACTCAACTAAATGTGTGTTTCTGGGGTATAGTGAAACCCACAAGGGTCATGTTATTTTCAATGAAAAATAATTCCCTTTTCACTCAAATTTCCTAAATACTAGAGAACAACCTGAGTTAGTAGTCATCTCTACCTCTCTCATCGCTATTTTACCAACTCCAAAATCTAGTTAAACACCGACAATAGTGAGTACAAACCAATCTTAAAGCTTCAACTCAGCAACACCAAACTCATCTAACAAAAATGGATCATCTCAGTAAGGTGAGTCTAATTCTAATAACAATCATTACTATGAGTGTAAGCAATAAAATAGTGTGACAAGTCACAGATCAGGAAGTGCAACAGAAAATGCTTCTCTTCACAATCAAAATGAAGTTGTGGAGGAGAACAGGGAAAGAAATGTAGAAAGCCAACAGGTAATAGGCCACAGTATGCTCACCAGATCTAAGTGTGGAATCTATAAGCCTAAGGTTATTTACACTGGCTTAGTAGATAAGCAAACAGATCTGACAGAAACTGAACCCAAAATAATCAGTGAGGCCTTAAGTAGTAGACATTGGAAAAAAGCTATGCAAACTGAATTGGATGCTCTAATAAAGAACATAACCTGGTGTCTAGTTCCCTACTCATCAAGGTACAATGTAGTAGATGGAAGCCTACAAAGGTACAATGCTAGACTAGTTGCCAAGGGTTTCCACCAAACCCCTGGCATTGACTCCTTAGAGACCTTCAGTCCAGTTATAAAAGCCTCAACCATCAGAGTTATTCTCACTATTGCAGTGTCAAAGGGATGGAGTGTGAGAAAACTAGACATAAACAATGCCTTCCTTAATGGGTACCTAGAAGAAGATGTTTATATGAGCCAGCCAGAGGGGTTTGTGGATCAAAAAAGGCCTACACATGTTTGTAAACTAATCAACGTGATCTATGGGTTAAAACAAGCACCAAGGGCATGGTTCGACAGACTAAGGAACACTCGTCTAAACTGGAATTTTTAAAATTCAAAGGGAGACACTTCTCTATTCTTCTTCAAGTCCAAGACTAAGATTCTCATGCTCCTCATGTATGTAGATGACATAATTGTGATATGTAATGAAAAAGAGCTACTGGAAACTTTCATCACCAAGCTGAACTCCTTATTTGCCTGAAAGGATCTAGGACCCTTACATTATTTCCTTAGAATAGAAGCTGTCAGATATGAAATTGGACTGTATTTGACTCAAACTAATGACATTTAAGATCGTTTGAGAAAAATAGAGATGAAGCATGTCAAATCATGTCCTTCACCTACTACCACTAGTCAAACGCTCTCACTAAGCCAAGGAGAACCTCTTTCTAACCCAACACCATACATACATGTCATAGGTGCACTTTAATACTTAACCAATACAAGACCAGATCTGACCTTTGTTGTGACAAGCTGAGTCACTTTCTTCAAGCACCTACTGCAACTCATTGGCAAGCTCTCAAGGGAGTTTAAGGTATCTAAATGGAACAATGCACCTAGGGCTGCACATTAAACATAGTGAAGATCTTGATTTAGTTAGATTCTCATATACAAACTGGACAAGCTGCCCAGATGCCAGGAGATCAGTGGCTGGGTACTGTGTTTACCTTGGTGACACTCTAGTGTCTTGGTCTTCAAAGAATTAACATGTTGTTGCAAGATCTAGCATAGAGTCAGAGTATAGAGCTCTAGCTCTCCTAGCAGCTGAACTAACCTAGATTCAGACACTTCCAAGTGAGTTCAAATTCCCACTAGACAGAGTGCCTATCATCTGGTGTGATAATCTAAGTGCTAGTGCCCTATCTTCTAATCCAGTCTATATGCTCAGACTAAGCACATTAAAATTGATGTACATGTTCGAGATAAAGTATTGAGCAAGAAGTTAAAGATCAGATATGTACCAAGCTGCAGACTGCCTAACGAAGCTTCTCTCTCACTCAAAATTTCAGCTTTTGAGGGACAAACTAGGTGTGTTACCAACACCCTTACGTTTGAGGGGGGCAGTTAAAAATGAAGAAGAAGAAAGGAACACAAGTAATTAAAGGAGGACTATATGTTGTTTCACACTTACCTCAATTGCATTCTCTCATTGGCAGCTTAATACACTTTGTTTTCTCTGTGTAAATGGAACAATAATCATTATCTCTCTAATCGCTTTTATTCCATTTGCATGTTTTCTCCTTTGCTCTCTCTCGTGCTTACGCTCTCAACCTTTTGTATTTTTTCCTAAACCTAGGTTTGTTCTCCAAATATAAAAGAGCTGCCTTTTTCTTTTAGAAGGTAGAGCAATCAATACAAAATAATACATTTTCTTGCAATTCTATTTCCATTGGATATGCAAAGAGATACTTTCCACTCAAATCTATAGCTCTAGAGATGACAAACTCATTTAGGCCTTCAACAGAAATGGAGATTTCACTGTAAAGTCATGCTACCATTCTGTTTATGCAGAAAAACATTCCAGGGGAGCCTTGCATTATCATCCTTAGGTTTTACCCCCAAATTCTAGAGATCAATATGGAAATTGACACGACCCTAAAAAATAAAACTTTTTATTTGAAGGGTAACGTAGAATTATCTCCCATCCAAATAGAATCTCTTCAAAAGAGGTATAATCGGTGACCTTTCTTGCCCAGTTTTCTACTATGACATGGAATCAGTAGAACACATCTTTGTTATTATTGACTAGAGTAAAAGAGTATGGGGTATCTCCCCTTTTTAGCTTAATTGTTCTCAGATTCCATTGCAATATATTGGAATTTGGATCATGAAACGATTGGAGGAATTGGGTTTTCATCTTGATAGAGAAAGGAACAGTCTGCCTCTTTTCTGCTTCATTTGCTGTCAAATATTGAAGAGCAGAAATGAGATGTTGTTGCAAGGTTAAATGTGGATCCTATAGTAATCTTACAAAAGGCCTTTTTTTTGTTCTCTTGCTTTTGGAATGCAAATGAGACTTCTAATAGTATTAGTAACATCCAATTAGTGGAGACATAATTATTGGCAACCACCTAATTCTGATTGCATCAAACAAAGTTGTGAGGCCTCACTTCAATCCTGTTCCTCATGTAGCAGCAATTGGCACATTTGCAAGGGACAGTAATGGAAGTGTCAAGAAGGTGGTTGGAAAATAGGTCATTGCTGGGAGTGTAGAACATGCAGAATTGTCAGCCATCAGTGAAGTTTTGCACATTGCCTCATCTGTTGGATGGAATAATTTAGTTATTGATTCTTATTTCAAGTCTATTATTGAGTGGTTATTAGTGGCAAATGTAATGATTGGAAGCTTAATAATTTTGTTGAGGACATCAAAACAAAATTGCTAAGTAATGAGAGGAGTAGTATTATGTGGGTTAATAGAATCCAAAATACAGTTACTGGCACTATTGCTATGCATGGCACTAATCAAGGTTGTAATTTAGATGGGCTCCGTTGCATTCCTTGTAATATTGCTTCTCTCATTAATAGAGAGAGAACTCTTTTAATTAGGGGATTTTGACCTCTCAAATTACTTTGAAATAAATCTGAATTTGACAAAAAAAATTCTATTTAAAAACTTGATTTAAATCCTTGCCAAAGTTCTGTTTCTTTTCTTGATGTCATTGGATACAATACAACCCAACCAAAGTAAAAATAGTGTACAAGAAAAACTTATGAATGAGAAAATTGATCTATATATGTTTCGCATAAAAAACATCCTACTAATTCTGAAAAAATGAAGCAAACATTATAACAAGACAAAAATTAATCCCAAAGAATAAAAAGATCCTTATCTTCAAGGCGACTCCCACCATTATTTATCCTCATTTCTTAGCTCTACATGGCGTCATATGGAGTATGAGTAAGCGTCGTATGAAGCACAAGGAAATGCAGACAAGAACTGATATTCATTACACAAAGAAAAAGAGAAACATAATGATATTCTCTTTAGGTTCCCACTACCTCTTATATTTATGTCGTTCAGAGAAACACAACTTAAAACTATCTCACTACTGTATATTTCTTTCAACTTTGGTAGATTTAACAGCTCAAAAAACCTTAATTTCAGGAGAGCGAACGAGTTCGTCCTGCACGACCTTCTTCTTCCTTATATTCATATTCTTCTCCATTTTCATCTTAGATGAAGATTCTACTATTTCCTCCAACACATCACAATCGCAGATCTAATTTCTTCCAACTTTTGAAGGCTCCTCACTAGTATTGAGGAAAACACAGCTTCTTTATATTTGGACAACAATAAATGTGGCAGCCTGCAAGATAATATGATGATTGTTAAGGGAAACAAAGAATTATCACAAAGCAAGACTCCATCCCCTTGTATTTATGTATTATAAGATGCACCAAGTCAGTTGCCTTATTTAGCTCATCGCACAAGTTTCTTAAGTGACAATCTTATTCTCTAGAATCTAAGTGTCTTTGGGAAGCTTCAATATATTCCCTCTATTGTATTTGTACTACATTTGTGTATCCCTATATAATGATCATAATATTTTTTTCCTCTTCTAACCAACAATCGTCATCCTGCCGGACCTGTAACGCGTAGTTAGTAAGTAGTTTGTGCTTCTCTTTGTGTTTGACAAATTCATTCAAGTCGTCAATGTCAGACAATCCTCCATTAAATGTGTCCAATCTTTTCAAGCTCATTAGCTCCTGTCTACTCAATTTTAATGCAGTTTTAATTTCCTAGTAAATCATCAAGTATTAGAGACGTTTGAGTCTTGGTAAAACTTTGTCTCGAAACATCTTTAGATGGGGTTTTTTAAGATTAAGATACCTTAGGTAGATCAACTTTTCCAATCCATCTAGTAGTTCTATAATTCTAGTATCTCAAGGTCCAGTCTCTTCAAAAACGTAAGCTCCACCAATGATGGAACATGCCTTAACATGTCATTGTCCACAAACAACATAAAAACAAGATTTTTAACGTGTTAGATTAAGTTTTGTAGAATTTTAATTGACCTTTGAGATAAATTAAGGACTGTAAGCCTAAGCAATTGCTTAAAAAAGGATTTTAGACACTTGCAAATATATAGTTTCTTTGAAGCAACAAATTTGATAGTTTCAGACTGTTAGAGAAAAGGTTAAACAAGTCAGTGGCTAATTGGTAATTCCTTTCATCTCCCTATCGAAGGTCTCAACCACTGCAACTTGATATCAGCTGGAAAGAATCCTCTAACTGATATCAGTTAGTCAACTTGATTTTGTTGGAGCTAATTCCCATAGCTATCTTTACATGTTTCCTAGCTTGCTTTGTACTGCTTTTCTCTATAATTGTAAATGATATAAATACAAGTTTCTTAGTTTCTCACAAGTTAGTGGAGAACTGATTTCTTCAATATCTTTTGTATTTTTCTTCTTTTTCTCTCTCAGATACTCTGTCAAATTCTTTCCTTCTTTCTTTGTTATACCCTGACATGGTATCCGAGCGATAAAGACTCACGTTAATGGCAAATGATTCGTCTACTTCAAATGGAACTCAAAGTACAACTAGTGCAGTAAGCGTCAATGGAATGTTCCTGAACACTTTCAACAACTCAGTTTCACTAAAGCTTGAGAGAAACAATTATGTTCTTTGGAGATCACAGATTGTACCAGTCCTAATAGGTCATGGTTTTGATGAAATAGTGTTTGGTTTGATAGAAAAAAACCATAAAAGAAGATGGAAAATGGCCAAGCTAATCTAGAATGTGTAGCATGGTTAAGAAAAGATCAAATTTTGCAAGGTTGGTTAAGGGCCTCGATGAGTGAAGGGGTGCTTGGTTACTCAATACAACAGTTGATAAGATGTTTGGAAGTCTTTAGAAAGAAACTTTGCTAATCTTTCTTAAGTAAAAATGATGCAACTCATAAGTTCACTTCAGACAGATAAGGAGGGAATGACTCTATATCAGACTACTATGAGAGGATGAGGAGAACCTCAGATGGATTAACTGCTAAAGGACAAAAAATTAATGATCAATAATTAATTTCTTATGTTCTTAATGACCTTGGTGTTGGATCGGGTTTTAGATTTTGAAGAAAAATTAATGAACCATGACTAGTTCATGGGCGGAATTTCAAATTCTTTTTCATACAAACGTTTAATCCAATTAAACAAAAAAACCAATCAATGAACATCAATAATCATATAAGCGTATCGAGAAGAGATAGAAACAATTATACATTTTCAATTAATGGAGAATTTCTGATTTGCCGTGATCCAATATCTATCTTGCGTTCTTCATTCTTACCAGAGCTCGTAATTGATCTTCGCACCGACAACCACCCATTAGAATCAGAAGTATATCTCTTACGGATATCAGTAGGAATTGAGTGTAGGCTCTCAAAATAAAAATGGAAGAGGAAACAAAATTTTCTCTTCCCTTTAGAGTTTTCACCGGCAACTACTGAGGAAGGTGAGAGAAACATTTTTCTACTCTAACTTAACACACTGTGGTTAGGGTTAGGGATGCAATCCTAATACAATCTATTATATATTAATTACAGAATTCACCCATATACCCCTACATGATAAATCCAAAATTTACATTCTCCTTGCACTGTGATGTGCAATTTTTAGATCTCTCCTAGAGCTAAAATTGTGTCTAAATTCATCAGTCTAAATTGATGAATTAAATTGATCCATATTAATTAATTAATTAATTAATAAAAAAATAATTAATTTGAACATTAATTTTTTTCTTCACTAATTTAGTGATGACACCCATTTCATTTGGGGCTCGAGAAATGTACCTTTGTCCAAAACACGTTTTGGTCCAACTAACATTGTTTCTCATTCCTGTCTATATGAGCTACTTTTGAGACTGAATGGACCCATATGAATAAAGCTATATGATTCAAATACCCGACTAATTTATCTCCATAAATTGCTGACATATTTAATCCCAGCATCGTACGAATCCACTATATGTCATATACCGAATGAACTCTCGGTTCATGTACGCTACATTTTCTGTTGGTGCAAATAAACATTTTTTTTACAATCCATATAATATTTTACGATATACCCTTCATGAATATCAATAACAAGAGTGTGATAAAAAATTACCATTTACCCCTCTAGTAATTATTTTCTTAACTCCTCTATTGACTGTGAATAAGAAAAACATATCCGTGTAGTGTCTCGTATAGTTCACCATGTCTTATTCAATCACTCATGTCATCGAGTACCAAGACCAATTTATTTATTCACACGCTTATCAATAAAGCATAAGGTGATATTGTTACTTTGGCAATCTTACCACCAATTCTATATTTGTGAATCACGCACTTTCAACATAGTTTAATCACGGTCCCAACAGCCGAGGTATTGTCCGGCAATTCAAACTCACTCCTTTGGCGTATCAAAGATCGCAAGTAACTAAGTCAAGTTTCATATTCACCTCATGATTAAGGTAATTATGACAATACCCTTAAGGTGTAACAATTAAATTTAGAGCTAGATAACCAGCTTTACTCTAAATTAATTGGTTACTTGTCTATTCAACATGTTCTATAATATGTTTAGGTCAATCGTTAGAGTCTACGCTCCCATGCATTAAGACCGACATCCTTTGATGCAACCTAACAGTCATAATTAGATTTGATTGCCCAGTCAATCCTAAGACTACGAATAACATTCAAAACTATCTAAGAAACGTTTGTCTGGAAGACCACTCCGTCTTTACTCTTCTTACATTAATAATAGTTTCATGGCTTAAGTAAATTATAAACACACTTTAATTAAAGGTATCTTTTAATTTATTCATAAAATTCAGTAATACATAAATATCAAAGAAATAATTATTTACTCATAAATAGTTATTGCACCATAATTTATGGACATAATTCAAACACTTGACTCAGAATTTGATCAAGTGGTTGTCAACATTACTGCAAGAGAAGGGGAACTTTCCCTAAAAGAGGTACAATCCTTGCTTATGGTTCATGAGAGTAGGCTAGAGAAACAGAATCAAGAAATGGTGTTAAGCCTCAAGATGAGTGGAAACATGGCTGTAAATCAACCTTAAAGGGTTCTAAGGTGGTCAAAGTGATTTCAATGGAAGTAGAGGATGAAGAGGTTTTGGTAGAGGAAACAATAGAATCATTTACTAGGTTTGTGCAAAAACTGGACCTGTCTCTATTTGCTACTTCAGATAAGCCAAAAATTCATACAATGGGCAAAATAATCCTCAAAACCAGAATAATTACTCAAACTCTTCTCAAAATTCCTACTCCGCACAAAATGCCTTCTCAAATGTTGGACCTTCTTCTTAAAATGGTGTCAGCCGCCGCCTACATGGCCACTCCAGATATTGTAAATGGCATGGCTTAGTATGCTGACAGTGCAGCAACCAACCATGTCACTGCTGACCTGGGCAATCTCAATATAGATCATGAATATGGAGGTAATGAGAAGTTGGCTGTAGGAAATGGTAAGTAACTCACTATTTCTCATATTGGTTCTTCCTTATTGCCTTTACCTAGCAAAGATTCTTGCCAAAAACTTAAAACTATTCTTAGAGTTCCAGATATAAAATAGAACATAATATTAGTTTCTAAGATAACACATGATAATGATGTGTACATTGAATTTCATTCTCATTCTTGTCTTGTGAAGAAACACAACAAGGGAAATTTTGCTTTAGGGAGTGCCTGAAGGGGGCTTGTATTTGCTCACCTATCCTTACATCAAAGAACCCTCAGCACTTAGTTGTAGCATCCAAAATATCTTCGTTACTTCAAAGGAGACAATAGAATCCATGTCTAAGATTAGTCCTGTAAAAAGAACTTGTGAGTTTCCCATCTTTTCTTTTTCCAAGTCTGTGAAAGATGCGCAATGTAATAATTCAAGTTTCAGTCTGAATAAAAATTCTTCAATGACCAACTATACTTTCTTCTTACTCTCTAAATGCATTATCTGATATGACTCATGCATGTAATACTTATTAAGCATTTTGTGCTACTAAGAATGATACAATATGTGTATCAAAATTTGGTTTTAACATGAACACTTCCAAACCTAATTTTCATGTCTGGCATAAGAGGCTTGGATATCCTTCTTACAAAATACTACATCACATTCTTACAAATAATCACTGCCCTATTATCAAAAATACTGAATCCATTCTTTATTTTTGTGAAGCTTGTCAAAAGGGTAAAAACCATGTTTTGCCCTTTTCAGATTCCAACATAGTTTCTTTAAATCCTCTAGATATCATTCATATTGACCTCTAGGGACCTTCACCCTAGCCATCTAAAGAGGGATATAGGTATTACATATGCTTCCTACCAGGATTGATCGGTTTTAAAATTTAAAAAAAAAATTGAACCACGAACGGTTCGTGAGCGGAATATCAATTTTTTTATTTAACTTATTTAATCATATTAAATAATTTAAAATCAATTTAGTTTTATAATGCAGATATAGTATTAAAATGAATAGAATAAGGAAAAATGAATTTTCAGCTTTACTCTGTATTGGAGAATTTCTAAACTGGTGGAACTCCCTCGAGTGTTCTTCGTGTTCTTTACGCTTTAAGATCAAAATCATGAACTTGATCTTCCACGAACGATTTGCAAATTAGTCCACCAACAACCACCCTTTAATTCAGAAATATATCTCAGAAGAATTTTACATAGGAATTTCGGCGGCAATAGTAGTGAGAGGAGAAAACAATTTTCTCTTCCTTTTGTGTGTTGATAACAACAGTTGTATCTTATCCTCATTATATCTTTGCAATCAAATTGCTATTAGATATTTATCAAATGTAATGTTTTATATTTATAAATATACTCATATATGATAAAATTTTCAAAAATTCTCCTAATTATCTATTATTGCTGAAAATTACATGATCTCCTGGAGTTTTAATTGTATCGAAATTTATCAATCAAATTGATAAATGTAATTGATCATCATCAATTAACTAATTAATTAATTAATTTTATTTAACTAATTATCTAATAATTAGAAAATAAGAAATAATTAATTCAATACAACAATTACACTTAACTAACTTAAGTGGCATATAGGTCTAGAAAATATGCATTGTCACCAAAACACATTTTGGTCCAACTAAGTTCATTTTTCTGTTCTTGATCTCTAAGTTATTTCTAAGACCGAATAGACCCATATGAACAAAGCTTGGGATTCAAATATCTAACAAATTTATCTCTATAATTTCTCGACCTATTTAATCTTGATATCGTACGAATCTACTATAAGTTCAATGCCGAATCAACTCTCGATTCATGCGCGCTACATTTTCTATTGGTGTAAGTAAATTCTATTTATTTTCACGGTCCACAGAATATTTTAACATAATACCCATCGTGAATATCAGTAACGAGAGTGAAATGTAAAATTATCATTTTACCCCTCTTGTTCCTTAACTCATTTATTGACTGTGAATAAAAAAGACATTATAGTGAGTTATCTTGTACAATGCAAAAGTCTTATTTAATGACTCATTTCATCGAATACTTGGCCAAGTTAGTTTATTCACACACCCATCAATAAAGCATAAAGATGATATTGTTGCTTTCACAATCCAACCACGAATATTCATATCTGTGAATCACGCAACTCCTACTTAATTAAATTACAATCCCAACAGTCGAGATATTGTCCGCCAATTCAAACTCTCTTATTTGAAATATCAAATATTGCAACTAACCGAGTCAAGTTACATATTCACCTCAGGATTATAGTAATTACAAAAAATATCCTTAAGGTGTAACAATTATATTTAGAGCTAGGTAAACGGTTTTGGGCTCTAAACTAATTTGTTACCGGTCTATTCGACATGTTCATAACATGTCTCGGTTAACCATTTGAGTCTCCACTCTTATGCCCCTAAGACTGACATCCAACAGTTCAACCTAACAGTCGTAATCAGATTTGATTGCCCAGTCAATTATAAGATTACGAATATCATTCTAAACGATTTCAGAAGAGTTCATCTAGAGACACTTATGTCTTCACTATTATTTCATTGACAATAGTTCCAGGACTTGAATAATTTATACATAAGCTTTAATTTAAAATAAAACTTTCAATTTATTCATAAAAATTTCAGTAGTACAAATATCTGAGAAATAACTAAATACAAATAAATAGTTATTACACTCTACTTTATGGACATATTCCAACATTTCCTTGATGATTTCTCAAACTTTTCCTAGCTCTACCCCTTAAAACTTAAATCTGAAGCTCTAGAAGTGTTTGTCATATTCAAAAGACTTGTAGAAAATCAACTACAAAAAACTATCAAAGTAGTCCAATCAGATTTGGGAGGGGAATTTAGACCTTTTGCTAAATATTTACAAAGACAATGTATCAAATTCAGACATCACTGCCCTCACATTCATCAACAAAATGGAAAAATAGAAAGGAAGCATATGCATATAGTGGAAATGGGGCTCCCTCTCTTGGCTCAAGCTTCCATCCCTTATCCTTCTGGTATGAGGCATTCCAAACTTCAATCTACCTAATTAATAGACTTCCACTCCTAATTTTAAGTTACTGTCACGCTATGAAGTTGTAATGTCAAAAGCCAAGTTATGCTCATATTAAAATTTTCGGTTCTGCCTGTTTTCCCCATTTAAGATCCTATAACATGCATAAATTAGATTTTCATATAGATTTTTGTGTATTCTTGGGATAATTAAATAAGTAAAAAGGTTATAAGTGTATGCATAGGTCAGGGAGGATAATTTTTCCAGGAATGTTATCTTTAATGAGCATCTGTTTCCTTATAAATAGTTTTTTTCTTTACCCACTTCTCAGCAGAACCCTAAGCTTCATACAACTTCATTACCTATTTTGTTTCCCTTTTCAATGGTAAATACTACTTTTGAAACTCAAGTCAGGATAAGGACAGGCACTATTCTTCTTCAAGCAATCACAGTGTAAGTACTAGTTGTCCTTCTCAAGATCATAATGAAATTTTGTATACTAATATTGTTTCTAATGTTAGCTTAAGACCTTATTTCCCCTCCATTGCTGATAGCCTGGTTATTAACCTACCTATCGAGCCTCTACCTGAAGTAAAACCTATATCACAATCTAAACCTCCTCTTCATCTTTAAAACATTCCTTAGCCTCATACTCACCCAAAGCAAACCAGATCCAAAAACCATATCTTCAAGCCAAAAGCTTATTCTGCAACTAAACATCCTTTAACCACTATTTCTCTTCCAACTGAACTTAAACAGTAAAATAGGCTCTCACTCATCCAAACTGGAAAGGGCAATGGTTGAAGAGTTTACTACTCTTATCAAAAACCAAACCTGGGAATTAGTTAACTATCAACCAACTATGCTGTTTCGGGTAATAAGTGGGTTTTTAGGCTAAAATTGAACTCAGATGGGAGCATTCAAAGCAATAAGGCTAGGTTGATAGCCAAGGGAATTCATCAAAATGATGGTATAGACTTTACAGAGACTTTTAGTCTTGTTATCAAGCCCGTAACAGTCAAGATAGTTCTTGATTTGGCAGTAGGTTTTGGCTAGGAGTTTAGGTAGTTAGATGTAAATATTGTCTTCCTCAATGGCATTATTAATGAGACCATCTTGATGGCTCAACCAATAGGCTTTGAGGACCAATCCAAACTCCTTCATGTATGAAAGCTTAAGAAAACTCTTTATAGGCTTAAATAAGCTCCAAAAGCCTGGTATGATAGGCTTAAAACATTGTTGTTACAGTGGAGATTCACCAATGCAGGATCTTATACTTCTCTTTTTGTATATAATCATGCTCCAAACATTATATACCTTCTTTTGTACGTTGATGACATGTTAATCATTGACTATAACTCTAATCTACTGTATAAAATAATGATTGATCTCAATGATTCTTTTGCTCTCAAAGTCCTAGGGCCATTACATTACTTCTTATAGGTTGAAATATTTAGAGACAAATCTGGTATGGTTTTTTCTCAAACCAAGTACATTATTAAGCTTTTGAAAAAAACATTCAAGGGGCCAAGCCTTCTCCCTCTCCAGGATGTGTTTCAAGTATTCTCTCACTTACAGCGAGTGAATTTGCTATATAATCTTCGTTTGCCTAGCTGCCCTAGAACTTCCAGTGCTAAGGTGATTGGTGTGGTCAGGCAAGCAACTCCTCTTTCCGAAGAAGCGTGTCTGCCTGAGCTATCTTAAAGTAAAGCTCGTTAGGTTAGCTATAGGTAAAATTCTCCCAAAGCTGGAGACGTAGGCCGTTACTCCTTCAGAAACCGAAAATCTGCAAGGATTTAAATTTGTTCGTTGGATAAGATCGAGAACTAAAATATGTCTATCAAAGAGTAAGAGGGACTGACTAGACCACTGTCAACCAGCTCTGAAAGTTGCAAAGCCTTTAGAGTGCCCTTGAACATGCCTTTCAAGTCAAATAGGGATTATTAGTTCCATTGACCAACCATTGTACTTCTAGAGGAGGGTCTAACATAGCGGAAGGTCGATTCTTCTGAGAGATATAGCAAAGAGACTGATGTAAAGAAGAATGACTAGCATTAGTATCATCATGAGTGGATTGAATGGTCAATAAACGAAATCAAATTTTTTATCAGCCTATTGATTTGCACTGGCAAGCGTGTAAAAGGATTCTCAGATACCTTAAAGGAACCATCACAGAAGTAGGGGTATAAGCGGTTCAGTTCAGCTCATTTTAAAGAGTTTTTACGAGTCGAACTGAAAATACAATTTTATACATTCAAAAACCAAACCGAACCATTTAATGGCCCAAAACCGAGCCGAACCAAACCATCAAAAATTGATAAAAACCAATTTGGGCCATGAGATTGAAAACAAAGTAAAGGAGTTCCAACTCTCACTCAAATCTCATCCAAATCTCAGCCAAATATCAGATTTTACATTCACCTAACAATACAAAAAACTTAACCAAGAAAAATAGAGTACATGAAAAAAAAACACAAATCTCTTCATTCGTTTATGCCCTAGATAGAGACACACACAGAGATAGAGAGCCATGGGGGAATGATAGAGAAAGAGAGAGAGATAGAGAGAGAGGAGGAGGAGAACTACCGATAAATTTTAACCCCTACACAGATATGAGATCTGAGATCTAGAAAACTATGTAAATGAAGCGACAAAGACGAGGTTGTTCGGTGGCACAGCCTCTGAATCTCAGTGATTGGCCAATCGTTGGATCTGCAATGACGATGTAGTTCTAATGATATTGTTCGATGCTCCGCCGCTGGGTATGCAATATTGATAAAAAATGAGAGGTTGTGTTCGCGAGTCAGAGAGAGAGCCTATATGATTGAGACAATTGAGCACTTTCCCGCCGAAAGCTAAACCTCAAGTATGTGATTTTAGTGAAACTAGCTGAAATCGAGCAGTGAAACTATCAATTTTGTGTAGACAAAAATGGCGAAAAAGCAAAGAGATTCGAAATAGAGAGTGAGTGAGGTAGGTGAAAGAGAGAGAGAAAGAAATGATATGATCGAGACTCGAGAGAGAGAAAGCTGAGAAGGGTGTTCTAGAAAGGGAGGCTAGCTTTTAGAGAAATAGGCTATGTTTGAGTCTGAGAGTGACTGAGAGTGGCGAAGAAGAGAAAATGGATGGTTAGGTTAAAGTTTACTTTATTTATGTCCAATTATTGAAAATATTGAAAAAGGAGAAAAAAGTATGTTAAGAGATTCGAACATGGCTGCCAATTAGCCAGAGACGCATCCTAACTAGTGAGCTAGTACCTAGGATTTGGAAAATAATTCACTAGTATCTATATATGCGGTGCGGTTCGGTTCGGTTATAATCAGTTTTCACCCCCTTGAACCGCAAAACAAATCAAAAAATGTGGTTTTCTATTTATTAAAACCAAAGAAAATTAAATAAATTGACTAACCAACCAAACTGGCTTGGTTCGGTTCGCTCGCTTTTATCAATTTTGCTTAGACCCCTACACTGAAGGGTTGCACTTGAAGCCATCAAATTCTCTTTATTTACAGGCTTACGAGGATGCAGATTGGGTAAGTAATGTAGATGATAGAAAATCTACTGGAGCTTACATGATCTTTCTAGGAGGTAACTGTTGGACATAGTATTCTTAAAGCATGTGTAAAGACATTTTAATTTGAAATTAAAAAAAAAATATTTTTCTTATAATTGTCTTTCCTGAATTATTATTGAATAATTCGTATAAATATCTAAAAATTTCATATTCATTAATGAGACTATGATCTTGTATTAGTATGTGAGAATTAAGATTATAGATAATGAACAAAATAGTCCGCAACATATTAAATTATGAATTCTTTAATGAAGGGTTGCTAGTACGGTTCATTAAGCATTTTGAATGCATGTGATTTAGATCAGAATTGTTGATGTGGATAGATATCTTAGAAAATATACTTTGTATAATTAGATTATATAGAACATGACTAATGTAATTAATATCTTTATTAACTTACCATTTATCATAAAGAATTAATACACATCAATCAGATGATCATATGTAGATCAGTTTAAATCCTAAGTAGTCATGAAATCCTATACATTTCTACTGGATCTTTTGATTCACTCGTTAAGGTTTGTTTATAAAACATGCTATTGACTTTTGTTTTGGAGATTTAGTGACATGGATGGTTGGGAACATGATCTTACTAGATTTGGAATCTAAGCTTTCCTAACGGATCGTATATATGTTCCCTTAAGTTTTAATTCTAGAACTGAATGGTTACTAAGCTCAAATTTATAATGCGATTATAAATTGACCGTTCACTAGTGAATTGATGGTACTTAAGGATCAATAGGTAATTAGAAGGGTAAAATGATAATTTTGATCAGCTCTAATTTATGAATCAATAATTGGAGGACAGAATTACATAAAGTGACTACATCAATGGAGTACACTAGATTATTCTGTAAATATATTATGTAATTACTAAGAGTGCAATTTCATATTTATAGTGTAGTGATAATAGAATTACTAAATAATATTATTTAATTAAATAGTTTAATTAATAATTTGGTTCATTGAAGCTTAGAATTATGGGTCTATGGTCCCCAAGCCACATTTGTGCTACACAGTCTAGGGTGTGAATGTTTCAGCACATAAAAAAATGACTAGCTTGCAAAAGAAATTAAATTTCTGGGGCAAGTATACTATTATGAGATAATTATGTGAAATTAATTAATTAATTAAATTATTTATTTTAAATTTTGGAAATTACAATATAATAATTATATCGATTAGTTTTGTATTAATCGATAAGTGATACAATATGCTTGATTTAAGAAATTGAATAATGTTAAATTATTATAAGATAATAATTTAAATTTGAATTAACTAATTTATTATTTTTGAACTAACAGATATGTTAGTTGATATGTGTGATAAGATAAGTTAATTTTGAATTAACTGGTATCTAGATATTTATCTGATTAAAATAAATAATAAATTTGAAAAATTGTCACGTGGCATGCCGTACTGCGACATTGTAGTTCCACATGGCACTATACTGGCACGTAAACACTGTAGTGCCACATGGCACTATATTGGCAAGTAACACACTGTAGTGCTACCCGACACTATATTGGCACGTAACACACTGTAGTGTCACCCGACACTATAGTGGTGTGTGGGACTCTGTAGTGTCTCATGACACCACAGTAGTTCATGGCACACTACAGTGCCCTACGGCACTATAGTGTGGCACAGACTGTAGTGGGTCTCACTGCAGATGCACATTTGTAAATAATTTATTATTTTATGTAAACCCTAAAACCTAATGAGTCTAAACCTAGAATATATATATATATATATATATATATATATATATATATAGAGAGAGAGAGAGAGAGAGAGAGAGAGAGAGATTTATTCTATTGGCCTCATTGAAGCAATCTTTGTGATTAATGGTTAATCAAAGACTTTACAAATTCTCTAATTCTCTCAGATCTCTGTCTCAAAAAGTCCTTAAATTTCTAGATTTTATGTGTTGAGTACATTTAGAGACAGAAAGTGTTCTTGAATAATTCTACGTGCCAACACACGTCGTAGTGTATTCAAAGATTGGTTTGGAAGATCTTGGTGTGGATCTAACAGTCTGTTGTTCGTGAAATCTCAAGTTCACTATTAGGGAGTATGCTTGCTATACTACAATAGGTATAATTCCTTTCTTTGTATGTCGATGATTTAATATATAAATATATAATGGATACGATGAGATTTTTTTCATTAAATATTATTTTTTGGACCTATGGCGTTGCAATTGTTTTTCGATCGATAACATTTTTTTAACTAAACGCCTCCACTGCACACACCACGATTTTTAACAATTGGTATCGGTCTTTATATATGGATATATGAAATATTGTATGGGTTTTCTTGCATTATTATTTATATTAGTATATATGAATGAATGAATGGTTATATTTTTTGAATGTATGGTTAATGATGAATCGTTAATTGTATGGTGACTTTTGGGTTTAGGCTTTGTTCTTAATTTTTATTTAGATCTTGTGTAAGTCATTTGGGGCATAGGAATTTTTGTAATTTTATTTTGGATATTATGTTTTAAAATTTCGTATGCAAGAAACAAATAATGTACGAGACAAACAAGGAGAAGGAGCTCCGTTATGGAGTTCCGACTCGGCAATAGCGTTGCCGACATCGGCTTCGCAGGCAATTTTGGTGGCAAAAATCACCGCCGAAAAAAATGGCGGCAGCAACGCCGCTAGGAGTGGCGCTAGCAGTGGCATCGTCGATAGTGGTCGTGCAACCGACGGCGGCAGTGGGAGTGTCCCGCAATCACCGCCGGTGACAATCCCTATGATTGCCAGGGTCTTATTCGCAGAGACCCTGATACCGTGTTACCCTATCCCTGTGATGCTTCGCGAAAACCCTAATCCTATCTTTTATCTTTTAATTTTAAAATTAATGTAATTTTAAAAATTAGTTATTGATTGAGTTTGATCCATGTTTGATGAGTCATCAAATTATTTTTTGACTAATAAAATTCAATTAATTAGAAAAATAGTTTATATTAATTAAAAAGGTTTTGATCAAAGCATGAAGACTATGAAGATGGAACTCTAATGGAGAAGGAGCATTTTTGAAAATATGTATTCATGAAGCCCGCTTTGCAATTATATCTATTTTTTCAAAGGTTGTAATTTTAGAAATACCTAATTGTCACTCGGTTCATCATTTATTTATTTATTGTATTTATTTAAATAAATATTTATTGATTTGATTAATAATACGACCATGCGTTAGTGGATCATATGTAATACATGAAACCCCACACAGTTTTATTTAATCATACATCTAATTTCTAGAAACATGATTTATTAGGATTGTCCTATTATATTTATAAAAACTGCTTTGCGAAATCAATTTCATGCAAACTACTATGTTTTAATTAGTTAAACTGGTAATCACACAACTCTAAAGGCAAGCATTTAGTTAGGCTTTTAGGATAACCAACTTTAATTAAAAGTGTTTTATTAAAGTTTGATGAATGTAATCAATTAGTTATTCTAAATTCACCTAAATTTATCCTAGGCTCTTTAGAACAATAAATGAACTTAGACCACTAAGATTGGATTAAAAATTAATTTTACATTAATAGGGTTATTTTAACTAGTAATTAATTTGGAATTAATTGATTAGCTAAATAGAAACATATTAATTACAAAATAGTGAGTAGGTGAATGTTGAGATGTCAATATAACCTATGGTCTCCATTATTAATACAACAACGTGAGATATGGTGAGAGCCTCGAGACGGCTTTGTTTTTGTCCCCCCTAAGGGACGTTTTGAATTGTATAAATATCAAGGTTGACTTTTTTAGAAGATAGGACTAAGTGATGTACGTTAGACTTGATCGACCCTAAGGAGGTATTTTCTAAATTAAGTCATGGAATCTGAAATAAATGGGTTACACTCATAAAGTCACAATTAATCTTTGAGTGAATAATTGTGACTTGACCAAATAAATGGTGCCTTATTATAAAAGAGAAAATGTGAAATATTTTAAGTTTTATTTAATAAAGATGAGAATGTCTCATAGAAAGTTTAAAATTAATATAACCGACCCTAAGTTGGCACATTAATTGTTAGGTTGTCTTATCGTGGATAAGTAATTGTTAAGTTTATGTGTTTGATATGTTACATTCATGCATCACATTTACTTTCTGATTTTTTTTATATTTATTTCAAATATATTGAATGATATATATTTTATTTCTTTTCAGTTTTTCATATGTCTATCATGCCCTACCCCATGCCTTCTTCTCTTGCACTCGAAAAAACTCAATGGTGTAGCATTATAAGATGAAAATAAAATTTGAATTTGATGCTAATATATGAGAACCACTGCCAATGCCCTGAAAAAAGTTTGGGACAAATATGATGCATGGATTATAGATTCAGGGGCTACCATTGATGTGCAAAGTCAAGTTAGAATTATACTTGAATGAATCACACCTGTTTTTCTGTGTTCCCTACCAACTATGTTATGAACAAGTTGCAATCCAACAAAACTTCATTGTTGAATGAAGTGCAGATTTTTGGGTCACTCAACAAGAGTATGACCAAAGAAGGTGAGACAAATGTTGCTGAGCAAAAGCCTTCGTCCAATGTTGTTAATAGTAACAAAAGAAAGAAGAACAGTGGTAAGGACAAAAATAAGAATAAGAAAAGAAAGAAAGTTGAGAAGTCACCTAAAGGCCAAGAAGAATAAGAAAGACAACAACTCCAAGAAGAAAGAATCAAGGGAAAATGTTTCTATGGTGGAGTTGAAGGTCACTGGAAGAGAAACTGTAACAAGTATCTCTCCGAGCTGGAAAAGAAAGGTAAATATGATTTACTTGTACTTGAACTTATTTGGTGGAATATAATTTTTCATCTTGGATTATTGATTCAAGAGTCAGTAACCATGTATAATCTTCTTTGTAAATGTTTGATTCTTCAAGGCAACTTGCTGATGGCAAGGTGATAATGAGAGTTGGTAGTGGTGCACTCGTTTCAGCAAAAGCATTTGAAACATTCCGTTTAATTCCTTAATTCTCCAAAAAATTGATTTCTTTATCCTTGTTGCATGAACGAAATTTTGATATTTCTTTTAATAATAATATGTTTATTATTTCTAAGAATGGATTCGATATTTGTCATGCAGAAGTTTCAAACATACTGTATATGCTTAAATTAACTGAACGAGCATTAAATAATTCAGAATTATTTAAAGTAGCAAATCTTAAAAGTAACAAATGAAAAAGAGTTTCTCAAGAAGATGATACGTATCATGGCATCTTAGGTTGTGACATATTAATTTAGACAGAATAAACCGATTAATAAAACATGGTATTTTGAGATAACTAAAAGTTATGACTCTTCCGATTTGTGACCAAAAGACCTTTCTCTAGAGCGGGTCAAAGAGCCAAAGAATCACTTGAACTAGTATATAGTGACATCTGTGGACCGATAAGTGTATAAGCTAGAGGTGGGTATGAGTACTTTGTCACTTTTATTGACGATTACTCTAGATACGGTTATACTTACCTAATGCATAGAAAGTATGAAACTTTGGTAGGTTTAACGCTTTCAAAGCTAAAGCTGGGAAGTAATAAGGTAAATATTTGAAAACAGTTCGATCAGATCTAGGTGGTAAATACTTGGATTTAGAATTCAAGGATTACCTGCTGGAGTATAGCATTTTATCCCAACTCACAGCACCTGAAACGCCACAACAAAATGGTGTTTCAGAAAGGAGAAATCGAACCTTATTGTATATGGTCAGGTCGGTGTTAAGCTACTCATCACTACCACTCACATTCTGGGGATATGCACTTCAAAAGGAAACCTACATTTTGAATTTAGTTCATTCTAAGTCTGTAAGTAAGACACCTTTAGAGTTATGTAATGGCTCGAAACCTAGTTTGCATCATTTCTGTATATGGGAGTCTGTAAGCAAGACACCTTAGACCTAAAACTGGAAAGTTAGACCTAAAATGAAAAATAGGCATACAAAAAAATCATCTGACATGGCCATCTACGAGCAGTTTCGGAGCCAGGTAACGCCTTTGTCATCATGTGATGGGTTGTAGTTCAGAGCTTATTGAATGCATACAGAAAAACCTTGCTAATTCATTCTTACTTTTGGTTATTTTCAGCAACTGGCTCGACGCAGTGAAACGGAGTATTATCTAACCAAATTTCTCAGACGCCGTAAAGTTTTTTTCTTTATCAGTAGAATGTTGATTGTTGTATATACGGTCCTAATAGTTTTTCATTTAATGACTGTCGATGTGAAAAATACTTGATTGTTGCATTATGCTTCAAGTAAGCAAAAGATTGTTCCTTGAAATTCATAAAGATCATATGTGCTCTTTGCCACTGATAGCAATTAAAAATATTATGGAGAGATTATGTGTGGGAAGTCTATGATGCTGGCAGATGGATAAGTGGACTGATAAATTCTACATTAAACCGTAGTGACATTTAGAAAAATGCCATCTTCAGCATTAGTGTCACCATTACAGGGAAAATGCTAGATCGTTTCTTCTGTATTTAATTTCCTTCTGATTTTTCTATTTTCACTTTTACAGGCAGAAGTCTTTACTTCCTCCTTTTGAATCTGCAGAAATGCGAAATTTAGCAGAGAGCTTGGGCAGGTAGTTAATTGCAAAACGTAGAGGGCTTAGGCAACCAGTTGCAGTTTGGCATTAGATTATCTGACTGAAATTTCCAATTCAAGTTTATGCTTTTAGTCATTCTTATTGTCTTACATCACATCTTGTGAAGGGATATCATCCGTGGAAGTCCAGATGTTAAGTGGGAAAACATCGAAGGACTGGAAAATGCGAAACGCTTACTTAAAGAAGCAGTAGTCATGCAAATAAAGTATCCCACGTATGTATTTTCTATTGAATGCGTTATGTTTGATATCTACACACACATATCGCTTGGCAATTTTTTGTACTCATAAGATGATTGTTACACATTAAAAGTTTCTTATTAACTTAATTCACATGAGTTCACTGGAATCTAGTGAACATGTCTATTCTTTTGTCGTCTAAGAGCATGAAGAAATTAATTAATTACGAAGTCGAAAATAATCTGCTCAAATGTAGATATTAGATTTTACCTTGTACTGGACTTAATTATATATCAATATAAATCGAGAAGATGTGATAAAATGTTTTATTTAAGAAATGACCAGAGGATATTCAGAATATTATTCCTTGATTAAAATTTTGATAGCTAAATTTAAGAAAGTGTTTTGGAGGTGAACTATTGAAAATCTTTTTCTTTTCTATATGAACCACCTGTTTGTGCAGAGTTTTTTTTATGGTTTCATTTGAATGACAACAAAAGAAAATCAATTGGTCCATTTTATTTATGTGCAAAGTTTATGTTGATGCTTGAAAGCCATCTTCAATTTGTCGATTAAACAATCAGTCTAAGAAAGTGATTAATCACATGACCTTGTTAGTTATTAGTCCTTTATTTTATTTATATGTCCTAAGCTTTAGATTGCTCTTGCTTTTGTATGTGCACAACTCAGTCATTTTGCGAAGACCTAGTTTGGTCCAGCTGTTTTTGTGAGGAGCTTCCTCTTCATGAAGATATTCTCAAATTTAAGTAGACCACTAGACCTCCGACATAGTCAAAACTTGGCAAAGAGGGAATTCGATGTTATATAAATGCCTGAATTGCTGTGACTTTGATGCTCAACATTTTTTTCCTGACTGAATTCTTTATGATTCTACTGTATGTGTCGACGTCGATAGTTTGGTCTCCGTTTTCTCTACCATATTCAAATTTCTAAGGATTTCACTATATTTACTTTTTTGGGTCTTCATTTTCTGTCTTTATAATAGTAAAGACGCGAATCAATACATTTCACTTCTCTGTCTCTTGGTCATGTTTGTGTGTCCACGCTGCTTGTTCTGGTGCAGCCAGAAGGAATTTGTTTCTAATACTTATATTTGGGGCTTAAAAAGAACTTCATGTTCTTCCAGCTAGGTATTACGCGGTGGAATGTATGTGTCACCCACTGTTTTATTGAATTAACTGATAAATTAATAGGTTATTAGCATGTGTGGATTTTTCTAGAATTATTTTTCTTCAACATATTATAGTATGTAATAAAGGTGGAGATGATATACCCATGTCTACTATCCATGTTTCTGATGATAATATGCGTCTCATATAAACTGTATGTAACTTTTTTTTTGTAAGAATTGATTAATTGTATTTATAATATGCATGCAGATTATAACTGAAGTCATGATTAGAATTGAATGATTTAATGTATTTGTATGTATTTTACAGGTTCACACCATAAAACTATGGAAGGAAAGCTTGTTTGTGTGAGACCAAGGTTGTTAGAATCATGATCCTACCTAGGGGTGTTCAACGGTTGGTCTGGTCGGATTGTTAGAGGAAAATTAGACCAAACCGAAAATTACGGTCCTCCTATATGAAGGACTGAACCGACCATAACACTGCAAAAAATCCAATCCATCGAATCATCAATGGTCGGATCAGACGGATTTTACGGACCAAAAGCTGAGCCATTTACCTTACTCTCTTTTATCAATTAAATCAAACTAAAATAAATTAAATCAGAACTCATTCATGAACATTATCAACTAAAATTAACTAAAATCAGAACTAAATTAGTTTTAAACCAAATCAATCAACTAAATCAGAATTAAATCAGTATTACACAGATCTAAACCATTGAATTAGAACTAAATCAACTAAAATTAATTAAATCAGAATCTATTCACAAAAATATATCAACAAAAATCAGAAGTAAATCAGATCTAAATCAGATTTAAACTAACTAGATCAACTAAATCAGTATTATACAGTTCTAAACCAACTAAACGAGTATTACACAGATCTAGAATTCTATCTCAAGCGTCGAGGGGCCGGAGGCGTCGAGGCATCGAGTTGCTGTGATTTATGTTAGGCGTCGACGACAAGACTGGAAGAAGATTAGAAGATCTGTTCTGTGAGATGGAGAGGGACTGAGGGAGAGGGAGGCGTCGCCAGTTGAGGGAGAGGGAGGAGTCGTTCTGTTCAGCGACTCGAAAGGGGGAGGGTTGAGGGAGAGGGACTGAGGGAGAGGGGAGAGGGTCATTTAACTTTAACCTAATATATATATATATATATATATATATACATGGTTGGACCATTCGGTTTAGTCTAGAATTAGCAGAAATTATGGATCCGAACCAAAAATTTGGTCCTCTCTAAAAGAAGGACCGAACCGACCATTATACGATAAAAGAATTGTCCAGACTGATCAACTTTGGTTCCGTCCGGATCAGATTAAACAGTCTAGACGATTTTTGAACACCCATAATCCTACCTAGAATCGTGGAGAGATTTCACGAATCAGATCATAGGGTCGTAAGATCTTACTATATACTGGTTGGATACTGTTGTGTGGAGAGATAACGGTTTTTTATCTCCCATGGATCTTTCATCCATTTTTCATCATTCGGTTCAATAATGAGGATTATTTCCTCAGAAATTCGGTTAATAATGTACTGTTCTGGTGTCAAGAGGACTTCTTTTGTACTCTTGCGAGTAGCCTCTTGAACACTGGGGAATTCTAAAGGCCAGAAAATCCCATCATTCGGATATTGCAGATTGGTTCTGCCACGTCCGCGCCCACGAGAGCTGCGGCCTCTTCCTCGGTTACTCATGATTGAATTTGGTTCCCTGTAAATATTCACGGGTTAGAAAATCAGGAAGAGAATTCTGTTCACCTTTAATATATTCAATATCAAAATCAAATACAGATAAAATACTCTGCCATGATGCAAATATGTGTTTTGATGCAAGATTTTGTACATCTTTTTTGAAAATCTGTTTTGCAGCAGAGTAGTCAACACGGATAAGAAAATGTTGATTTAATAGATCATCTTGAAATTTTAATACACATTTCATAATTGCTAAACATTCTTGTTTAATGGTTGGATAATTCTTTGCTGGTCCTTTCCAGGTACTAAAGGTGGATCTTAATAATTCTTCTTTATGAGTTTGAGGATTTAACTGCTTCAGAATACCTCCATAACCTAGGTTAGAGGCATCAGTTTCTACAATTTTATTCCATGTCGGGTGTGGTAAAGCTAAACAGTGTAATTGTTGAATTTTAGCTTTAATATGCTTAACTGCTAAGGTAAGATCTGATGTCCAAGGTATAGGTTTCTTTTGAAGTCTCTGATTTAACAGAGCAGTCCTGAGCTAATTGGGGATAAAAGTCACGGATATAATTCAAACTTCCTAGAAAGCGTTGTAATTGTGTTTTGTCTTTTATTTCATCTGGAAATTTAGATGCAAAATCTATACTACTGTTAATAGGAATAATAGTGCCATTAGAAATGTTATGGCCTAAGAATCTAACTGTTGTTTGAAATAATTTCATTTTAGTAGCAGATAATACTAAACCATTTCGGATAATCACATTCTTAAAAATATTAAGATGTTTAAAATGCTGGTCTATGGATGATGAGAAGATTAAGACATCATCAATGTACTTGATGATTCAACATGGTCTGTTGCAGAGTGATGATTCAATTAATCCTAAGATATTATCATTAAAATTTGTAAATCTTGCATCTCGCAAGACTAATAAGACATGGGTATTTAGGCATCTTCTTGTGAGTGATTTAACTCCAATCTGGACTAAACCAAAATGAAGAAAAATATATCCTTCTTGAATATGATGTTTTATTGCATCAGAGGAAAGTAATTGACATGTTTCATGCTCATTCTTAAGAGCATGTATTTTTTCAATTGTTTTTACATGATGCTGAAGCTTGAAGGAAGCAACAGACCATGTTGATTTATAAATATTTTTATTGAAGATTTTAGGTATATTTCATACCCTATTATCTACTTGATCATCTGCTAATTCAATATGTTCATCATTTATTATGTCAAGTATTGAGGTTATTGTTGACCTATTACTACTAGAAGAATTGCTAGTAAATAATCTACTCATTACTCAACTAACTAAATTATTCTTATTATTGAGAATTGCATATTTTTTGTTACTAACATTGTGGTGACTTCTACAATATCCTATTAGGCTTCACTCTTCTCCCTTTCGTCTCTGCAACCACCCTACCCTTGGGATTTACGTATCTAAGATGTCTTACCTAGGTCCCTAAAGCTAATCAAATAAAAACTGGTACGTCAGCCTCTGATAAACAGATTCACAGATTAGGTAAATAAATAATACAGAGAAATAATCAATTATAAAAATAACCAACCACTTGGGCGGATAGTGAGATTAGATATAAGCAATTATTCATGTAAGCAAATAGGCAAACAATAATATCAATAATCAGACATAATAGATAGAAAACAGTTTAGTTATGTAGATATTTGAAGTAGAAACAGTTAATGAACAGTGTTATCCTCATCAGGTTTGGCTCTGATACCAAAAGGTGCGGAATTAAATAGGGGTATTAAGATGCAAGAAGATAAACAGTAAAAACTGTATTAACAAACAGTAATTATAATATCTTCAATATCCAACATAGTGGATGAAGAATATTTTGAATTTGCAAATGCTCAAGTAGATCATAAATATTTTGAATACCCATCAGATGATCAGAATGATCATTTCGAATACTTTTCAGATGATCAGAAAATCATTCTGAAGATTTTACGTATGAATCAAATCGTGTGAGTTAGATAGGATAGTAAAATTGTAAGGTCCTACGATCTGGATCGGGAGTTTAACAAGCATATGTGAGACATGAATCTTGGTTGGACTTTCTTGGAGGAGACGTATCGTTTTCATAATTAGTAGTTTTTTTGTTATGATAAATCACATTTTGGCTGACTTTAAGTAGAAAATTGAAAAAGATTTATTAATGTTTTTATTTTTATTAAACGATGTGTAAGAATTTGTTTTATTCTATATACTGTTATTTAGAGTTCTCTTTTTGCTTATTAATACATATAATTTTATAATAAAAGTGGGGCGGTAAAAAAAGATATTTCTTACAGGAGTATTAAAATTGATATGTGTGGAATTTTATAGCGGTCTACCACTGCTATAAAAATAAGCCTTTTATAGAGACAAAAACCTTATAAAAGACATGGTTTTTTATAGGGGCAGAAAAAACTATAAAATACCTAGTTTTTTATAGGGGACAAAAACTGCTATAAAATACTTGGTCTTATAAAAGTGGTATAAAAATGAGTCTTTTATAGGGACAAAAACCTTATAATAGACATCAGTTTATTAGGGGTGTGCACATGACGGGTCGGATATTGGGCCATTTTTTAGTCCCATTCCATCCCGTATAGAGAGAAAATTCTGAGCGGGACGAGATGGGGGTCGGGGCGAGACGGTTTTTTTCCGTTCCGCTCGGTTCGGGATGATTTTTTTGGACGAGTCAATTTTTTCGAGACGCTTGCACACCTCTATTTTTTATATAAACATAAACCACAATAAAAGACCTAGTTTTTTATAGTAGTCCGAAATTGCTAAGAAAATCAAGTATTTTATAGCGATTTTCGAACGCGAAAAAAATCTCATATTTTTTATAGCATTTTTAAAGACACAACATTTTCTGGAACACTATAAAAGACCTTTTATAGTGGGTTTTACCCCCTATAAAAGGAAGTTTCTATTGTAGTGTTATGACTACAACCACATGAATTGGAAAATATGTAAACTATAAAAAAGATAAATAATAAAATGTGGAACACAAAGCACTTATGTGTTCCGGTAGTGTGCTTACGTCCACAGACGAAAATGAATACAAAACGCATATACAAATCCAAATCTCACAAACCCAAATGTTAAACTAAAGTAGAGCCTTAGAATATTAGTAGACCTCACACAAATATATCTATATCTGGTATGATTTGGTACAATATAAAAGGGAAGATGAAGTCTTATTTAAATAAGAAACTAAGTGAGCATGACTATTAAATAGCCGATGTGGGAAAAAAGCAAAAAAAATCCATATTTGAAGCCATATCTCAACAAATCTCCACCCTGATCTTTAAAAGTAGATTTCTTAAAACATCTTCTCCAATGCAGAATATCACTTACTAAAAATACCAACCAAGTACAGGAAAAGCTGGAACTCGTGAACATGAATAAACTTAGTATCATAGCAGCTAGATTCTCTATTGTAAGAATTTTACTAACTGTAATGGTACCATGAGATACGGCCTCACCAATAAAGTGATATCCTGACATCAATGTGTTTGGTACTCTCATGATACATTTGATTTTTGGCCAAATGTATAGCACTTTGGCTATCACAATAGCATCCTACTTGAGTCCCAAATTAGAAACCAAACCTCTACGCCAAATGGATTCTTTCACTGCTTCTGCTACTACCATCTATGCTGTCTCTGTAGTAAACAACGCGACTGTAGACTGTAGAATAACCTTCCAACTAATGCCACAGCTAGAAAGTGTGAACAAATAACCTGTTAGAGATCGTCTCTTCTCAAGATCACCAGCATATTCAGACTCGACAAAGCCAACAACATTGCTACTAGTGTCAGAACTCATGCCATAAACTAAGCCCAAATATGTTATGCCTTTCAAATATCGAAGGATCCATTTCACAATTTGCTAATGAACCTTGCTGAGGTTCTCCGTGTATCTGCTGATGACACTAACAACATATGAAATATATGGACGAGTATAAACCATAGCATACATGATGCTCCCAACTACAATAGCATAAGGAACACATGACATTTATTCATTTTCTTCATTAATTTCTGGTGACATATCAAGCTTGAAATGTGCAGCAAATGGAACATTCACATATTTAGATTTCTGCATACCAAAGCGTTTAAGGACTTTCTCGATGTAATTCTTTTGAGTCAAAACCAACTTGCCCGCTTGTCTATCCCGCTGACTTTTCATGTCCAAAATATTGTTAGTAGCAACCGAATCTTTCATCTTGAACTCACCACTAAGTTGAGCTTTCAACTTGATGATTTCATTTTTTTTCTTTGCAGCAATAAACATATTATCAATGTAATGCAACAAATAAATAAAAGAAGCATCTAGAAGACGTCTGTGATAGACACAATTGTCATAGACACTCTTGGAGTAACCATGCCCAAGCATAAGTGAATCAATTCACTTGTACCACAACCTAGGATATTGCTTCAAGCCATATAATGACTTCTTCAACAAATAAACAAGATATTCCTTTCCTTGAACACAAAATCCTATGGTTGATGCATATATATATATCTTTAAGCTCACCATGCAGAAAAGTTATCTTGACATCTAACTGCTCTAGCTCCAAGTCAAATTGTACAACCATGGAAAGCAACACACGAATAGAGTTATGCTGCACAACTGGTGAGAAAACTTCATTGAAGTCTACACTATCTTTCTGGCTATAACCCTTGGCAACTAAGCGTGCTTTGAACCTTGGCGCTTCAACCCCTAAGATTCTTTCCTTTTTCATGAAGACCCAATTGCACCCAACAATCTTTTGGCCCTTTGAGGGTTTAGTCAACTCCCATGTTGATGAAGAGATTCAAGCTCTTCACGCATAGCAACAGATCACTTACTAGACGCGCTACTTGTGACAGCCTCATGGTAACTAAAAGGTTCCTGAGCTTCAATATTATCTGCCACAATCAACGCATATGATACCAAGTGTGGATGAGCATACTTCTGATGTGGTCTAATCCATCTCCTCTCTCGTCCCATAGTAATATTGTACTGTTATTCTCGTTGCTCCTCTACGCTATCATCAACTGAATCATCTAACACATTTTTATGACCTACACCCACGCTTACCATCACTCGCATGAGCATATGCAGGACAGCCAAATGTTTTTAAAACAGAGTTGTGTAAAGTTATGTAAACTGAGTCTGTACAGTTGCAAGTTGTTGTACTCCAAAGTAAACATGCGCATCAACGAAATGCAACTCATGTGGGACTTGGTGCAAAAAATATGAGCATCATCCTGCAAGGAAATTTTGACCAAATTTTGTCAAGAGATGATGAGCGTTAGGAACATAATCTTAATGGAAGAATCTATGATACTAACTTGCAATTCTACGTCACAGAAGACATCGAGTAACAAATATTATTTCTAGTAGAAGACAAAGTTAATAATAAACCACAACATCTAATACTCATCTGCTGAAACCTCCTCACACGAGTTAGTCCAGTCAATGCACCACTGGCCTCATTACGATGCAAGACAGCAAAATCAGCCAATCTAAGAGGGAGTTCTGCACAATCAAACGGGATATAAGAAGGATATAGAAAAGTTGATACTGATTACAGATATTGCCAAAGAAAAAAGATAGCAGCCTCATCGTAACTTAAACCGTTGAGAATAAAACTACAAAGTTCTTTTACAAATCACAAGAAATATTATATGTCATAACATCTATACAAACTTTCACAATTACCTAGTTGGCCGAAGTGTAATTAAATAAAACTAAACCAAATAAACAATTAACCAACAATAAAACTAAAAACTTGATTCTAATACCATAAATGGCTAACTTTACATAATGGCAACCTCAAACAGAAGAAAGAAAAATCCATACAAGGGTCCAACTAAATATGCATATTGGTTTAGAGAAACAGAGCCAAACCATGATACATGATAACCTATGAATACCAAAGAAGCCTTTAACCGACAACTACCAACAATAAATCTAACACAAATATATAGATTCCATAACATTAAGGAAAACCTTGATAAAAGAAAATCCTAATTGATAACATAATCAAAAGTAAACAAGGATAAAAGACCAAAGTAATTACGAAAGCAGTAGTATAAACGGGTAGTCAACAGAAATGCCCATTGCCAATGGCACAAAAATCACTAATCCTAATTCAAATGACTTCACCATTTTTATTCTTTATCTCAAAACATTAGTTTTGTCTATTATAATTCTCATAGCATACTGTTAAATTAGACTATAATTGCTTCATAATAAACATTTTAACATCGGCTAATTAAGTTGTGTAAGGACAATATCTAATCCAATAGACATGAAATCGTTGCTGGAAGGATAAACATATATGCTTCCAAGTTTCCAATAACACAACAATTTAACAATATAACTTTGTTGAACTGCACCAAATGATGTATGATTCAAAAATTTGAGACCCAGAGTATTTTTCATGAATCTTTTCAAACCTGTCTCTCTATCCAAATACAAAAAATGAAGACTAGCTCAAATGATTAAAGAGAGCAAATAAAAAGCTGAGACAAATGAAGAATCGACCATCTGGTCGTTATTGTTTGCAGAAAATTTTCAAAAAAATAAAGAGGATCAATATAATCTAAACAAAGAGAAAGAAATTTAAAGCACAACCAGAGGATTAAGGATTACGTGAAATGAAGTAAATCTTCGACAGGATGGAGTTCACGCTGTTAATCGAAAACCACAGAGTTAGAGAGACTTTCGAGAGAGCATTCCCAACTGAGAAATCGACGGATTCATAAAGCTAAGAGAAGGACTACGAGAGAGAGCTCAGAGAAGAGAGTTGTGCGAGAGAATCTATGATAGAGATTTGAAAGTGAGAGTTGTAAGAGAGGTGTGCAAGAAAGATCTGAGAGAGAGCTTCACCTCGCGAGGAGCCTTCGTCGCAGAGACTGCTCTGTGTAAGCTTCGTCGCATAGAGAGGGGTGAGGGCGTTGAAGAGAGGCGTTGTACTGTGTGAGATAAATATTGACTTTGGTGTTTTAGTTTTAATTAAGCGTGGATTTGGATTTTTGTTCCCCGCCTTTGCCCACATACAAATTAGTCGACTATCATAGTGTTTTAATAGAAAACGAAATCGTTAAGTGCTATTAAAGCACTTAATTCTTGTAGTGATGAAATTCGTGATGAAATTATAAAAGCAACAATATCACCTTATGTTTTATTGATGAGTGTGAGAATAAATAAACCTGGTTAGGTACTCGATAAAATGAATCATTGAATAATACATGGTGAACTGTACGAGGCAATTTACTGTTATGTCTTTCTTATTCGCAGCCAATAAAGGAGTTAAGGAAATAATAACAAGAGGGGTAAAACAACAATTTTACATCGCGCTCTGGTTACTGATATTCACGAAGGGTAACATCATAAAATATCTTGTGGACCGTGAAATGAAAATGTTTATGAGCACCAACAGAAAATGTAGTGTGTATGAATCGATAGTTGATTTGGCATCAGACCTATAGTGGAGTCGTACGATGTCGGGATTAAATACGTCATAAATTATGGAAATAAATTAGCCGGATATTTGAATCTCATAGCTTTATTCATGTGGATTCATTCGGTCTCATGAGTAGCTTATAAAGATGAGAATGAGAAACAACTTCAGTTGGACCAAAAACGTGTTTTGGACCAAAGTACACTTTCCAAACCCATATGTGATGGGTGTCATCACTAAACTAGTGAATAGCAGAATTAATGTACAAAATAATTAATTTGTTATTTTTTAATTATTAGACAATTAATAAATAAAATTAATTGATAGAGATCAATTTGAATTGATGAATCTAGACAGTCTTGGCTTTAGGGGATATGCAAAAATCACAGATTGCAGGCAAGGGATGTGATTTTTAGCAATTTAACGTATAAGAGTATATATGTAAATTTCGTAATTATTATATAATGGATTACATTAGGGTTGCATCATGAACCCTAATCATAGTATGTGATTATTCAGAACAGAAAAGAGTTTCTCTCCCCCCTTACAGTTGCCGCCGAAAACTATAAGAGGAAGAAGAAAAATTGTTTAGTTTTTTTACTCAATTGTTTAGAGAGCCCACACTCTATTCCTAACAATATCCTTGCGAGATATATACTTTTGAATCCTACAGGTGATTGTTGGTGTGAAGATCAATTGAAGTTCTGCAAATCTCAATAACAAAGAACGCAAGACTAATAATTGGATCCCGCCAAATCAGAATTTATCTAATATAAAAAATGTATAAATTGTTTATATCCTCTCTCAATACGTTTATCTGAATATCTATGATTGTTGAACGGTTTTATATTTAATTTGATTAAATATTTATTTTAAAAAATTTTGATATTCCGTCTATGAACCGTTCTTGGTTTATTAATTTTGTTTTAAATCTAAAACTCAATCCAACAGTTATAACCCGGAATCAATGCCTTAAAACAAGACAAGAAAAACAAATTCGTGAACAAAACAACAAAATTATGTTTCCCAATCAGAAACATCACAACGCCAACTATTTATATAAACTCAACTGATAAAAATTCCTCATCTTCATAATAGTCACACTCCAATGATATTCTCACCAATTCTATCTCTGTCATATAAGTCCCACCATTCAAAACTAAAACGACAGTACAACATATTAACAACATAATTTTCAACTTAATTACCTTCATTACTTATATAATTCTACTCCTCCAACTCCTCTTACCTATCCCTATGCTCTGGAATATCGGATGCAATAGTCTTACTTCCGGCGTCGGTTCTCCAGACTTTCTGGAATATCGGATGCAATCCACCCCCAAATCTCTCAAAACTTCGCGAGCTTATTAACTCACATCCACTCACTTTTAGTGCAGTTGAATCATCGTGATAAATCATTAGAAACTGGAGATGACCGAGTCCAAGTAAAACTCTCACAGATAACATCTCTAAACGGGGAGTGTAAAGATTAAGATACCTCAGGTTTATCAAGTTTTTCTAATCCTTGTGGTACATTTGTAATCTTTGTACCCTCAAGATCCAATCTCCTTAAAGTCGTAACCTCTGCCAAAGTTGGAACATGGGTCAAAATGCCACATCCACCGAGCAACAAAGCAACAAGATTCTTCAGGTTTGAGATTGAACTTGGCAAAAATTCGATTAAAGAATTGGACAAATTAAGAACCGTGAGCCCAAATAATTGTTCAAAGAAAGAATTTTGAAAGCTTTGAGAAGAGTTATTCTGCAGCAATAAAATTGACTATTAGGGGCACCTTGGGGAATAAGATATGTTTAATTATTTCCTGAAACTCATTTTCCATCAAAGAGACAACTCCGGTATTCTTTTTCCATTCCTCTTCATTGGGAAAGTCTTTCAATCCTACACCAGCTTTCACAATGAATCGAGAACCTGCAATATAAAGTGTCATGTCTCTTTTCAAATCATGCATCTTCACAGAGTCAGATTATTGCGACCTTCATTAATCATCATACTATCCTCTCCATCAACTAACCCATAATCAGTAAATGTCCAAATCAACTCCTCAATATCTATTGGCCCTTATTCGTGCGTCGTCCTCATTTGAAAGATCTCCACGAAGATGTTCATTCACTCTTTTTGCAATGTCACACTGTAGCTTGTGAATGGTGCGATCCGTAGATACCGTGACCCAGTAGGCACTGTCGAAAAAGCTCAGATTCTCCAATACTTTATTATGGATGTGCTCTACCAATGTTGTTTTTCCAACTCCACCCATTCCCCATACACCAATGGTTTCTACTTCACTTCTCATCAAGCATTGCCATATCTTATTCATGTTGGTTTCAAAAGTGCGTCCTACACAATCTGTTGTCACCAAATCAAGTGTTACTTCATGGGGTGCTTCAAGAGAAAGACCTTCATGAAATCCACCTCGGGTAATAAGGTCTTTGACTTCTACCATCAATTTCTCCACATCTTTTTCTATTTGTTCAATATTTCTCCACATCAATTTCTCCACATCTTATGAACAGATCATTTTCTTTTTCTTCTATTCTTCATTTCTTCACAGAAAATTCTCTTATTTGAATTTGATTTATTGCCGCGAGATCCTCCTCCTTAGTGCTACAATTTCTTAATGTTCTATAAATCATAAGCATATAGTCAATATTCTTCATACCTATTAGTTACCATAACAATGTGAGATTCAGTAGGCATTTGAATGTGAGTAAAATGTTATATGCAAAAACAACCCTTCAGTGAAACATGAATAGGAAATTATTTAATTCTCTTACAAATTCACAACCATCAATACATGTCTTTTTAATTTCACCGTTTCACCAACAGAAGCCTAGCCTCCTCAATTTTCCCTCCAAAAATAAACGAGAGGTTAATGATACTATGTCAAAGAACTTCCTTGTCTTCCACCCACTTCTTCTTCAATTCAAATTAATTCCATTTATACTCACTTTTCGTTAAGATTAATTTTATAAAAAAATTACACCCAATATTTTCTTTTCTATTAGATTGCTTACTTGCTCACTATGATATTCTTTCTTCATTCTTCACACCCTTAGACTTTTGTCTCATATTACTTTTGAGTTCGCTTCCTAATAACGTGGTAGCAGGAATATACTTCTGAGAAAAATTTAGTTGTTTGTTTGTTATCATGCAATTTAAAGTAGCTACACGCAATTTATTTTGTGTTAGTTTGCTTTTCCAATCCAAAATTTTTTATAATGGATGTTCTCTTCATTTGATCCTTTATTAGTTATTTATTATCCATCTATTTAATTTCACTATAATCATTGATTCTCTTCTCTTTGTTGATACGGTTTGATTCTTTCTTTTTCCACACAAAATTCAACTTCACTCTTTTTTATCTATACATGATATATGTACCCAAAAAATGAGTATAATTAAATCATCACAAAATTCAACTTCACAAAATAGTGAGAACGCAATGGACAATTAACAGCAACAAAGTGCAAGTAAACTATACAAAGGTGATACATAAAATGTGATGATTTAATTAAGTTCTATTCTTTACTTCAAGTGTCATTCGCGCCTGCTATAAATTTATATTCTAATATGTCTATAGTTCTCTTTTTACTTGGCCTAGAGCTTTGGCCGTTCAACGTTGTTCCTCAAATCTCTTTTTGACAGCTTCATCTTATTTTTATTCTCTTCTTCCAAAGTGATGTATGTCTATGCACATAGGAATTTTCCCCATCGTATGTAGTTTTACGTTTGACAAATGATCGAACAGGAGGAGTTTGAGTCAATCCCCGCCTGAAAGCCAGCCTCGCCACTCGATTGTTACAGTTTTTCACTTTGGTCGTCTCGTCTTTGAAGCGGTGTGTGGTGTGTGTATTCCCGTAGTGATTCTCCTTTATTGATGTATATAGTTAAGAGGTATTCTGAATCTTCCATGACAGAGCGGTATGTGGAGTACTATTTCAGAAAGACATATGACATAATAGTAAAATTATTAATTTAACAAGGTGGAAGGAAGTGATATCACTTTAAGGCGTTGCCGTCCGGGATGGTTGGGAACATCTGAAACATAAGTTTGTCCTCGTGTTAGTACAGGGTTGTAACTTATTGAAACCGCCTGAGATGGTCCACTGGAGCCGCTTTGCCTTCATAACACTTGAGCTTTGGGGCAAATAACTTCCTCGGGATCGAGGCCACAAGTATCTCTGGGAGGTTTTTTGACACACTCTCAACGAGTGCACCAAACTGCAAATGAATTTTATAGTGTAAAATAAACATGAAAGTAAAAATAAGAGAGGTTAAGAGCTTAAAGAAAGATTTATTTATATTATATTCAATATCTTTTTCGATATGACATTGACCCATATTTATATAAAGATTGGTTGCAAAAGTTCTAGAGCACTCTTCAGTTTGTTGCAATATAGTTGAGAAGTTGAGGATATCACCTCATCAAGGAATATTCTTTGGTGATATTATTCTTTTTGCTATTCCATCATGTCTGTCCATCTCTATCCATCCGCTACAGTTTGTTTAATCCACCTCCTACTTGTTGATTGCCTAGGAGCTAGCCATGTGGCTGTCACATGGTGTAGGTGCCGTACAATTACATGCAAATAGCTATGACATTGTGATTATTGATACTTGTGACCAATATTTTGTCAAAAGAAAGTAAAGATATTTGAGAAAATGTCAAAATATAATTGAATAAGGAAGAGAAAGCAGGGCCAAATCTAAGGATAGAGAACCAGAACTAAGATTTCAGTTTTGACCCAAAAAACTAAAGATAACTTGATTTAACAAACATCAAAAGGAGCAGAGGATCATGAATGAAAATAAAATTAATATGTAAAAAAAGACATGAGCAAGGAAAATCTAGCACCTTACCTTTACCTTTCTGCTGATTCTTTTAGAATCTTGAACGGGTAGATCAAGAGCAGGAAAAGGAAAAGCAGTGTGACCATGACCATGACCAACCTCCCAATAGAGTTCTAATTAGCTAGCAGAGGTGGGTGTTAAATTAGGGAGGGGATTGTCCCATTCAAGCACGTTGACAAGGTTATTCATGTTTCAAGTTGTTGGTGACATTTTTAAAACAAACGGCCATAAAATACACATTTATTTTTACAAATCAATCAATTAATTAAAATTTAGTCTAAATTTTAGTCGATATGAATTACTCTATAATTAATTAAAATTTAGTGATAATGAATATAATCTGGGAATAGAGATGGTAGGGAAGGAAGTACTGACAGGGAATACGTGCACTTAGATCGAACTAGTTAAAAAGTACGTGCTTCACACGTGTTGAAGATTTTTAAAATTATACAATAAGTCTTAAAATTATTATTAACGTTGAAATAAATACATTAACTTTCAAAATATTATAAATCTAAAATAAAATAAAATGATAATGATAATTTTTTTATTTACAATTAAACTATTACAAATAAAAGGAGATTTGAATAGGTTGTGCATCATCTAGAGATGATATATTTATAATAAAAATATTAAAACTTGACTAAGTTGTGCATCATCTCGAGATGATAAATTTATACTACAAGAATTTTTGAATTAAAGAACACACGAGATGATAAATTTATACTACAAGAATTTTTGAATTAAAAAATGCACGATCTAACAAATTTATATCATAAGATAAAATGAAAAACTAAAAAAATTATTTGAAAAGAGAAAATTAAATATGACAAACTATTTTACTATGAATAATGGAATTTGAAAATTATTACATTTATTATAAAACTGAAAAAATTAAACAACAAAAAAATCTTACAGATAGATAATAACTCATCGTTATTGGCTGAAACAATGTTTACGAGATATAAAGATCTCTAGAATCATATACATGAACTTTCAAATTTCTAATAACATAAAATACTAAATTTTATAAAGTATTAGTAATGGAATAATTAGTAAATAGAATTATAAATGAATTAAATATAAAAAACATGTTAATCTTATACTATATTTAGTAGCACTTAAAAGAGTAAAATTCGAAATCAAAAGTTTATCTCATGCGTTGCACATGAATATAACATTTTATAAATTTAAATTTATATGTAAACTTATTTTTCTTAATAAATGTGTTTTTCTTGTGAGGTTAACTTTAAAAACAAAAAAGTTCAGATAATGTAGTCACGTTCATTTGCAAATATTGCTATTGCAAAATATATTAGATTAGGATATAAGAAGTTGATTAGTTTGGTGCCAATAAAATTAGCTAAGCAAGTCAACTAAAAAGATTATATATAAAACTATGGAATCTTGTTCTTTCTTGATTCATATAAAAAAAAACAATTCTAGACTTATGGTAACTATATAACAATTTACAGATTTTTGTATTAAGGTAAAGATCAAGTTATTTTCATAAGGTTTGAAAAAAAAATACATAAAATAATGAAAATAATTAGAAGTTATAAATGTATATAAAATATATCTAATATGTAAATTAATGCCTTATATTTTATTTTAATTGTCAATTATTTTTCTCTTTCATCAAGTTTTCTTAAAAAAAATCATTCATTATGTGTCATTGTTACATATTATATATTATACTGTTATATTATTCATAATTTCTATTGTAAAATATAAGCAAAAAGACTAATTAAGTATCCTACTTAAAATAAAAGATATTGTTCATTAAATAGTTAATTACAAAGTTAATTTACTCTGATTTCATTTAATATTAAATTTAAAGATAATTTAGAAACTTTAGATAATGGGAGGGTAAAATTATTCAATTTTTTTTCTCACTTGTATTTATAGTAATATAATATAAGTAGTTATTATGTAGAGTTTTAAATTCCTTCAACTTAATGAAATTTTCTTTTTTCTTTTTTAATACTCGTTAGATTAGTAAACACATCAAACTAACAATAAAGAAATATTGACTAAAAAATATTAGGTTAGTTTGAGACTTTTTTCACAATTAGTCTTTTAAGATTTGGGTTAAAATGAGGAGAAATCATCTTTAAGATGATAATTTAAACCAAATAGTTAAAAATACTTTTCATAAGAATAACTGGGATCATAAACATAAAATAGTTAAAAAAAACCTTTTATATGAATAATTGATATAATAAATATAAAATAGTTAAAAAAATTTCATGTGAATAATGGGGATAATAAATATTGTAAGGATAATGTCTGAAATTGAAAAAAATAATTAGAGGTAATATTGTCTAAACATATTTCTCAAACTTCTACACTTTTATATATAGTATATTTAGAATATATATATATATATATATTATAAAAGGTAGTATATTAAAACAAAAGGGACAAACATCAAGTTAGAGCCAATGACATGCCCAAGGCAAAGCAAAAACGAAGGACAACAAAAACACATCAATGAGGGGGCAAGATTCCACTTGACTAACAACCTCCTATTGATAGGAGAGTAAGGAGGGGGAGATCAAAGCATATCCCTAACAGAGTTAATAGTGAATCTAAAATATAAACTGTCTATCTAATCTGAATTTAACATCCAGATATTATAAACATAGGAATTGAAGGCAATTTTCAAATTAAGACTTCTAAAGTCTTTCTTTCTAATGGTTTGAGCCAGTCACTCAATATTTTGATTCCATCTAGAGTAAGGGTAGCAGAGTTAATAATGGATCTTAAAATATAAACCGTCTATCTAATCTGAACTTAACATCCATATATTATAAACATATGAATTGAAGGCAATTTTCAAATTAAGACTTCTAAAGTCTTTCTTTCTAATGGTTGAGCCAGCCACTCAATATTTTGATTCCATCTAGAGTAAGGGTAGGAGAGATCACAAGATTGAGTAATGACATTCCACACATTAGAGGAGAAAGAGCATTCAAAGAATAAATGATTCCTGCTCTCAGAGTGGATAGGGCAGAACATGCAGTATAGACTAATGTTCAAGCCCCATCTATCCATTTTGTCCTTAGAAGTAAGCATGTCTCTGCAAGCAAGCCAAGATAAACCTATGCTTAGAAATATTGCAGGAAAACCAAACAATGTCACCCCAAGGAATAATCAACCCAGGCGACTTAAGAGTTCAGTAGGAAGAAGCTGTAGAGAAGTTTCCATCAGAGTTGGATCTCAGATCCATTTATTAGGTCTAGGAGCCAAAGGAGGAGGCATGTTGATTGAGGCCTCCTTAATGGCTATAAGCACAATAGAATTGGTAGCAGGCCAGGACCAATTACCCTTGTCAATGATGCAACTATCCTTAGTGTGGATATCCCAGCCAGTATCCAAGATGAAGGATCTACCAAATATGTTAAACAACACTCCCAGTTGGTTCCAAGGGTCACCCTAGAGGGAAATGTTCACCTCATCTCCAACTTTAGCAATAACAGGGATCAGTAAACCAATCCCTAGCTTGAAGTAATTTCCTCTAGACCCAAGAGCAGTCCTTAGGGACAAGAATGGTGAAGACGGTACCATTAGTAATAAGGTGAGCATGGCACCATTTGTCCCACAAGGATCCAACATGGTTAGTAATGAGATTCCAAAGATGTTTAGCAGTAGTAGCCTTATTCCGAGCCACCAGATCCTTAATTCCAAAGCCTCTTATCCTTGGGTTGGCAAACATAACCCCATGCCATTTTGGAGCAGACATGCCTCATAGATAATTCCTTATAGTAGCTTGAATGCCATAGAGGACCCTTTTTTGAAGGATGAACAACCTTACCTAGTGGCTTTGGATGGCCAATAGCACAAGCTGGATGAGTTGCAGTCTACCTACAAAAGATAGATGCTTAGCCTCCTAAGCCTTAACTCTAGCAGAGATCCTATCCACTAAGATAGCACAGTCATTTTCCCCATCCATGAAGAAATGAGAGGCATGACAAGGTTCCTCACAGAAAGAGACCACCCTATTTGCAACCCAAGTAGATCAATGCACTGTTGCTGGGCAAACTCAAACACCCTAGAGAAGAAGCAGTGACTCTTTACATGATTAAGACTTAGCCCAGATAACATGTAGAAGAGCTCCAGGCTATCCTTGATAAGATTCAGGTAATGGAGAGCACACTCGGAGAAAATTAGGAGGTCGTCAACAAAAAAAAGACTAACAATTCTAATATTTTTGCATCTCTAGTGGTATTGAAAACCAGGCAGAGAGGAGGTATACTGCAGAAGCCTAGTAAGAGCTTCCATAACAATCACAAAAAGATAAGGAGAGATGGGGTCTCCCTGCCTCAGACCTCTTGCTCCCTTAGATATATATTTTACTAAACTTGGATTAAAAATTTAACAGTTGGATTAAAAATTTAACTATTTTATATGTCCATTCCGTGAAGCTATATAAAACCAAGTTGACTTTTTTGTTTTTGGACAAGATGACTTTTTGTTTTACCTTTTTTGTCAAGTTTTTTATCTTATGTTACTTTTCAGAAGACACCCTTGTATTTTTTTACAAATACAATATTGAAATAGTCAAATTATAACAAAAAAATTGTTCAAAAATAATTTTCATATTATGTGACTATTAAATAGAGAGAAATCTGGTGGCTGAGTGAGGAAAATGATGAGTGTAATTTTTCTCAACTTTCTATGTTCAATCCACATCCTTCTTGTCAAATGTTGATTAAAGTTTTTAGACATTAGGAATGAGAGAATTTAAATGCTCTCTCTTACATGCTCCTACTTGAAGATGAATAGAGGAAGATTAAATCCATAGTCTGGGTAATTACTATCTCTCTTGGAGTTGGATGGTGTCAATTTTTGCTACACATCAGCTTTAGATTCTTCCATGATTCTCTACGTGCTTTGCTTTGTTGTCCAAGACTTATAAGGGTGGATATAATTTTAGCAGTATAAAGATGTAGGCCATTAGTATTAAAGAAATATAACTCGTAGGGCAGTTTACAACTGGTGGATGTGCTGCTTTTTGAATTTTATTCTGACTTCTGTCGACTGAGTGACAAAAGTAAAAATGCTTAAAGTGCATTACTCGATGGTAAAACTGCAACCATTACACCATTTAACATCCTTTATAGAGTTAGAAGCAACTTCTATTTTAACCATGCGATTCTCCTTACTATATGCAAACTTCAACGGCCTCAACTCTTCCTATCTCAAATTGCATTTAGAATAAAAATTTCTTTACTGCGTTAAATTCCTCTACAAGATTAATGGTTGATGCTTCACTAAATGGAGCTATTTTGTCTAAGTCTTATAATGAAGCTTATGATATCATTGAAAGAATAACATGCAACAACTATCAATGGCCAACCTCTAGAGCAATAATCTTGTAGAGGAATTCAACCCTAGAAAGTTTCCATCTGAATGCAATATGGGATACCATGATGTGGACATTTTCTTAACAACTCGTTTTTCCATGCCTCATATAAAGATTCATCCTCCAATTGATGAAAGGAAGTAATCTCATTTCTCAACTTGACATTTTTTGTAAGGGGAAATACTTCATTAAAAACTTTTCAACAAGATCATTCCAAGTGCTAATTGAATCTGGTGGTAGAGAATTCAGCCAGACTCTATCTCTATCCCTTAATGTGTAAGAAAATAACATCATCCTTAAGGCACCCTCTGAAGCTTCAGGAATTTTAAAGGCATCATTGACTTTCATAAATAATCTTAGGTGCAAGTGAGAGTCTTTAGTGGGCAGTCCATTGAATTGTCTTACAGTTTGTAACATTTGTAACATAGCAAGCTTTAATTCAAACTGTGGAGCTTGGATCTCTGGCCTGACTATTCCATGGTACCTTGTCTTAGGGGTAAGAATGACATAATCCTTAATTGACCTCTCTCTGTCATCAGCCATCACTATAACATTGTTGCCATTATTAGCTTGGTTGGAATTTTGGTTCTGGTTGTCATTCAAGACCACTCCTTCTTCATTAGCCTGCACATAAACTGAAGTCCCAAGTCCTGCAACAAGGTAGTAGCAAAGTTTCAGTACAATAGCTCACAATTAGATTTAATTTAATCTAAGTAACTGAGTTTTTCACTCAATCTCCAACAATGGCGTAAAAAACTTGTTGTGTGTGATATGTATGCAAGTGCACGTGTCATTAACAAGTAGTAAAGTAATAAGTGAGTGTCATTCTTCACAAATATTGATGCAAAGTAGAGTAGTTAATTAAATCAAGCTTAAACCTAAGTTAAGTAATCTAACAACAATGAATTGGTGGTTTAACTACTCTAAAAGTAGAAGTAGATGAACACTAATTAAAGATAAGATAAAATAGAGTAACATTGATGCGAAATGAGGCAAAACATAGTAATATATGTTTAATCCCTTGTTGTTAATATTCTCTACTAAATTTGTTCAATCTTCTACAACTTCTTAATAGCATTAGCCTCAACTCGGTTGTGTGCAATAGATTTCTATCCTTGCAACTATAAATCTCAATCCAAATTGACTTATTCCTAAGTTAATGAGAGATTAAAATTACCTAATGATTATTCCAGTTGTTTGGCTTATAAGACGAATTATATATGCCTATATCACTCAATAATTACTTAGATCACTAAGATTCAAGCAACAAGTATCAATCAATTTATTTCAACTGAATTGAACCTTTCTAGAATTTAATCAAATATATACCTTACAAATGAGTGGCCAGTCAAGTAGTAAGAATAAGCATTAAGAGTACTTGAATGAAATGCCACTAAGAAACTTGCAAACTGAACTTCATTAATTAAGGATAAAAATTTCAAGGTTCGTTAACCATCCTAGCTTAAAAGGTCTTGCTCATAATGAGCTTTAGACAGATTTAAACATATTTACAACCATTGAAAATTCTCAGGAAAATGCAGCTTAAAGAAGAAGATACACTAAATAGAATAATGGAAAAGATGAAAATAGAAGATGGGTTTAGGGAATATCCTTTTTCTTGTCTTCTTCCTTGCATCTATTGTTTCCTTTTTCTTTCTTTTCTTCTCTCTTTTCTACAATTTCTCTCCTATTTTCTCAGGAAGATGTAGGCTCTCCCTCCAAAGAACATGTACATCTTATAAATAGAGCCTTTAAGTTATGGCTTCAACCTCCAAAGATGATCTTTGTCACGTGGCAGCAATGGGCGGGGCCCACTGGAAAGAAATAGCGCCAACTAGATAGCTGCTTTTTTCGGGCGTAAGTGTTTCTTTTCACCTTTTGTAGCGTCGGCTGAACTAGGCGATAAAACTCACTCCCATGTGTCCATACTTACTGCTATAACAATGTAGTTTTCTTATGCTACAGCATGTCCTCAGTTGAGTGTCCTACTTAGAACCCTACATAAAACGTACGAATTAATGCATAATCAGCATAACTAAGACTAGAAATTGAAACATCACCGTGGAATTCCTAATGAAATAAGCTTGCAAATAAATAGATAACTCTATTTTCTTATAGTTATCAATGGTAAGATCTATGCTAAGTAAAATGGCCTACCTAATATTTTTGTGTTGAAGCCATAAACACATCTTGCTACATTATAAATAGAGCTATGCTAAGACCTATTTTAAGGAAAAAATCCTATGAGCTTTGGAACAACAAACTCCAAACATTAGATATTTTAAAATATTTAGGTGCAAGTGTTGTAACAAGGATAATTGAGATAAATTTGAATCAAAAACTGATATTTGTATATTTCTTGCTTATTCGTCTTCTAGTAAAGCATATCATGTCTTTAGCATAAGAACTTTAATAGTTGAAAAATATATGCATGTAGTATTTGATGAATATGAACATGCTACTACTAAAAAAATTTCTAGAAATTTGGATGATATAGAAGTAATACAAAGCTTGCTGAACAAGGAGCCGACTGTGGAAGAAAATGAAAAAATTGATCAACCTCTTTCGAAAGAGTGGAAAAGCATTAAAGATCATCCAATGGAGCTTATTTTAGGGGACATTGAAAATGGTATTCAAACTCAATCTTCACTACGAGATTCTATAGATAATATTGCTTTCATTTCAACTCTTGAGCCCAAAAAATTTTAGTGAAGCCAAAAATGACGAATATTGAATTATCGCTATACAAGAAGAGTTAAATTAATTTGAAAGAAATGAGGTTTAGGATCTTGTTCCTAGGCCCTCAAATTATCCGGTGATTGACACCAAATGGATCTTTAGAAATAAGGTACATAAAAATAGAATAGTGACTAGAAACAAAGCTAGGTTGGTTGCACATGGTTTATAATCAAGAAGAAGGAATTGATTTTGATGAAATACTTGCACCCGTTGCTAGATTAGAGTCAATAAGAATGTTTCTTGCTTTTGAATGTTAAAAAATGTTACTTTATATTAAATGGATGTGAAAAGCCATTTTTAAATGGATGCATAAAATAGGAAGTCGATGTCGAGCAACCTCCTAGTTTTCAAAGTGTTCAGTATCCCAATCATGTGTACACACTTAAAAGGGCTCGTTATGGTCTCAAACAAGCTCCTGAACCATGGTATGAGCGGCTAAGTAAATTCTTACTTAACCATAATTTTAGCATGGAAAAGATTGATACAACTCTATTTGTCAAAATTAAGAACCTCATATGTTGATTGTACAAATTTATGTTAATGATATTTTTTTGGATCTACTAATGAATCTTTGTGTGAGGTTTTTTCAAGAATGATACAACAAGAGTTTGAGATGAGTCACATATGAGAATTAAACTTCTTTTTTGGATTTCAAATCAGACAAACAAAAGAAGAGATATTCATAAATCAAGAACATGCTAAAGAAATTTGGCATGGAAAATGTAAAAGTGAAAGTTACCCCGTGAGCACCACTTAGAAGTTAGACAAAGATGAAAAATGTAAGGATGTAGACAATAATAGGCTTTATCGAGATATGATCGACTCTCTTCTCTATTTAACTAATAATAGGCTTGATATTATGTTTAGTGTGTGTCTTTGCCCTCGTTTTCAATCAAAATCTAAGAAATCCCCATAAATGCGTTAAGAAGAATTTTTGAATATTTATGTGGCACATCTTTTTTAGGACTCTGGTATTTAAAAGAATCTTCAATGAATTTAGTTGGTTATTCGAATGCAGGTTATGCAGGAAGCCTATTATTGTCTACATCAAAAAGGCAATAGTGGTTTTTGTCAAGTCTTAGGCAAATCCCTAGTGTCTTGGTTTAGTAAAAGTAAAACTCTGTAGCATTGTCCAGAACTGAGGCTGAATATATCTATAGTTTTTGTGTAAAAACTCAGTGGATGAAGCAAACCTTAATAGACTTTTGACTATAGTCTGATCATGTTCCTATAAAATGTTATAGCACTAGTGCTATAAATCTTTTAAAAATATTTTCCAAAAATATTCACAAAACTGCTAAATGAAGAAAGATTTTTTAAAAATAGATTAGAACTTGACATCATGAACAATGTACAATAAGTCTTAGTATGCATTTGTTATTTTGCTTATTATCTTGACTCTTAGTACTCTAATATTAAGCATGTTAATATCATTAAAAGAAAAAATTAATTATGCATCTCGGGAGGCAACAAATGAGCAATGAATGAGGCCACGAACAAGCTTCAGATGAGTTAACAGACGAAAGGCGGGTGAGGGACCGACGAGGTCTAAAACGAAGAAAACTTAATGGCTTCTCTGCCCAAATGCTGACGACCAGTCTATGACTAATAGTTGACCGCTCTATCATGGACCAAACTTTTTATCCAGTATTAAAAACAAAACTTTTTATTCTTGTCCTCCAAAATTTTCCCACTTTCTCTTTCTCTCAAAACCCTAACCCCTCTATTCCAAAAAAACCCACTTCTCAAATCCAAATTTCTTTACCAAATCCATTATAATCCCCTTCAATTCCCTAAAATTTATTCATCTCTCCAATTATTTAACTTATCTATGGCTTCTAAAGTAAGTTCATCAAGATCTTCTAGAGCTTCAAAATGGAAAAGAGTTAGAGAGCCATCCCCCATTGAAGAAGAGTTAGTATAGGATGAGAATCTTTTTATTGATAAAGAAAATAGTGAAAATTTTCATAAGTATGAGAATAAGAATATTATAATGGGAAGAAGTATCAATATTAGGTAATTTGATGGGATGGAGGTAGTTCCTCTCCCATGTACAATGGGTTGGGAAAATATCTTGACACTAAAGCTTAGAATGTATCCTAGATTTGTTCGGTTGTTCTATCTAAATTTTTCATTCACTAGGTATCCATTCATTTTAAAGTTATAGATGAAGGGGGTAACCATAACCATTGATGGGAGCTCATTGGGTAGGATATTAGATATTCTATATGAAGGAACCATGTATTTCAATACATTGGCATGGGCTACTATAGATGATTTTGATCCCATACTAGCCAATAAAATACTCTGTGGACAACATGCAGTCAACCATGGTATAAGGCCTATGAACAAACAACTCACTATTACGACCAAAATCTTCCATCACATGATCTCATATATGTTTTTGCCTTGTGCGGGACATAGAGATGAAGTGAGTTATATGGATGTGTTTCTTCTTTATAAGATTTTATGACGAGATCCCGTTGACTTGGCGGGACGGTTTATGGTTTCCCACATGACAAGATAGCGGGACAAAAATATTTTGAGTATTTGTAGATATTTTTTGGGCCTATCTAGCATGAAGCTGAAAATTGGGCAAAAATTCTAAGCGTTGAAAATTAAAGAGAGATTTTTAAAGTTGAAAGATTAAATGTTGAATCTTAAAAGACAAAGAGTCAAAAATAAAAAAATAAAGACAGTTTTAGGTTACTTATAAAGTTATCGGGGTGGGACGGGACAAGTCAATTTTTTTGACCTTGTCCTGCATCTCGTCCCGTCCTGAGATGAGTGAGAAACTCGTCTTGTCTTGCTCGATTTGTGATGATTTCGTAAATGGAGCAATCCCTTGTTTTAGGGGAATTATTTGTGAGGTAACTATATATTTACTAATAAAATAAGTAATTATAAATTCAGAATAACTAGATATTTTTTAATATAGACGTATTTTTGTTTTGAAATCTACAATATTTTATTAAATGCTTATTTTTTACGATTAAGCAATTATTTATTTTTTTAGGGGAATTAATAGTGATTTTTAGGCAAATATGTGTGTCCTAATCAAATAAATAAATATAAATTTGGAGTAAAAATATTACAAATTATTTTTGACAATATATTTACAAACTTTTATTTTGATAAGAAAATATATGTAATGCAATATTTTTTTATAATTGTTATAACTATTTATGAATATATAATAATTATTAGTAAATTAATAAAAAATTCATCATTACTTTGATAATAATTTTTACATAAATTATATTAAAAATGATAAAAGTATTATTAAAAATAATATTTAGCAGTATCGGTTAATACATATTGAGTGTATTACGAGAATAATTAAAATATACATTAATGTTTAGAAATATGTAATCTTGTTGCTATATATTATATAGAAATTTTAGAAATAATAGTAAAACTTTTTTATAATGAAATATGTACATATTAAAATAACTAAAATGTTCATTATTTATAATTAAATATAATAATTCAATCATTTAGGTTCAAGTAACCTAACATGTATAAATATTTCCGATAATTCAAAATTCAAAAAAAAAAATGTTCACTATATGCATAATTCCTCATCTTAGTGTTGTGAGCCATATAATTCATCGTCTTAGTGTTTTGAGTGTAGTTAATTTTGTGAGCGTAATTGTACATCTACTCTAAGTGAGAGAGTTGTTATTTCGTTCGTGAGAATTATTGAAGTTGTAACTAGGTGTGATGGGTACCCTCAAATCAATTTGTGTACGAGATTTTGATCCTTAGCTGTGAAGCAGGTCGTGATTCTAGTGGATTCTTCAAGGCGGTGCCTTGAAGCGTTGACGTAGGCAAGGAGTGCAGAATCACATAAAACTTGATTGTTCTTTCTCTCTTCCCTTATCTCTTTACTTTTTCATTCTATAATTAATAGTTCTTCAACATAACTGCTTGCCACTATCATAATTTTTTTAATTGTATTGCATAGCACGTACTAACACAAAAAACCCAATTCACCCACTCTTGGGAAATTATACGATCATACAATGGTTATCGAAAGCATTAGAAGTAAATTAATATCATTTTTATGTGGAAAACCCTTGACTAAAAAACCATGAGATATTGTAATCTTTATTATAAAAAGTAAATAAAGGAATTATACATAATATCTACGTAAAGGAAATTCATTCTATGCCTTGGATAGATCATTACCATTTTCAATCACCAAATGCTTTGACAATGAATGGGTCTTCCCAATTTGGCCCTAGCTTTTCTTCACTCATCTGGAATACTTTTTTGAGCACAAGGTCCCCAATTTGGAATTCCTAATTGTTGACTCTCTTATGAAAGTAGGATCATCTTTTCTGATTATAACCTGCTAACCTAAAGAGTGTCATTTCCCATTTTTCTTCTAAAAGATCAAGGTTTTTTGTCATCCGTACTGCGTTCATTTGTTTCACTAATGCTAGACCATAACGATGGGTTTCCGATCTCGAGTGCTATGACTGCTTCAACACCATAGGCAAGGGAACACATGGTTTCTCCTATTGATTCTTCTATAGGCCCAAATTACTGAAGGAAATTCTTCCACCCACTTTCCTTTAGCGAATTCTGGTCATCTCCAAAGACTATCAAGTATTATTTTGTTTGACCTTTCTACATGCTCGTTTCCTTTTGGATAATAGGGTGTGAAAGCCTATTTTTTATTCGAAGCCATTCATAGAATGCTTTAACCAATCTTCCTATAAATTACATCTGTTGCCAGAGACTAATGCCCAGAGAATTTTGTATGTGCCTATTATGTTTGGCCAGCGCTTCCGCTTTGATCCAGTTAGTGAAATAATCAGTTGTGACGAGTAAGAATCACTTTTGAATGGGATCCATTGGGGGTGGTCCCACTATATCCAGTATCCATTACATGAACGGTCATGGGCTCACTAAAGGTTTTAGTCTTCATGGGCCATTTTGGGAACAGGAGCATAGCGTTGACATTTGTCACATTTCTTGATGAACAATTTTACCTTACCTCTTCATGCTTTTTGGGCCAGTAATATCATTTGTTTAGCTCTTTGCTTGCTAGAGATCTCCACTAGCATGATTCTCACATGTTCCTTCATGTATTTCAGACAACACATAGTTAGTCTCAGTCGGTATGAGACATTTGAGATAAGCCTCAAAGAAAGACCTCTGATACAACTTTCCCTCAATCAGCGAGTATCTGGCACTCCATTGCTGAAGCTTTTAGGCTTCCATTTTGTCTGTTGGCAGGTCACCATTTAGCAGATAACGAATGATACTTTCTTGCTAGTTCCATTCTTGATTTCTTATTTCTATTTAACCTTCAAATTGCTACAGTTGTTTAATATTGGGTTCGTTGATGAATTCTGAGGAAATATTTCTTTTATAGGGGAGTTACACTGAAGACCCCAAGGTAGCTAAGACGCCTGCTCAGGAATTTTCCATTCTTGGTATCTGTTTAATCTCATATTCATTGAATAGCAGCAATATATTCCACCCGCTGTACATATTCTCCCATCCTTGTATCTTTCACGTTGTATTCTCCTAAAACTCGGTTAGCAATTAACATGGAATTACAAAAATCTTTTAATTTTTGTTACCCCTAGTTCGTGAACCAAATGGATTCCAGCAAGTAATGCCTCATACTCGGCTTTATTATTAGATGCTAGGAAACCAAAGGAGAATGCTTGTTTTAATATCTCATCTTGCGGGACCTGAATGATGACTCTCGCTCTTGCCCCTGGTGATTGGAAGCTTCATCTATGAAAAAGACACACTCCCTCTTTAGACTCCATCGTGACTGGGTGATGGTGGTCCTCTTCATAGGTGAATTCAATAATAAAATCCACTAGTACTTGACCCTTGACAAAAGTTTTTGGCGCATGATGGATATCGTATTCCCCCAGCTCAATAGCCCATTTGGCGAGCCTTCCAATCATCTTTGGAGAATGCAATAAACTCCTTATGGGGAATTTAATTATGACATTGATTGTGTGTCCTTGAAATTAAGGCCTCAACTTTCTTGCTCACGAAGTATAGTGGTCTTTGTTAGCCGTTACAAGATCTTACCAGTGCGATGCTCACGACCGTTTCTGAAACTGAAAGGTAGAGCAATAATTCCATCTCTGGTTACAACTTCTAGAGTAGCAGCGGAGATGTTAAGTATTGTTTTATCTTCTACCGGGCTTCTTCGCATTCTTTATCCCATTGACGCCTGGAATTCTTCCTCAATTTTGCAAAAATGGCGTACGTTTGTCCTTCGAATCGCCATTTTGTTCCTTGATGACTCTATCTCAATTATTACATTAGCTTGGTCTAGATTGACTTTAGTTCCTCTTTGAGTGACCAAGTGACCCAATAATTTTTTCCGCTGCTACTCTGAAAAATGGACTTTTTACTGTTGAGCTTCATTTTGATTGCTCATAGGCCTCATTTGGTTCTCACTATCCTTCTTTGTAATTCCCTTGTAATTGAATTACCATTTTTATTTGGAGTAATCTTTAAATAAGGCTGTAATTCTAATTTACATGCAACTCTAGTTTACAATCTTTTCAAGCAATCAATCTACAGTAAAAAATGGAAGCAATTGCAATTTACGTTGCAATTGTAATTCTAATTTTTAAACAAAATCACTTTCTTACCCTCATATGAAATAAAGCAAAAGAGACTTCTTTCTCACATTTTCTCTTTCATTTTATTAATTTAATAAAAATTAATGGTTAAATTGTTGGATTGGGTTTGAAAATTTGAGGAAAAATCATTGCACAACGAACGATTCGTGAGCAGAATATCAAAAAAATTTCACATCAACGAATTTAATCATATTAAATATTAAAACCATATATCCGATTACGCACACTAAGATAAACGAATTCAATAGATGTAGAAACACTTTTATACCTTTCTTGTAACGGAGAAATTATGATTTGGTAGATCCTATTAGTCATATCGAGTTCTTTGTTCTTCGTAGATCTCGAATCAGTCTTCACAGCAACAGCGACTCGTAGGATTCAGAAGTATATCTCTAATGGATGTTGATCAGGAATTGAGTGTGGGCTCTTAAAATAACTGGAAAAGAAAATTCAAAATTTTCCTTCACCTCTATAGATTTCGGCAGCAAGCAGGGGAAGGAGAGAAACTCTTTTCTGCTATGTGTAATCTCACATTGTGTTAAGTTTAGGGAGAAAAATATTTTCCTTGATCCCTTATATATTAATTACAGAATTTTCACATACACCCATATATGTTAAATTATAAAAAATTCACCCCCTAATCTTTACTTTTACCAAAAATTGCATAGAGGCAATGTTGTGTCCAAATTCATCAATCCAAATTGATAAATTAAATTGATCTACATCCATTAATTAATTAATTTCTTTTATTTACTAATTATTGAATAATTAGAAATAACCAATTAACTAATTTGAACATTAATTACTTTGTTTTCATAAAATAAGTGACAACACACATCACATATGAGTTCGGGAAATATACATTGGTTCAAAACATGTTTTTGGTCCAAGTGATGTTATTTTTCGTTCATCTCATTATGAGCTACTCCTGAGACCGAATGGACCCACATGAATAAAGCTATAGGACTCAAATACTCGGTGAATTTATCTCCATAAATTCATGACCTATTTAATCCTAACATCGTACGACTCCACTATAGGTACGATGTCGAATCAACTCTCTATTCATGCACGCTACATTTTCTATAGGTGCAAATAAACACTTTTATTTTGTGGTGCACAGAATATTTAACATATTACCCTTCATGATTATCAGTAACAAGATTGGGATGTAATTACCATTTTACCCCTCTTGTTATTATTTCCTTAACTCTTTTATTGACTGTGAATAAGAAATACATAATAGTGAATTGTCTCGTACAATTCCACATGTCTTATTTAACGATTCATTTCATCGAGTGCCTGGCTAGGTTAATTTATTCACACACCCATCAATAAAGATTTCAGTTCCAATCCACATAATTTTCACCAGTAAATTTGTTCGCATTAAGAATAGTTGAGAGAGGGGATAGCGCATGATTACTAAAAAGAATAAATAAAGCGATGTAAATAAATTCTCACTCATTTAGGGAAGTATGATGCATGATGCAACTACTTAAATATTTAAAAATCCATCAAAAATATTTCCTCCATGATGTTATGATAGCCTGTCTCATCAAAGGATGAAGTCCAAATTATCTCCTATTACATCGAGACTCTTCTCATTTGGTTAACGCTCAAATCGATTAAAATATTTACTCCAATAGTTTTGGTCACCTTGGCCCCATTAACTAGCCCCTAAGTGGGGATTCCAATGGGCTTCAGTCTAAGTGTTTAACCAACGCATCGACTCTTAAAAGTTTCTATGGACTAACAGTTCATCTATGGAATGGTCCTGCCTCACCATTTCCTTTAGAAGTCTTAGCTTCTCGAACAACTCGATAATTCAAAACGACACGACTCCAAATTTTCTTGAAGAGAGGATCACTATGGACGGTTCTAAACCATTCCTCGTGGCACGATCAAGTTCTTGTTAGAGACATAGGGAACGCTTCAACGTAAATGACCCTCCCACTTAGTTTTTGAAAAACCTTGTATTTTTTGTTGTTTTTCAAACTATAACTTTTATTAATTTGCAAAACGTGATGAAATTTATAAATCATTTATTAATTTTAAATCCCAATTTAAAATCATAATCATTTTAAATTTCACATTGCGATTAAATTATAACCATTATAAATTAATCTACAATGATGCATGTACATACTACATGGTAATTTGATATTGGCATATCCCTAGTTTTATATGGCATGTTATATGATTATGAGCAATTAAATTAAGCCATGCATTCAAAATTAACCTCCATATTGACTCATTTCTAATTACAATCCAAAAAAATAATAAATAAATATAAATTAATTTATAAACAAATCTTCATGGCATGAGTAATAGTCTATTTGTCCTTCAGGTTGTCCCACTACTTTGTAGCTCTATACAAAAGTTAATTCCTATTATAAAATCAAATTTCAAAATTCAAAATTCAAATTCAAAATTCAAATTTTAAAAAATTTCAAATTCTAAATTCTAAAAATTCAAAATTTAAATTTTTATTAAACTCCTTTAAATAAGGAAAAATATCTTCCTGATTAAATATTCTCATTAATTATCCTCCTTTGAAAAAACCAAAACAAAAGATAACATTGATAATTATCTTTTGAATTCAAAATTCAAAAGATAAAATAGATATTGTCTTTGATATCAAAATCATCTTTTATCGGTTTAAAATTCAAAATTTAAAAGATAAAAAAATAGGATAAGGGTTATCTCGAAATATCACAAGGTTTCCTAAACCCTAATTGTTATTACCTAGAGTTTCACAAATCCTAGTCATCATGCAGGGAATGGCAGCGGACAGTGGCGGCGACGGGCGCGGAACAATACCGTCGGCCGCCAAAACATTAACTCTAGAGTGAACAGTAACTCCAGCGTGAACAGTAATTCGTGCATGAATAGTCATTCCTGCGAATTCTTGGTGGCAGTTCGGCGACTTCTGGGTGGCGGTTTTCGACAACGGTTTCGAGGCGACGATGATTTTACATCACATTTATGAATTTAAAATCTTTGAAATAAAATATATTACATAAAATTCTATACCTCAAATCCGGAGTACATCAATTCTAAATGAAAATAAAAATGTCTAGAGCCAATAGTTACGGACTCAATCACATTACACATTCAAAACAGTTTTGCATCTAAAATAAAAGTTTATGCCAATATCCACAACATTCACGATATGTTCGTTTCAAATATCAATATGCATAATCAAGAACATATTGCTTTGATACCAATTGCTAGGACCGGATGGTTTTAAAATAAATTTAAAACAAATTTGAACCACAAAAGGTTCGTGGGCGGAATATTAAAAAAATTTCCAATTAACTTATTTAATCAAATTAACCAACTTAAAACCAAACAACGTGCGATTATGCATATACGACATTAAATGAGAAGATAAGGTTAAATACAATTTTTTCACCTATACCTTGTATCGGAGAATTTCTAAACTGGCAGAATTACTTCGAGCGTTCTTTGTGTTCTTCAAGCTTCGGGATCTGAATCACATACTTGAACTCTAAGAACGATTTGTGAATTTCATCCACCAACAACCACCAGTTAATTTCAGAAATATATTTCACGAGAATTTTGTGAAGGAATTTGAGTGTGGGCTCTTAAAGCGATTGAAGAAGAAAAATTAAAAAACTTCTCCTTCAACATAATTTTCAGCGGCAACAGGGAGGGGGAGGAAAACGTTTTTCTCTCTTGCTCTATTAACAAGAAAGTGTATCTAATCCAAGATCTATCCGCATTTATATTGCTAACAGATATTGATAAAATGAAATTTTTGATATTTGCATCTATACTCATATATTTATAAATTTCTAAAAATTCACCTCATATATTTATAATTGCCAAAAATTATAATATTCCCTAGAGTTTGAGTTGTATCGAGGTTCATCAATCCAATTGATAGATTTAATTGATCATTATCAATTAATTAAATAATTTATTTTTATTTACTAATTATTCAATAATTAGAATATAATCACAAAACTAATTAAGTGACATCACCCATCACATATAGGTGTAGGAAATATGCATTGGCTTCAAAACACATTTTGATCTAATTTACTTTGTTTCTCTATTCCTGTTCTCATGAGTTATTTCTGAGACAGAGTGGACCCACATGAACAAAACTAAGGATTCAAATACCTGATGAATATATCTTCATAAATTCTCGACCTATTTAATCCTGACATTGTACGATTCCACTATAAGTTCGATGCCGAATCAACTCTCGATTCATGTGCGCTACGTTTTCTGTTGGTTTAAATAAACTCTTTTATTTTCATGGTCCACATAATATTTTAACACAATACCCATCGTGAATATTTGTAACAAGAGTAGAATGTAAAATTATCATTTCATCCATTTTATTATTATTTTCTTAACTCATTTATTGACTGTGAATAAGAAATACATAATAGTGAATTGTCCCGTACAATTCACAAGTCTTAATCAATGACTCAATTCATTGAATAGCCGGCCAGGTTAATTTATTCATACACACATCAATAAAGCATAAGGTGATATTGTTGCTTTCGAAATCCAACCACAAAATTTTCATATTTATGAATCACGTAACTTCAACTTAATTGAATTACAATCCTAATAGCTGAGGTATTGCTCGCCAATTCAAACACACTCATTTGACATATCAAAGATTGCAACTAGCTAGTCAAGCTATGTATTCACCTCAGGATTAAGGTAATTATGAAAATACTCGTAAGGTGTAACAATTAGATTTAGAGCTAAGTAAACAGTTTTGGGCTCTAAACAAATTTGTTATCGGTTTATTCAATATTTTCATAACATATCTAGGTTCAGAGTTTGAGTCTCTACTCTCATGCTTGAAAACTAGCATTTATTGGTTCAACCTAACAGTCTGATCAGATTCGATTGCCTAGTCGATCCTAAGACTGTGAATATCATTCTGAACTTTCTTAGAAGAGTTTGTCTAGAGATGCATCTATCTTCACTCTTCATTCGTTGATGAAAGTTCCAAGACTTGAGTAATTTATAAACACATTTTAATAAAACTTTCAATTTATTCATAAGAATTCAATAATATTATTCCAACAGGCTAAATACAAATAAATAATTATTACACGCTACTTTATGGGCATATTCCAACAGGAACAATATCCTAAGACACCTCAGGAGGAAGAGGATATGAGAAAGGTTTACTGTGCTTCAGCAGTTGGAAATCTCATGTATGTCATATTGTGTACGAGATCAAACATTTGTTATGTATTGGAAATTGTCAGTCGTTATCAGTCGAATCCAAATTTGGAATGCTAGATTGTCGTAAAGCACATTCTCAAGTATCTTAGGAGAACGAGAAACTATATGCTTGTTTATTAAGGTGGAGACCTGAGTCACACTGATTATTCAGATAAGGATAGTCGAAAGTCAATGTCTGGGTCATACACCGAGGTGATCTAACTGTTATAAAGATAATGTTGGATCAAAATATGGCTCTAACTATTATGGGGATAACGTTGGATCAGAATCTGACTGACCCATTTATCGGGACACTTCCTATGAAGTCATTTGAGGGTCATGTGTGTAACATGAGGTTAAGAGAAATGTCTCCTTTAGGGAAAGTGGAAGATTATTGGGGGTAATACCCTCAAAGCATGTCTATTGACATTTTAATATGAAATTTATTGGAATTACATTTTTCATATAATTATTCTTTTAAATTATTGTTAAATAATTTATACAAATATCTGAAAATTCTATATTCATTAATGAGACTATGATCTTGAATAAGTACGAGAGGATTAAGATCATAGATAATGAATAAAATTATCAGCAAAATATTAAAGTATGATATCTTTAATGAATGGTTGCTAGTACGGTTCACTAAGGATTATAAATGCATGTGATCTAAATCCAAATCATTGATGTGGATAGACATCTTAGTGAAGATACTTTATATAATAAGATTATATATGACTGGACCAATTTGAGTTTTTATCTTTATTAACGTGCCATTTATCATAAATATTTAATACACATCAATTTGATGATCATATATAGATCAGTCTAAATCCTGAGTAGTCATGAACTTCTTTGCATGTCTATTAAATCTTTTGATTCACTTGTTAAGGTTTGTTTGTAAAACAAGTTACTGACTTTTATTTTGGAGATTTAGTGATGTGGATGGCTGGGAACATGATCTTACAAGATTTGAAATCCAAGCTTTCCTAACGGATCATATATTGGTTCACTTAAGTGTTAATTCTGAAACTGAATGGTTATTGAGCTCAAATTTATAATAAGAATTAGCCATTCACTAGTGGATTATTAGTACTTAAGGATCAAGAAGTATTTAGAGGGGTGGAATAGTAATTTTAACCAGCTCTAATTTACGAACTAATAATAGGAGGACAGAACTACATGAAATAATTATATCAGTGGATTACATGAGAATACTCTGTAAATACATTCTATAATCATTAAGAGTTCAATTCTATATTTATAGTGGAGTAATAATGGAATTAATAAATAAGATTATTTAATTAAAGAGTTTAAATAATAATCTGGTTTATTGAAGCTTAAGATTATAGGTCAATGGTCTCCAAGTCACATCTATACTACGTAGTCTAAGGTGTGAATATTTCAGGACATGAGAAAAGGATTAACTTGCAAAAGAATTTTAATTCTGGGGCAAGTACATTATTATGAGATAATTATGTGTGATTAATTAATTAAAAATTAATTAATTCAATTATTTATGTATATACATATATTTTTCAAAAATTATATATATAATTAATTATCGATTATTTTTTTAAATATCGATAAGTGAGACAGAATATCTAATTTATGAAATTATTTAGATAATAATTTGAATCATCTAAATCTATTATTTGTGAAATAATAGGTAATTTAGTTGATAGGGATAATTAGATATGTTAATTTTGAATTAACTGATATCTAGATATTTATGTGATTAAAATAAATATTTAATTTACATTAATTGCCACGTGTCGACACACTGATTGAGAATCATAGATCACCATGGACTATTGTAGTGCCACGTAGCTCTACAATAGTAGGCGTGTAACATTGCAGTGTCACACAACATTATAGTGTAGCGTAACACACAATGTCGTGAGGCACTATGATGCTTAATGCCAATGGTGGTGCTGTGTGACATTACAGTTGTGCATGGTTATACAGTGTGTCCCATTGTATTTGGTAATTAGAAATTAAATATTATTTTTTAATTTTTAATTATCCTTAGATATTTGATACGCCATTATCTAGAATATATATAGATATTATTCCAATGGCCAAAGGAGATAACTTAGTTCATCAGTTCATCAATCAAGTACTAAATTGAGAAACAGTTAAAGTTATAGAATTTTTCTTTGCAATTAAAAGTTAATCAAATCTCTAAAAAAATAATCATCGTGTTCTTTTATGGAATCGTCTCACAAAAGTCATTCTCAGTAAATCTCTAGGTCTCATGTGTTGAGTACATTTAGAGACAGAAAAAGTGTCTTGTAATATTCTATATGCTCACACACGTCCTAGTGCGTTGATGATTGACTTGGAAGATCTTAGTGTGAATCTCGGAGTCTATTGATCATTGGAACGGTTTCGTGGGACGGAGGATTAATCAGTTTTGCAATAACGCTTGATATAGCCTATAAGAGGTATATGATTTCTAACCTTTTATATTGTAGATTTAATATATAAATATATAGTGAATCCTGATTGAAATGAGTTTTTAATAAAAAAAATTATTTTTTGAAATCGTTGTGTCGCGCTTATTTTTCTTTTTATTGAAAATATTTATTTTTATTAATTTTTTTAAACGCCTCCGTTGCGTCTGCGCCGCGTTTTCCAACACTTCAGTTAGTGCCTCTTTACGTTCTAATGATTTTTATGTTTATATTTTTCTAGCACTTTTTTCTCTACATCTTATGGGCGTTCTCTTTTTTATTTTTCATATTGATAAGCTTATAGAATGTGCTCTTCCATGGAGAAAAGTAATTACAATGTTGTTTGAAGGTCACAAAACTATGTGTATGAATGAGAAGAGTAATTTAGTATACTTGTTTATTTGTTAATTGTACATGATCTGAGATTTTTTCTTTAAATTGACATATTTTGTGGATTTGTGAGCCATGGTGGCGTTGTTGAAAGAACACTTAATTTGTTTGCATACTAAATGTTTGATATAATTACCCAAAGAAAATTCCATTTAGCAAAACTGAATTCTTTTTTTGTTTCAAAGATTTATATAACAACTTTAAATTAAAACATTGCTTTCTAGAAAATTTCATTTTCGTTCGTTAATTGGTTTATCTTGAATTTGTCTCATTCATTTATGTAAAGATGATAGTTCGGACAAAACAAGGGGTTGTGTTAGGTTGCATTTTTTGTTCTGTCAAATGAGAATTTTAGTTTCCTGTAGATTTATCTTCAATGATGGTGACGTGAAAATTGTTGAATATCAACATATGGAAATGTGGAGTGTGTTATGTTGAAAACATTGAATATCATACATTCTCTGGACAATTTAGAACATACATACAATGCTTAGAACACATGATCTAGCATGTTTGGCATGTATTAATTATTAATGACACTCGCACTTTTAACATACTAACTTTTATTTTTGTCATTGATCAGTTGTTTTAAATTGTCTTGTATACCATGTTCTATAAGGGAAATTTTCATTGCTATAGATTGTTATAGATGACAAAAAAAAGTCGGTACCTTTATATAGGAGAATTGGTAGAAGATGTTCTTAGCTCCAAGGTGAAGTGTATTGGGCTTAGTGGCGGTGGAGAGAATATGTATGTGATGAAGTGGATGATAGAAGTCATATTTTAATACATAGTAATTTCTTTTAACAATGATGAATATGAGTAAATTTTCTATTAATTTAAGATAGTTTCGTAATTGAATGGTTTGAATATACTAATGATTCAATACTAGATTACACATTCTAGTCATTGAGAGAGGGACTATTACTAGAATAATTTTTCTCTTCAATGGTAAAGTATTGCAATTGATTAATTCACATTTATGTAGTGATGAGAAATCTGATGACTGTTGTAGAAGCCATTTATCTAGTATTAGTATGAAATTTGTTCATTGTTGTTGAAGCCATCTGTGCAACTTTAGTTCTTTAAAGTAGTATTTATATTTTTACAGAATTCAAGAAGGGGGCAGTTGAAGTCATTTCAAAGAAAGAAATGAAGATTAGGCTTCCTTGCAGCAAGGATCAATGCGCCTGAGAGAGCCGAACAAAGTTTTTTTTTTGGTTTCATCATCATTGTAACCATGATCGTTCTTGAGAAGAAGTGTAGGGAAATCTCCAAGTACCTCTTCCAAGAAGGGTTTTTGCTATGCCTATAAGGACTTCAAGCGCACCCAAATATTGACACGTCAAATTTACAAGCAATAAAGCTTATGAAGAGCTTCAAGTCTAAGTAGTGTGTCCGCGAGACATTTGCTTGGTGGGGTAGCTGCTCCCTCAAATATTGCTTGAGATTATGATGATAGTCCTTGTTAAATTTTATAGGTAGTTTAGATATTCAAGTGGAATGGATGAGATGCAGATTGATGAAGTTTAATGTTAATTTTTTGTTTGATTTTTACATTGATAATTATGGAATCTTATTAGGTATTTTTCTTTCCTAATGAAACATGTTGAACGAATATCTCTAGCATCATTTATATATTTTACTTTGCTTCACCAAAAAAGAAAAGATTAGGCTTATGGAGCGTCTTTATTTTTTGAGAGATGAAGAGTTTTATGTGGTGACTATATGTTTGTTATGAAGTAGTCATCATTTGTCCATAATGTAAACAACTACATAGTTTTAGCAAATAGTTTTTTACTCTGAATTTTTTTTTGTACATAATGTGAAAAGTTAATTGGTCCGAACAAGTAGTTTATATAAATTACTTACTCAGACCAAATACTTTTGTCCTTATTTATCTTTGTTTATCAAGAATATTAAAAATTACTTACTCAGACCAATTAATTTTTACCTTATTCATTTTCATTTGTCCTGAAAATTAAAAACTATTTGGTATGTGTAAGTAGTTTATAAAAACTATTTACTCATACCAACTAGTTTTTGCTTTATCAATTTTGTTTGTCCAATATGTTAAAAATTACTTGGTCTAAGTAAGTAACTTATAAAAATTACTTGCTCAGACCAAGTAATTTTTGCCTTATTTATTTTTGTTTGTTCAGAATATTAAAAACTACTTGCTTAGACCAAGTAGTTTTTGTTTTATTAATGTTTTTTATCCAGAATTTTAAACATAACTTGGTTTGAGCATAAAACTACTTGGTCTGAGCAAGTAGTTTATAAAAACTTCTTGCTCAGACCAAGTAATTTGTCTTATTTATTTCGTTTGTCCAGAATGTTAAAAATTACTTAATCTGAGTAAATAGTTCTTGTCTTATTAATTTTCATTTATCCAGAATGTTAAAACTACTTGCTCAGATCAAATAGTTCATAAAATTTACTTACTCAGATAAAATAGTTTATAAAAAGTACTTGCTCAGATCAAATAGTTTATAAATATTACTTGCTTAATCATTAATATTTTTATTTGACTCGAGCAAGTAGATAACAACATTATCGTCAACACATCAATAAATCATGATTAAAAAGAGTTAGAATGATACTAGTTTTTACAGATAATCAGAAAATACACAAGTTTCCAATGAATTCTTTAGTTATGGTAGCTAATTGAATTTGTAATCCGAAATTATCCATAAATGAACAATCTAGCAGAAAATAGAAGTTAGTGGTCCTGTTGTACTTGGGTTCCAAATTGAATGGCTACCAAAGATTTTGACTTCTCTCCATGTTATCTCTGTCAAGAGTTTCTTCTTCAATCGGCTCTGCATTTACAGCTTTAGTACCCTCATCTTTTCTAGGTGATAGACCTATATATTAAGTCAAGTGATGGACCTACAATGTAAAAGAATGAAATAGAATTCAGTCACTTTCTATATGTGCTTAGGAGAGATATAAGAACAATATTTAGACCCCTCACCACATTTTTTTAGAGTCGTACAATCTACGAGCAATGCTTAAAGAGTAAACTTGGAGTTATAAGTGCATTAGCCTTTCCTGGATAATTCATATTACTATACTTGCAAAGTCTACACGAAAATAAAATCCCCATTTGACAAGAACAAGAAATTTTAGCAACCCAAACAACATATTCTGCTAAACAACCATTCTCACATAAATGAATGAAAAAAATTCAACGTATACCAATTAAAAAACTAAAATGAAGCTTTTAAGAAAGCATTACGTTAATTAAAGGTGGTTATGTTAATCACATAAAGTCCTAACGAATTATTTGTAAAACTATACCTTTTGACAAAGAGAGAAGGAAAATATAGTGATTTTTCAAAAACCAGAATTCTATACCCCGCATTCACACAATCCAATTAAAATATTAATAATTTCACCAACTTCCACACAATTCAGTTAAACTATTAATAATCTCACTAACCCCCACACAATTTAATTAAAATATTAATAAACTCACCAACACCTTTTATTTTCCTTTTTCTTCTTCTCACCCATTTCTCTCTCCTCTGCTACCCACGAACCCCCTCCATTTCCTTCCAAACCCAAAAAGCCAAAAACTTTGATTATCTCTCCAAACTAGCAAACCCACTCCTCTTTCTATGAGAAAAACTCAAGAAATTTCATCTCTCAGTGCCTTGTCTTGCTCCATCTCCACCCAAAACCCAAACGCAGACTTGCTTGAGCTATGCCTCCATGGCAAGCTAAGATATTTCTCTATGGTTGAGTTTTCAAAAATAGAGATATTTTGTGGTCACAGCAAGAGACTGGCTATGAATGGGGTATAGTCCCCAAATGATGGTGATTGATTTTGTTCATTCATTAGAAGAGAAAACCTAAATAATGGGATTAATAGTATTACATTGTATGAATTAAGAAGAGATGATGACTTAATTTGTACATACATGTAAGATGTTTTTGTAATTGTAGTAACTAACACTTATTTTTTAACGAGGAAAGTTATGACCAATTTATTTTCTAATACTGTTCAAGTTTGAAGTAATGGCTTCATTGTGGACTTTACATTATGTTCGACTGCTTTAAGGACTTGAAGTGGATATTTTTTACTAGTTATAAATGTTAAGTTGTAATAGTATTGTGGACTTGGTTACTGAGCAAAATAAAAATAACTACTAGAAGGGTTCAAGTAGTTATAAACAATTACTTGAATCTTTCAAGTAGTCATCTGGTATCTGAATTATTGACTGATAAAAAAATAACTACTTGAAGGGTTCAAGTAGTCATAAACAAATATTTGAACCCTTCTAGTACTCACCTGGTGACTGGTAAAAAAACTAACTACTTGAAGGGTTCAAGTAGTCATAAACAACTTGAACCCTTCAAGTAGTCACGTGGTATCTGAGTTACTGATTGGTAAAAAAATAACTACTTGAAAGATTTAAGTAGTCATTAAAAAATATTTGAACCATTCAAGTACTCAAATGATCTCTAATTTACTGACTGACAGAATAAAAATAACTACTTAAACGGTTCAAGTATTGGTCTCTAATTTACTAACTGACAGAATAAAAATAACTACTTGAATGGTCCAAATAGTCATAAAAACTACTTGAACCCTTCAAGTACTCAACTGGTCTCTAATTTACTGACTGACAGAATAAAAATAACTACTTGAAGGGTTCAAGTAGCTTTAAGTAGTCACTAGTATCTAGGTTGCTAAGTGACAAAAAACAACAACTATTTGAAGGGTTCAAGTAGTTGCTACATGAACCCTTAAAGTAGTCACTTCGGTGCATGGGTTGTTAACTGACAAAAAATAACTACTTGAAGGGTTCAAGTAATCATAAATAACTGCTTGAACCTTTCAAATAGAGGAAGCTTTGTTGAAGAAGAAAAAGAAGGGATGATTAGATTGATTTGATATGTGCATTGGAAAGAAAATACACATGATAAGGGAAGAGAGAGATTACAAATGACTGATTTGATTTGATGGGGCAGGAGTATAATATTTTGATATTTGAAAAAAAAATGTATAATTTTTCTTACTAAACTTGGAAAGAATATACTTTCCAAATAATCTAGCCTTAAAAGCTAGTCTCCAAGTAGCATTTTCTTTGGGAAATATATCAAACACAGTCCACAAAATATGTAAATAAAAAGAAAAAAACACACAAGTCATCTACACTTGACTAACAAAAAAGAATCATATATTACTCATTCCCATCAATTAATAGACATGGTCCTATGTCCTTCAAACAATATTGAATAATTACTTCATTCATAGAAGAGCACAATCTACAAACTTATCAATCTCATAAAATTGAATCACATATAAGGCCAAGAAGAAAAAGAAGGAAAAAGAAGCGAAACCCTAATGAAAGTTTTAGAGAGAACAAGAATACTAAAGAATGAGAAAGAGGTAGGAACCTTTTGGCATTTTCATGAAAGAAAGCTGAGCCTCTATGATCTGACTCAGCTTTGCATGAGATATCTTGTGAAGAGGTATGATGTGTTCTTATGTTTTAAGGATAAAAAAAGAGAAATCTTTAGGTAGACTTTTGGGATGGGAGTTAACGAAATAAAGACCCCATTTCCATATTTAAGCAAATGTTGCTTTGTAGAGTAAGGAGTCGATTTTACCCTTTCTATTTAAAGACCCATGGACCTTACAAAAGCTTACTTCTCTTCATCTTTTTTTTGTTTTCCCTCCAATTCTTACGTCTTCTTTTCTGTGTTTTCCACTTTTCTAGCACAATGAGGGTCCATTTTTTTCTCTCCATTTATCGTCCATTCACTCAACCTATCACTTGTTTCCTCCATTGATGTAAACTTTCACTCATATCTTCCACTAATATAAACCCTAAAATTATTAGGTTAATCATCAACAACCCTAAAATGATGGGTAGAATAAAAAAGGTGGTGGACTCCAAAAGTATTATTTACTTCTCTCTCTTTTTTCCATCCGATTTTGTGTCTTCTTCTTTATGTTTTCCATTTCCAATCACAGTAAGGGTCTCTTTTTTCTCTCCATTTTATCATACATTCACCCAATCTCTCACTCATTTTCTCCATTGATGCAAACTCTCACTCATATCCTCCACTAATACAAACCTTAAAATTATTTAGTTTATCATCAACGAGGGCAAGGTGGGGTCTGTAAATAGAGCAAACAGAAACATGGAACAATGAAGTCTGTAATTCTGGCATCCCAATCAACATGCATTAACAATATAAGATCATCCCAAAACATAAATAATTTTTTCACGTGCTAGGTCGCTAGACCATGGTCTAGTAAAATATATTATGTTAGACCATGGTCTAGCATTTGTGTGTTAGAATTAACACTTGCTAGGTCATAGTCTAGCAGAATAATTTATGTTAGACCATGGTCTAGCAGAGAACACAGAAAAATAGAGAAAAATGGGGTATGTAATTATGACATCTCAAATAACATGCATTAACAATATAAGATCGTCTCAAAATAAAAATAATTTTTTCACGTGTCAGGTCGCAGACCATGGTCTAGGAGAAAATATTATGCTAGACCATGGTCTAGCATTTTTGTGTTAAAATTAACACTTGTTGGGCTATAGTCTAGCATAATATTTTCTGCTAGACCATGATCTAGCAAGGCAAATAGAAATAGAGCAATACGAGATCTGTGATTATAAGTCAAAACAGAACAATATCTAAGCAGATTCAAATTCTAACAAAGAATCACAATGTCATGCTATACAACTAGAACTCTCTAATAACATAATAAATATCAATATTGATTCACATCATATACAACAACTCTCTGATAACATAATAAAAATCCTAAAATGTAGAATCTTCAATGTCATGCCCATGGGTGCTTGGCCTTGGTTTCTCTCTCTGATTGGTGCCTTCCTCGAGACTTCAAAAATACTGGTACTCTCTATTAAAGATGAACAGAATTCCTTACTACTCATCCACTCGGAAACCTTCAAATCATAAACCAATAGAACTATGTCACAACATTGTACTAACCTTTAGAAGATATGGAGAGAGTGAGAGAGGAGAGAGCAAAGTTAAAATATAAAGGATAACCTTAAAACATAATATATGCATTCATGGGATGGGGTATGCCATTGTAAAAGATGGATAGATTAATTTTCACGCCATTAACTATTCACTAGCTAGTAACAGTTGTTTAAACATTAGTCCAAGTTTTCTTTGCACAATATAAATTTCAAAACATCAAAGCCAAGACTAGGAAAATATTAACATGTGGAAAAAAACATTCAGACTGATTGAGTAGATGCCTAGTAAGATGATACAGAGACAGAGAGCTTTTGTCTAGAAGCTAAAATAGAAAGAGAAGAAAATATGTCTGGTTGTAAGAGAGTCCAAGGGAGATCATTTTTGAATAATTATGAAAAATCAGTAGCAAGTATATTCTTCCACTAAAAAGAAATTTCACTAATACAAAATGACTATCAAAATGATAATTCAATAACATCATTATATCAAGAGCATACAATTACAAACAACTACATGATAAAATCATGAAATCAAGGATATGAAATTTGTAAAATAATTAATAACCATAAATTGATCAAAACTACAAGAAAATGTGAGAGTAATGATAGCAACGAGAATAATAATCATTTTCTCTACAATAAAATTCTATGAAATAATCCGACGAAGTGTTCAAATCTGGATCCTTTACTTATCCAAAAGAAAAACAATATATTTCTCAAGGTTCTTGACATTTTTGGAGGAGAGGGTGATCCTGATTTTGAAAATCTAGTCCTGAGGCTCCTCCAGGCCAGGCTTTGTAGGCTTTATCGCTACGTATGCCATAATTGTCGCTACACTGAGAAATAAAATCTATCAGAAAATGACTGATTACAGTTCAATTGAAGAGAGAAGCTTCGGCTTCATTGGAGGAGAATGGTCTCGAACGGTAATCGCGTAGCTTTGCTGGAGACAAGGTTTTTGAATGGAAATCGTGAACAATCGCTTACACTTAAACAAGGGAAACAAAGGGAGGCTATCGCAGAGACGAAGGGAGACAGAGACGAAGGGAATCGCAGAGAGAGTTCTTCGCAGTGACAAGAGTTGCGTAGAGTGGTTTTGGGAGAAAGTTATGGGAGATTACTCAAATAAAATTTCTATACTATAAGGTGTAAATAAGTCTTTCACTATATAAAAAACTATAAGTCCTTCTAAAAGATCTTAATATTCTTAAAATAATCTAATCGGTCATAATATCCTTAAAATCAATTTGAATGGTTCTTCCATGGGAATTTCCCATAAAGACTCTTTTATGAAAGAGGGGCATAAACGCCATTTTACAGATGAGAAAATCCCTAAAAATTTTATTTTATTAAAATCTTGTTCTTTTTTGTCAAAACGAGTTTTGGATTGCCTTAATCCAAAAAAAGCCCCCCAAAATTGAATAGTGGGACAGGCCGCTGGCGCAACCCTAACAGGCTAACACCTTTCGGACGCTTGCTCGATCTGACAGTTACATGAACCGGGGGAAGTAGTTTTTTGGGGGATCTTCAATATGGTGAAGGGCGAGAAGTTCGAGATAGAAGACGAATACCAGTATCGCGAAGGGATTCCAAATATCAGTGATGACGAGGAGGCTAACGAGGATCTTTGCCTGAAAATCGTCGAGAAATCTCTGCTAATGCGTGCGGCAAAGCTGGTTCCATACAATTATGAGGAAGACGACGTACTTTATGTTGAAACTATGGAAAATAATTGCAGTGCAGTGGTAAGTGATATTTGTTTATCTTCCACTTTTATTGAGGAAGCCGACGCTAGTGCAGGGCCAACTATGCCCAATGGCATGCAATCAACTGTTATTATGGAGGTTGGAGATTCGGGTGATGAGAAAAGGCTAACGAAGAAGAAGAGGAAGAAGAAGAAGGTTAAGAAGACAAAAGTTGGAGAGCATACTGTGAGTATTTTGTCTTCTTTCGTTCTTTTTGTTTAGCGGGAAACTATTTTATGTCTACAAAAACGTCTCCGTGAAGTTGGAAGTTAGACTGTGTGCTAAGAGCGTACTGCTAGAGCTTAGTGGACTTGTACTGCGAGCGTATGTAAGAGTTACTATTGCCACTTGTATCTATATCTAAGAAAGGAAGTTTGAAGCTGACATTGCTGTTAATTGAGTACAATTCAAGATGCTCTACGTTATTTGCCTGACAGGACCATTCAGAATTTAAGCTTGCTATTCACATTTTGTATTTTCTGCTGTTCCATTCAGATGGTTGCGACAAATGAAGAGAAAAGACAGACAGATAAAAGTGCAAATTTAGTTGGGTCATTGAGACCAAAGACTTCTGAGATAATTGACAATACTGTGTTCAGGAAACTTGTAGTGAGTTCTGAAAACTTGTGTAATTGTATTTGCTCTGGAACTGCCAGTTTGAAAGTAAACATTCCATGAGGAGCCTTAGTTTGTATCTCTGTCATTTTTATTCTATTAGCGTGGTCCGAGGTACTTTGATCCTCCAGAAAGCAGCTGGGGAACATGCTATAATTGTGGTGAAGAAGGTCATACTGCAGTGAATTGTACCACGTGTAAGCGAACAAAACCATGCTTTAAATGTGGGAGTTTGAAGCACAACACAAAGGGCTGCTTGAAGGTTGGTAGGCGAAGGAAAATATAAGCTTCTTACTTTATTATATTTCTTCAAGTTTTCAAGCCTTTCTGCATAAACTCTCAAGTCTGTGATTCAATATATAATAAATAGCTCACTATGTCGTGAAGGAAAACCCCTTTAAAGCTGATATGTCCATATATATTGAATAATAACAAGGGTTGTGAGATCATGAACTCTATGGTCTGTGTTATTACTTCAATAAAATGAGAACGCTAAATTTGTGAGTTCCAAAAAATGAATGTGCAGTAAGAAGAGGACATTATTGTGCTGAAATGAAGCTATTTACTTACCAGGGCACTCTCTTAAAACGTTGTATGTTCTTCTTTGGTTGGTATTGGTTGTATGAATTCTAGTTTACTGGCTCTTATTTCTTGAATACTTATTTTGTAATCTCTTACACTGATCATGATTGCCACTTATACTTGTTACTTGCTGCTTCTTGATGTTATCTAGGCACAAGATTGCTTTATTTGCAAAAAGGGTGGGCACCTTGCAAAAGATTGTCCAGAGAAGCACCCAACTTGTTCTTCAAGTTTGAAAATATGCTTAAAATGTGGAAATTCCGGTCATGATATGTTTTCTTGTAAAAGTGATTATTCAATTGACGATATCAAGGTCTTTATTCTTTAATACTTTATTGAAATTCTTCCTTTTCCTTTTCGATAATGAAGTATTATTTCTCTATTCTAGCATTCTTCTATATTTTTTTACTTTGTTGTTGTATGCCTTACTGATCTCTTTTGTTGATCAGAACATACAATGTTACATGTGTAAGAATATTGGCCATTTGTGTTGTGTAAACTCCACTCATTATACTCCAAGAGAAATTTCCTGTTACAAATGTGGTCAGTTGGGACACACTGGTTTGGTAAGTCGTCTGTTACTTTTCTATAAATATGTGATGTTTATGCTCTGTTTGCAGTTCCACGCCTAAGGCATCTGTTAATAATGTTTTATATTTTTTCTGGTTGTATACTATTTGCTTGTTTTAGAGTGTAGCACTTCTGGAAGGTAGGGAGTGGCAATATTATCTTCTTTGTTTTTATGCTGTCATATCTTGCTTTTGCTAGAGTAAATTTCCAAAATGTTTGTAGTGTATAATATCCATCGTTTATTCTGTATACATCTGACTGACACTGTCACACATGTCTTTTGCTTTAACAACTTTTGACTTTTACATTTTATGTCAACACTAGCAAGGAAATCTGCAGTTCTCTTGACCCTTGACCCTTGTGGCCTGCCCATTTGTCTTGTTTTGATTTTGAATAAGGAAATCCATTTTTGTAGGCATGTGCAAGGTTGTGTAGGGATTCCACTAGTAAGGGGTCTCTTAGTTCATGCTACAAATGTGGCGAAGAAGGACATATCGCCCGTGAGTGCATGGGTTCCTCTAAGGTAATTTGCTTTACCATGTAAGGGGTCTTTAAAGTTGATGCTACGTACAGTTTTATTTAGGCTAGATTATGCATTTGGTCCCTAAACTATTAATCATTTTTCATTATGCCCTTGAACTTTTTCTTTTGATAATCAATTTAGTACTTGAACCTTAACATGATTTCAGTTAAGTCATCATCTTATCCGTATGTTATATGTTTCAGAACTAATGACACGTGAGTTGAAAATGTGGACTTGACACATTAAATACTAAGTTAGCAATGAGCCAAGTCCTCATATATGTCTTTGATGTCATCATCTTGTAGTGTTCTACTGATGAAATAAAGTAAAATGGACTTGATTGACATTAGATTAAAAGTTAAGGATAATTGATCTAAAAAAGTATTTAGGAATCAAAATGAAATACAGGTCATAGCTCAGGGACCAAATGAGCAGTTTGCCCTTTTATTTATTCTTAGTTTCATTTAAAAGAAAAAATCTCTTTCCTTGTGAATTCTAGTTACCACCTTATTGGTCTCAGGTTGGCGAGAGTAAGCATAAGTTATCAACTTCAACTCCAAGATTTCAGAAACAAGAAATAATGTATCATGGTTGCAAGTCTGCACCTGATGATCTTGGAGATCGTAAAAGGAAAAAGCCAAAATATGAAGAAATAGACACCACAACTCCTAGGACGTCAAGGCATGGGGATGGCTGGACAATGGAAGATCCTGGACAATCTTCTAATGGAGAGTTCAGAAGATACACATGGAATACTCCAATGACAATGACACCATCAAATAATAATTATGCGATTGGTTTTCCAAATTCGGGTGATTACATAAGGTTTACATCTCCTGAAATGATGCACAAGGTTCGTCTTGAGAATTCGTACCAAGGATCTATCAGGACTTTTCAAGATGGATATTCAGCATCAAGATTTAGCAACCCGACAAGTGATGGGGTTTGGAGAAATTATGGTTGGTAGTAGCAGATATACGTAAAGTATATATAGTTGAGAAGACAACACGAAATGTTTATTGACAGGTACGACTATTTTCGTTAGTATTTTTATTTGCTGCTTTAGCTTTTAAGAAATCATTATTTTCTATTGGTTAAGTTCTGCTAATGTTTTGCATGCATGAGGTTATGTACGCACCATACTTTTCCAGTGGAAACAGATACAGACTATAATTTTCTTTTGTTCTTTTTTATCTGGTTTGAAACTTTACTTATTTATCTCCAAATCTTTTTTCTTTGCAATGTGTTTTTTTGTTACTCGATCACGCTTACTCATTACATGGTTACGCTGACTCCTTTCATTTAGGGCAAATTACATCAGCCTTTCATTTAGGGCACAAATTACATCAGCCTTTCATTTAGGGCAAATTACATCAGCCTTTCATTTAGGGAAAATTACATCAGCCTTTCATTTAGGGCAAATTACATCAGCCTTTCATTTAGGGCAAATTACATCAGCCTTTCATTTAGGACAAATTACATTGGTCTCCTCTGTCATTTGTGTTAATTACACGATACCCTTTTATAGTTTCAAATTCTAGAACACTCCTCTAGTTTCATGTCACCTACAAATAGTCCATACAATTTGTCTTTTTGTAAGAAATTCATATTCTCAAGCTTGCACTTTTTTTTGTTAGGAAATTCATATTCTCAAGCATTGATTTTTACAAGTTATACTATGGAAGCAAATAAAATGGGGATGTGACAAATAATATGATCAATCAGTATGAATTTCTCACCAAAAAGTTCAAACTGAGGGTATTTTGGGTTTTTTTGTTTGGACTTCTTTGTAGGTAAATGAAATTAAGCGGTATCCAAGTAATTAGGTAAACTAGAGGAAATGTTGGTTTAATTTTAGTATAAGTAAAACTTAATTCAGCCCCAAGAGGATAAGAATCGATCTTCATTCTGGAATATAATCTTGGAGGACAAGGTACAGGACATAAAGACAATTTCTAAAACGAGAGTATCAGATATAGATCTAAACTGCTGAAGTAAACCAAAAGACATGCCAGCTTTCATGAACATAAGCAACTTCATAAGACAACCGCAAATTATGAACTGAAGTTTCGTTTGCTGTGAGTTGCATACCTGTTTGCTCATCTCTGTGAAAAATGATCGAGTAGTTTTGTTCTGTTCAGTGAGTTTTTTTTTTATAATTCAATTTATCGCAGATATTTACTGATGGTGATGGCACACATTTGAACTATTTGTATTGTATGCTGTTATGGCTTTTTGAGCCAGAATTCGATTCTAAATTATCATTCCGGTTTTCTTCTGCGCTGCGCATTAGAATCTGATTTTAACTGGGTCTCATAGCTTCGATCAGAATTAAATATGTTGACTGCATGGAATGAGATTCTCAGCAAATAGATGATAATGTGATTCCACATCTTTTATTTGAATGGCCTATGAAAAGTCCATTATGCCATGAGAATAATTAATTAAAGAAAATAATACTTATTTTCCTTGAAGGACATTTTATTTATGACATATATTTTGATTCTGATTCTTTGATTTAATAAATGCATTAATCTGAATATAGATTTTGATTCTTGACTATTTTATTTTTCATTCGATTATTAGTGAAACTGATTTTAAACTTTATTCAATTTCAAATTCAAGTAAACCCGTCATAAATAGTAAGCCAAATTGTTAAGTTTTGTTTCATCAGCTTTCTAATTGTTATTTTTTATAGGATTGTTTTTGTACCTCATTTTTTTGAAGAGTTTGATTGTGTATCATAGTGTTCTCCTCACCCTTCCTCTTAAAAGTTGAAATTCATGTACAGGAACACTCTGAAGGCTACAACATTGCACTTCTAAGCCAGCAGTTTTTTTCTTCTTGTCTTGGCAATTAGAAGCAAATTTTGGAGGGATAAGCTTTGGTGGTTAAAATTTGAAAATTAAAATATTCTCTTTAAGGCATTGAGAAGGATTCAGATACTTCCATATTTAATTTGTAACCAATCGGCTAGCTGTCAAGAACATGTAATTAGGGTGATGGACTAGTCCTGTTATAAACCCATACCCAACCCTGCCTCCACGCAATTCTCTTTTCACTATTAACCTAGCAAACCTTGTTTTCTGCACTCCTGGAAAAGACATTTAGACCAATTGATTCTTTTAGTAGGGGTTGAATCCAAATTACATTGCCAAGTCTTGTTTCAATTTTTAATTTTAGTGAAGAGAATAAATTTAAAAATAAAAAGCTTCATGCTGATATGGTTTCTTTGAACTTTTCGGTTCATAGAACGTCTGTATGCATGAAAGTTCAAAACTCGTATGTTTTTGTAGTAGACGATCTTTTTTATTAAATAATATGTAACAATGACTCTTAATTTATATGGATGCAAAAATAATTCTATTTAAGTTTAGAAATTTTTTTATTTTTGTTGATTTACTATTTTGCCCTTTCTAACTAACCTTTGGGTTGAAAAAGAAAATAAAAATCACTTTCCTAATTTTTCCATCTTCTCAACCTCCATAAACGTAATTTGTCATTCTTCTCACATTCATTCTCATTTTAATTTGATTACCAACAGCCTTGGATGCTCAACTCAAGAGTATGCCCATCCCACTCCTGAACATTTATTAGCATAGTAAAATTGGTAATTGGACTTACTCAGCTCCATGGTCGTTGGTTGATTTTTACTCATCATGATCGTAGAAGTATGGCTTCAGCTGAATTCAATTAATTCACAAATTTAGTGTTGATTTCGCATTAGTGTGTAATAACCCTCGAAATACAATTTTAAGTGCGGGGATGATTTAGTTATAGTAAAAGAAGAACCAGAATATGCCTCAATGTTTTGTTAATTTTCCGGGCAAAAAAGTAGAACCAGGATGATATTTTTTCTATTTTCCTTTTCTTAATCCGGCTTAAAGTGAAATTATTCTCTCAGGTCGTTTTCTTTTTTTCTTTCTTCTTCTTAATTTGAAGTTTTGACATTATTTTGAATTTTTCAAACTTTTCAGATTTCTATAAAAATGACAGTTCATTTACAAAGTTTTGTTCCTATAAGAGATTATTTTGTATAGTAGTGATAGACCGCTATTAAATTTTACCCAATTTTTAAATTTCACCTTCTCTTTTACTTATAAGATCCTTATTTAAGTCCAAACTTTCAGGTAGAAGGTGAAAACTCCTGAACATATCATCATAAAAACTTTATGTTATCCGTTGAACATACACTACAAGAAAAGTCGTCTTTGGCGAAAAATAAAATTTCGTCGCTACAAGCTGCATTTAGCAGCAAAATTATAATTTGGTGGCCAAAAGTCACTCTAGCTATAAGGCAAAGCAACACTTCAGTATATGCATATACGAAAACATGAAACCGTAGTACACATATAATGCTTACATTCACAATACATTTATATCTTGTCTTTTCAAGATTTAATGAACTAGTCCTACTACTACCATGCTCGACAAAATATTAGCAAATCCTCTATATGTAACTTGAAGACCAATATAGATAATTAAGGTGAAGGATTTAGAGGTGAAATAATCTTACACTAACAAGTGTAGCATGGCTAGCTGAATCAATAACTCTGTGCAGAGCCTGTTCACTTTCCCCATAATATTGACTTATAATTTTAGGGCCATTCAAAGCAAAAAGATTAATACCAGAATCTTGAGCAAATAATCGAGCCAAAGAAGTCTTATATGGCATAGACGTAATTGGCTAAGCTTGAGACAAAAGGCTATTTCAAAATATTTACTGACATTATTCTTTTTTCATAAAGTAAGAGCTTTTAAACAAAAACAAAAAATATATACAAAAAGGTTAAAATAGTTTCACAACTATGATATCCAAGTGATATTATTCTTTTTCATAAACCATCCAGATTACTTATCTAGTACCTCCAAGTCCTTCAAACTACAAGAAATTACATTTGTATTGTTTCACATACTAAATAAAAAGCTCAAAAGTCCACCAAATTCTACAACGAAAAGGTAAATTTAAATGGTATAACGTACATTGACAATGTGTTAATTGTTGAGTCGACTATGATGTCCTTCAGAACTGCATATTCTTTAAAAAGACTACCCAATTTCTAAATGTCACCATCTCTTTTACATCTAAGATTCTTATTTAAGTCCAAACTTTCAGGTAGAAGGTAAACACTTTTGAACATATTTTAACAAGGTAGCCAACTGATAAACAAAAAAAAGGAAAGAAAATCCTCTCATCCCTATAACTCCTCACCCCATGACAAAGAGCCACTCCTCCTCCCCGTGCGACAGAGCTCTTCCATTTGTCGCCGATTGTCACCGAGCTCTCTGTCGTATCCGTTTATGTCGGCAAGCAAACATTATTGCTCTCTCTCGCTCGGTGCCGCTCTGTTTGTCACCGAGCTGTTCATTTTTTTCTCTTCTCTGACAAGGACCCTTATTTCTATGTTCTATAATGCTAGGCGTACGTAATTGTGTGTATTGTTGTGGGAAGTAGCTATTTGTTTTGGGATGTAAAAACAAAATGCAATTAATGAAATATGGGTTTTGGGGGGTTAAAAACAAAATGCACGACTAATAGGCTAAAAAGACCCAAATTAATTTGAAAAGAAGAATAAAACAATTTAGTTTTTATTACTTATTTAGTTGGCAAAGATGATGTCTTCTTAGAAGATGAATATATTGCAAACTTGGGTCAAGGAGCAACATTAGTTCGAAAAAGTTAGTTGATTATGACCATCACGTATAAGATCATTTAGAAGCGATTATAGAGGTTATCAAGAATGAAGTTAGAAGGGAGAACAAAAATGTACTTCCTTGAACTACATAGCCACGTCAAAGTGGGACGGAATCATGTCAGCCTAAGAGGTACTTTTCTTGGGAATGGCTTTCGAGTCTATCTTAAAGGAAATGCTAATGCAGATCAATGTAAAAGGCAATTGAATAAGAAATAGATTCAATGCACTATAATGGAGCATGAGAGCATTTACAAGCATGTGAAGAAACTCGTCGGTTGCAAATGGGTTTACAAGTGAAAGCGAGACACAGGAAGGTGGAACCCTTCAAATCTAGGCTTGTTGCTAAATGTTATACTGAAAAGGAGGGAATCAATCATGAGGACTTTTTCGCCCATTCAGCTCATCTCCATTTCAAGATTTGGCAAATGGATGCCAAGGCTGCGTTTCTTAATAGCAATCTTGAAGAGAATAACTATATGTTAGCCTAACGCTTTTCTGCTGAAGGCCATGAGAATTTGGTTTGCAAGTTAGATAGGTCTATTTATCGACTTAAGCAAGCATTGAAGTCATGGAACATCAAGTTTGATCAAGTAATCAAGTCTTTTACTTTTGATCAAAATTTTGATGAACATGTGTACAAAAGAAATGAAAGGAAACATAGTAGTTTTCTTGGTTCTTTACGTTGATGACTATCAAATAATTTTGATATGGAAGACGGCGTATGAGAGAGAACATATATTCTTGGGATAGATGAATTCCATACATAAGACTCCCCACTATAGAAATATAGATAGTATGAATTCGATTTTCTATATTTCTACAGTGGGGAGTCTTATGTATGTAATATTGTGTACTGCAACAGATATCCAAAGATCAGTGTACTTAGACACAAGATGAGATAGAGAGTATGAAGTCGATTCTCTATGTTTCTGCAATGGAAAGTCTCATCCATGCAATGTTGTGTACTAGAGCAGATTTATGTTTCATAGTAGGCATGGTTAATAGATATCAAGTGAATCCAGGAAGAGAACATGGGGTAGCTGTAAAGTATATACTCAAGTATCTTAGAAGTATGTAGGATTATATGGTTGTCTACCATATGGAGAGTCTCATACTAGTTGGGTATACAATTTAAAATTTTGAATTAGACAAAGGTTATAGGAAGTCTACCTTAGGTTAAGTGTTTACTCTAGGGGGAGGTGTAGTCAGTTGGAGAAGTGTAAAATAGAATTGTATTGTGCACTCAACCATGAAAGGTGAATATGTAGTTGCTTGCTCAAAAGAAGTTGTCTGGATGTAAACTTTCCTAGGAGAGTTAGAGATTGACACAATTGACAGAATCTTGATCATAACTTATTGTGATAGGATAAAAGTAATTGTGCAGTCTGAGGAACCTTGAAACCATTGAAGAGGCAAATAAATTGAACAGAAGTATCATCAATTATTATTGGTTTTGTTCTATCAGTTAGATCTTTCATTTTTTTCCCATAATGAAAATTTTGCCCCATTTATAGATCGAATTGGAATGAACGATTTGTGAATCACTCAAGAACTAATTATCGAGTCTTTTTCTTTTTAGCTTTATTCAATTCGTATATTTTTAATTTTCTCAATTCCAATAATGGAATTGGCTTTCTTATTTAGGAACTCAATGGTTTCTTAATGACATACGAGATGAGGCTAAAGGAAAATAATGAACTAGAATCACCCAAAAAGAAAAATAAACCACTCTTAGATAAACTCTTGAATAATCTAATAGTGAGAAGGATGATTATGCTGAGGAAGCTGACAAAACCCTACTTACTAGATGATTCAAGAAGTTCTTTAGTAGGAGGAGAAATACTCCAAGAAAAGATAAAAAGAAGATAACTCTAGACATGCTCACATGCTACAAAGATAAAATACTTGGACACATAAAAAACGATTGTCCAAAGCTAGCTAATGTCCCAAAGAAGTTCAAACCCCTAGTATATCTTGAAATATCATCAACTACAATAAATTCATAGTGTTTACCTCTAAGAGATATAATTTAGACCAGAAGTATAAGACCGAGAATGTCGGAGCCAAGAAATATATCATGGGCCAGTTCCTTGATCAATCAAGTACAAGAAATCCAAGTAATCTTACACGAGATCCACACCGACGGGATGATACTGAGCGAGTCTTTCCAAGTAGTTGCTATCATTAGAGAAATTGCCTCCAATATGGAATGATTTCAAGAATTACCTCTTCAGAGTGCATGCTACTAAAGAAGGACAAAAATAACGAGGCCAACATGATAACTGACATCTCTAGGGATGTTGCTAAAATAAGTATGTCTACAATGGTTTCTGAAGTGAATTTGGTCGGGTCCAACAAGAAGGAATGGTGGATTGACACTGGTGCTACCTAGCACATTTGCTCAGACAAGGGATTGTTCAATTCATTCAACCCCATTGATAATGGAAAAATGTTGTTCATGGAGAACTCAGTTATATCTTAGTTTAAGGGTCAAGGCAAAGTGATCCCTAAAGATGACCTCCAAAAAGAAACTAACTTTGAACATTGTACGTGTCAAAGATATGCAAGAATCTGGTATCTAGCTTTCTACTCAACAAACACGATTCCCATATGGTGTTTGAGTCTGAAAAAGTTGTTATCTCCAAGAGTGGAATGTATGTGTGAATGTATGTCTTCCGATTTGTGGCATGGTAGACAAGTCATGTTGATTATGATACTTTAGGTAGACAGATTAACTTAGATCATATACCCACTTTCTGTATTGATTTCAAACATAAGTACGAGACTTGTCTTGAAGCTAAATTAACAAAGTCATCGTTCCAATCAATTGAAAGAACCCTTGATTTCATTTAAAATGATCTATAGATCGATAATAAATTCTATTTTGAGGCTCGATTTTGAGTGGGAGTCACATCTTAGTTTGATGTGTAATGGCGGATGGTACTCATTTGGTAAAAAAAATGGTGTTTGCGTGAATGAGAAAATGATGCTTAAAGAGCACTAATGAAATTAGAAAAATGTGAAAGTGTGATCATTTACACTTGTATAGATCGAACCTCCAACTCTTGATTTTTGAAACTGTAAGCATAAATTTAGCATTAAATTGTTGAATTAATTTGAAATTAAATTGCAATATTATTTATGAAATTTATTATATATCAGTATAGATGTCATTTTTCACCCCGAATTTATTTTAGAATTAACTTCATTTTTTGAATTCTAAATCCTTTTGTCTATAATTGACACATCTTCTCTTCATTCTAACACACCAAAATAAAAAAATTTCGCATACTCTCATTGTTCCTTCTCTGACCCTGAGTTTCTATTAGTGTATAGAGAAATTTTGAGTTTTAGAGACTTCGGGTTCTAATCAGTTCACCATAGCGGTTCGTTCTAATCACATAATAGCTCGTTCCGTTGTTGTATCTTGGGAGACAGACGTCCAATGACCTCAAGCATCCACTGGAAAAGGCAAATCTATTTTAAGGAGATTGTATGATAGATAAGCCTCAACTCAGTTCGAAGATCCACAATTTCTCCATTGTATTGTTTGATATCCTATTCGTGTTTTAAATTATCATGATTTTTAGTTTTGATAATTTTATTGTATTTTTCAGATTAAATGTATTGTCTTTAAATTCAGAAAGTCGTGGAGACGGTAGACTCGCCAGTCAGGCACACCGTGATGCTGACTACAGTAGACCGGGAGGTAAAAATTCCTCTTTTCCAGTTTCCATTTCCGGGAGTGAATGTAGGAAGTTTAAACGGTGGATCGGGTGTGAACATTCAACCAAGACGTCTTGGGGATCGACAATAGCTAAGCATTGTGGCCGTCATAGTTCAAGCTACGTATGGCTGGCGTACAACCTACGGGCTTCTTAGCCAAAAGAAAAAGAACAAAAAAGGATGCCTGCTTTGGTACTTTAAGTCTAATCTTAGACAAAGAGCAATGAGGATATGAAGCACTGCTGGGTAGACCATGGCTCCAACCAGGGTGGTTCATGACTGGGCTAATAAAAAAAAGTCTCAAGCAGTGAAAGGCAGGATAGAAGGCTCAGCTTTGCGAAACAAACCAATCTTCCCTACCGCCCCCTTAATCTCTCTCTATAAAAAAAAGCCTACGGGAAGCGACGGAAGCAACGGCTAGGGCATGGACAATAACATATCCTTTTCCCATAGCCGGGGTCCGGAGGTTTTTCGTAGCTTCTGCGGCTACGACATGGGCATAGCTAGGTGATGGCTTAAGTACTGGTGAAAGGAGCATGGGCTTCGGGGGGACTTATGCTTTTATTAAGGCAAAATACTCTTTGTGTTAGGCTTCCAACCCCCCCCCCCCCCCCCCCCCCNAACCCCCCCCCCCTCCCCTCCCCTCACCCCAATGCTAGTTACTAACTTAGGTACCTAGCCCAGAATCCATAGAGAATATCAAAGAGAGTCATAAATTTATAAATATTGCATATATGTCCAACAAATTAGTGAGAATCAACTATGTATGCAATTCAATTACCTCCTCAAGATTGATTTGCGTCGGTAATTATAGATTGCTTCTTTCTTTTTTAGATAATTCAATTGATTACTCATAAGGTAAATTGGAACTATAGCAAATCAAGATTGCTATCAATTTTTAAGGATTACTCCAAAAATAATTCAATTAATATGAAGATTACGGGATGATTGTGATTCTAGATTATCTGTACCATACACCCTTAAAATTTCTATATAATGAGTAAGGAGGTCAATCTTTAACTACAGATTCATTTGATACAATGCATGTGTAAACGTCGTTTAAATGGTCACATGTCATGGAGATGATCACCATTATTCACAATATACCCTTGTTGGTTACAAAACTCCCACCCCTATACTTTGACCCAAAATCAAATAAACCACTCTAAATTTTAACCTCTTCCCTATTCATCCCGATATTTTCTAACTCTCTTGACTTGAAAAATCAATGTAAATATTTTAAGTGGTCACATGTCGTGCATATGATTGCTATTATTCGAATATACCCACATATATTCGTTGCTTGTTATCATGTAAACAAGGTTTTATAACTCGATAGAGGCCATTAATTTGTTTACATGGTTATCGTCTTAAGAGGATTTTTATGGTGTATTGCCAGCTACTGTTGGATAGATGGTAATGATAACATGTATCGAATTTGTTATATTGTTGTGGAGTCTGAAACAAATGAGATTTGAAAGTAGTTTATGGAGGTGCGTTGGTAGATATTGGTGTTGATATGTTCACCACATACGTATCAGATAAAAAAAATTTAATAGAAACTTTGAAGGAGGTGATGCCACAAGCATGATATAGGGGTAACATCTGTAAGGGATAGGGATGAAAAGTGTGGTAATTATAATCAATCGAGACACAATGCAAGGTCTTGTAAAGAGGACTACATAGTCTTCGTTCAATTGTCGGGCTTCTTTTTCTACATTCATCATTCCTATGATTTTTACTAGTCCATCATACCATTTATAGTAAATGCAATCAAATCATTCCTGCCATTGAACACAGCTAGAGAACCTTCAAACCAAGCCTTCATGTGTCATAGATATCTTTAATGGAGCTCTTAAACTATAATAATAAAACATTCTTACCCCTTTCAAAACCAAAGCATCGCTTGATGAAGTGGTCATTTCTAAAAATAAACTGTGAAAAACTAGTTAGAAAAAATTGTCAAATGTATTCATAAGTATGAAAATAAGATGATTCATGAAAAAGTCATTTTGAAAAAAATCATGAAACTAAATTTTAAGGAGATGAAATCGAGCAACTGCTGAAACTGGAGGAGATGAAACAATGACTCGCTGAATCTTATCTTGTTAAACCAATTTTGACAAATAAATAATGATGGAGAATAAATTGTAGTTAATTTGGGAGGAAAAATACATGGTGTGAGTTTCATTATAATGTTAAAAACAAGAGTAAAGTTGAAAGAAAAATTAGTATATGTCATGGATGTGTAGAGTTAACGAAGACTTGACGCTCAAAGAGTTTATTTAATGGATAGAAAAAGTTTGCTTACTAGTGGGGAAGAAGTTAAACATCATAAACTTTCAATGTTCTCTTTTCTCATGCCTGCTTCTTTGTCATTTCTTGTTTTATAAGCTGTTATAGAATAGCCCTATGGCTTTATGGGGAATTTTCGGGTTTAATGTGATTTAAAAAAATAAAAATAAGGTAGTTTTGAAACTAATTCCAAAACTAAGGTAGTATTGGTCACGTTGGAAGGCGTCTTTTTGTAAAGACGACTTCCAGTTGACAAAAGTCATCTTTACAAAAGATGCCTTCAGTACAGAAGCTAACACCTGCATACAAAAATCATCAACAACCTAACCTGCATACAAAAATCATCCATGCTGCAGAACATTTTATGACAGTACCACACATTCTCAATGAACAACATACATTTTTAACAAATTTTATGACTTTATATTTTATATTATTTCACAAAAATCCAAATACAAAAAATATAAATCCATCAGGTTCCACACGGTGGTCGTCTTCTTATTCTTCTTGGGCGTCTTTCATATGTTTGTTATTGAGTTACTTGTGATGATGGACATTCCTCCATAATAGCTGCTACACTTTCTTCCTTTACAAGCGGTGGGTCTTCCTCCACAATAGGTGGGTCTTCATCCACAATGGGAGCACTTACCACAATAGGCAAGTTTCAGGCAAGTCTTCTACCTCCTCCTCCAGAAGCACCAGCTCTTCCTCCTCTATGCCGTTGAGGTGATGAAATGGTTTAGAAGTGGAACGAATTTCACCTCCAAATGTATAAAAGACTGATGACGTGTATGGCTCTTGTTGAGACATAAATGGTTCATCTCAAGGCATGTGTGATTCTTGTTGACTTCTTTGAGATGAGCTGTGCACTCCATGCCTTCGGGACAAATGAGTTTGATAAGCCGCATTCGCTTGTCTTATTGCTGTGCGGCTGTCTCACACACATTATGGATTTAAGGCATTATCCAAGATGACTCAAGATCATCAAATGTCAAATTGTTAATATTGTCCAGACTCTCCGTTTACATAGATAAAAATATTATATAAGTTACTTATTAAATTACCATATAAGTCTGTTAATTATATAAATTAATAAAAACCATTAAATCATATAACGTTTCATGATGAGTTATATATCGCCGTGTTATTCTTTGATACCATAACATGTATGAGCTGTCATAACCATATTCATCCACGTGCCCCTCAGCAATGTGTGTCCTACAATCATCCCATCTCTCAATGTATGTCTGAATTGGATGCCCCAATTTAGTTCATTTCTCCCCATTAAGTCGATGTCATGCAAACGTCTTTTGGTATCACATGGCTCGGGCACACGTTGAATCATACCAAAATGTCTTAGAACACGATCTGGTCCAAGCCATTTGATTATATGAAAGCAAATGAGGGGAGAGACAGACCGCCATATATCTTGTCGACAAAGTCCACATTTACTATGCGTACTTGGCTCTCTCCAATCCATCTCATTTCGCATACGGGTCGACTTGGGTCTACCTTTCTCTCATGTCCTAGTTGGATCAGGGTGCGCTATTAAAAAGTTAGGAACTTCCCAATAATGTTCATATGGAATAGGGTTGAATTGTGGCTTATAACACTCAGCAAGCCCTGACCAATAGCAATAATGTTTAATTAATTCAGAACTATCAATACGAGCATGCGCACACTGCTAACAAATAGGAACATGGGAGGTCAAATGATTGCAACTTGTTGCAAGTACATGTTCACTCCTTTAAATTCAAATGTTGTCTGTTTGTCCTTTGTACATGTGATTCCGATGTTGACTAGTGAGAACCTCGAATCTCTCATTAGCACGGTAAAAAATTGTGATCTCATGTGAAACTAGCACTGGCTTCCCAAGTTTTCACCTTCTCAATAACATAAGCAGTAAACACTTCACCTCGTAGTAAGGCATCTCTAGCTTTTGACCTTCTCTGCTTTTCAAATGAATTCACACTGCGATAAAACGTAAGCTTAACCAAAGCCGTAACTAGTAACATGCAAGCTCCCTTTCACCGTTAAGGCATTTTGCAACATTTGTTGTCATCCAACCATATCGGTATCCACTATCGATGTTCATCCACGTTCCCCTCAACAATGTATGTCCTACGCTCATCCCATCTCTCAATGTACGCCTGATATTGGATGCCCCAATTTAGTTCATTTCTCCCCATTAAGTCGATGTCATGCAAACGTTTTTCGGTATCACATGGCTCGAGCACACGTTGAATCATATCGAACTGTCTTAGAACACGTTCTGGTCCATGTCATTCGACTATATGAAAGCAAATGAGGGGAGAGACAGACCGCATATATCTTGTCGACAAAGTCCACATTTACTATGCGTACTTGGCTCTCTCCAATCCATCTCATTTCGCATAAGGGTCGACTTGGGTCTACCTTTCTCTCATGTCCTAGTTGGATCAGGGTGCGCTATTGAAAAGTTAGGAACTTCCCAATAATGTTCATGTGGAAGAGGGTTGAATTGTGGCTTATAACACTCAACAAGCCCTGACCAACGGCAATAATGTTTAATGAATTCAGAACTATCAATACGAGCATGCGCGCACACTGCTAACAAATGGGAACATGGGAGGTCAAATGATTGCAACTTGTTGCAAGTACATGTCCGCTCCTTTAAATTCAAATGTTGTCTGTTTGTCCTTTGTACATGTGATTCCGATGTTGACTAGTGAGAACCTCGAATCTCTCATTAGCACGGTAAAAAATTGTGATCTTATGTGAAACTAGCACTGGCTTCCCAAGTTTTCACCTTCTCAATAACATAAGCAGTAAACACTTCACCTCGTAGTAAGGCATCTCTAGCTTTTGACCTTCTCTGCTTTTCAAATGAATTCACACTGTGATAAAACGTAAGCTTAACCAAAGCCGTAACTAGTAACATGCGAGCTCCCTTTCACCGTTAAGGCATTTTGCAACATTTGTTGTCATCCAACCATATCGGTATCCACTATCGATGTTCATCCACGTGCCCCTCAATAATGTATGTCTTACGCTCATCCCATCTCTCAATGTACGCCTGATATTGGATGCCCCAATTTAGTTCATTTCTCCCCATTAAGTCGATGTCATGCAAACGTTTTTCGGTATCACATGGCTCGAGCACACGTTGAATCATATCGAACTGTCTTAGAACACGTTCTGGTCCATGTCATTCGACTATATGAAAGCAAATGAGGGGAGAGACAGACCTCATATATCTTGTCGACAAAGTCCACATTTACTATGCGTACTTGGCTCTCTCCAATCCATCTCATTTCGCATAAGGGTCGACTTGGGTCTACCTTTCTCTCATGTCCTAGTTGGATCAGGGTGCGCTATTGAAAAGTTAGGAACTTCCCAATAATGTTCATGTGGAAGAGGGTTGAATTGTGGCTTATAACACTCAACAAGCCCTGACCAACGGCAATAATGTTTAATTAATTCAGAACTATCAATACGAGCATGCGCGCACACTGCTAACAAATGGGAACATGGGAGGTCAAATGATTGCAACTTGTTGCAAGTACATGTTCGCTCCTTTAAATTCAAATGTTGTCTGTTTGTCCTTTGTACATGTGATTCCGATGTTGACTAGTGAGAACCTCGAATCTCTCATTAGCACGGTAAAAAATTGTGATCTTATGTGAAACTAGCACTGGCTTCCCAAGTTTTCACCTTCTCAATAACATAAGCAGTAAACACTTCACCTCGTAGTAAGGCATCTCTAGCTTTTGACCTTCTCTGCTTTTCAAATGAATTCACACTGTGATAAAACGTAAGCTTAACCAAAGCCGTAACTAGTAACATGCGAGCTCCCTTTCACCGTTAAGGCATTTTGCAACATTTGTTGTCATCCAACCATATCGGTATCCACTATCGATGTTCATCCACGTTCCCCTCAACAATGTATGTCCTACGCTCATCCCATCTCTCAATGTACGCCTGATATTGGATGCCCCAATTTAGTTCATTTCTCCCCATTAAGTCGATGTCATGCAAACGTTTTTCGGTATCACATGGCTCGAGCACACGTTGAATCATATCGAACTGTCTTAGAACACGTTCTGGTCCATGTCATTCGACTATATGAAAGCAAATGAGGGGAGAGACAGACCGCATATATCTTGTCGACAAAGTCCACATTTACTATGCGTACTTGGCTCTCTCCAATCCATCTCATTTCGTATACGGGTTGACTTGGGTCTACCTTTTTCCCACATCCTAATTGGATCAGGGTGCGCTATTGGAAAGTTAGAAACTTCCCAATAATGTTCATGTGGAAGAGGGTTGAACTGTGACTTATAACACTCAGCAAGCCCTGACCAGCGGTAATAATGTTCAATGAATTAAGAACTATCAGTACGAGCATGTGCGCACACTGCTAACAAATGGGAACATTGGAGGTTAAATGATTGCAACTTGTTGCAAGTACATGTTCGTTCCTTTAAATTCACATGCTGCCTGTTTCGTCCTTTGTACATGTGATTCCAATGTTGACCAGTGGGAACCTCAAATCTCTCATTGGCACGGTAAAAAATTGTGATCTCATGTGAAACTAACCCTGGCTTCCCAAGTTTTCACCTTCTCAACAGCATAAGCAGTAAACACTTCACCTCGTAGTAAGGCATCTCTAGCTTCATTTCTCTGCTTTTCAAACCAATTCACACTGCAATAAAATATAAGCTTAACCAAAGCCGTAACTGGTAACAAGCGAGCTCCCTTTAGTACACCGTCAAAGCATTTTGCAACATTTTTTGTCATCCAACCATATCGGTATCCACTATCGAATGCTAGAGTCTATTTTTTCTTTTCAATATTTATCAAAGAAGTGCACACAACACCTATTTATTTTCTTCATTTCATCAATGCGGAGTTCAAACTTTCTTTGCTGATGTTACATTCCTGCTCTAAATACTAATTGTTTTAGAGCCTTGTTATTGTATTTATCATTAAAGTTACTCGTAACAGGCCTTAAATAATATCGATGACGGCCTAATGGTTCTGACCACCTAAATTACTGATTATGTGTTGCAGCTTTTATACCAGCATGTAGGTTGGATATTAGCACAACTCCCTCCTCTGCGTAACATAACGCCTCAAGCAATACAAAAATCATGACCAACTATCTATGGTTTTCTCATCAACTATAGCATAAACAATTGGAAAAATACGTCTGTTTGAATCAACAGACATGACGATCAACAACTTATGCTTATACTTGCCATATAAAAATGTGTCATCAATTTGAATGATTGGTCTACAATATTTGAATCATTCTATAGCAGCAACAAAAGACTAGAACACAAATCCGAATATCACATTACCTGGTTCACCGATGTTATGTGTTTTCCATCGAACTACAGTCCCAGGATTCGACTTCATAAGCATATTCACTCTCATTCACCAAACACTTTAACAATTGATTTTCGTTTAGCTTCCCATACCTTTTTATAATGCACATCATATCCAAATTTATCTTTCACCATCTGATGAAGTGTTGCAATAGATGTAGTTGGATCCCGTTTCATGACACCCTGTAACTTTCGTGTAATCAATGTTGAGCCCAACTATGAATGGTCTTGTGATAATCTTGGATAGAAACATGTGTGAGGTTCGATGTATTGAGTTATTTCAAACATATTATGTGATTTTCGACGACACACACGAACTTCCCGTTGACAACCTTCATTAAACTTCTTGCATTTCATAACCCAAAGGTTTGACAATGACTCTACCACACTAAAATGTTGATGTCTGAGTATCGAGTAGCTTTTTAAAGCATACTTTAGGTCTGCCTTACTTTCAAAATGCAAACCTTTGTATAATTTATTTGTTTCATTCCATATCCTAGTACGTTGGATGAGTATATGATCTAGCTTTGCATTTACGACATCCCAATCCAACTGAGCAAGGAATGGTGAAGAAGGAGTATTTCAGCTGAAGGGTTCACAACATCATCCTTTTCAACTTGGTCATCATCTTCATCAATAACATTACAAGCATTTATCTCCTCAAACTCTACCAATAAGAAGCTACGTGGAGGGCTAGATGGATTCATATGAACGTTATGAGCATCTGCATCTTCATGTGGCAAATAACTACTACTAGATATATTTTCTTGCATTGTATGATACGTGTCATTGTCATAGAATGGAGAAGAAATTGTTGCACTATCGTGTACCTCAACTCCACACATATTGTCATTATACAAATTTATGTTAGGACCTCCTACATCTCTAGAATTTTTGGTTGAATATGTTTCAATTGTATTTGGCGGAGGAATTTGAAGTATAGTAGTAAACATCACATGAATATCGTTATCATTCCGTATCGAAAATTTCATATAGTTGAATGACCCAGCACCAAGAGTAAGTGGATAACGATAAACTATGTCTAAGTTCCAATGTAGAAGGTCGATTGACAAGGCTTTACATAAAGTATTATATAGCTCGTTAAAAGTAATCTTCTTATGAATTATAATTTCCCTTATTGAAGGTTAATCATAAGAAACTCTATTTGCACCGATTACGATATTATCATTCATATAACATAAAACTATCATAGGCCTTTTCCCCCATTTGTCAACCTACTAAGCCATACATAATAATTTCAGGATCTAGAAATTTCATTAATTAATCTACAAATTCAAAGTTAATAACTACAATTTCATAATATATCAACCCATTCATAAATAAAATTTTACAAATTAAGAGTTTAAACATCACATAATTGAGAAAATGCATCTAAAATTTGAGAACCCAAAACACATGAAAATCTAGGGTTTGAGAGAGATTAAAGAGAGACATTACAAAATTGATGAAATATATCCATACAACATTCATTAAAAAATGAACAATTTCAAGATTTGAAGAATAAATTTAAGAGATCAAAGGAGTTAGAAACATACATAGGGTTTGATGAGTTTTTGCTAGTGATTTAAGAGATTGAGAATTTTTTTTGTGAATGAGAGTGAGATAAGAGTGAGAGGGTATAATGCTAACGAAATGACAGTAAACTCCGGCCCCAATCGCCGGAGGACGGTGACGGGGAAGGGTGTTCGCGGGCTGAGGGGTTGTTTTGTTCACAGGCTGAGAGGGGCTGAGGCTGAGGAAGAATTGCTTCTGCTTTCTGTACCGTAATTTTTAAAGGTAGCGTTGGATACGTCTTTATAAAAAACGCATTCTACTTTTATGAAGGCGTTTTTACAAAAGACGTCTTCGACGTGACCTCATATTTGTGGCCAAACCACCACGAAAACGTCTTTTGTAAACACGCATTTGTCCTAGATATATTATTTCACCTTACTTTTGAAATTAATTTCAAAAATACTATATTTTAATTATTTTTTTTTCCAAAAATAGAATACTAAAAAATCCATGGCTTTACTACACTCATTCTTTCTGGAAGGCAAGACATTTTACCAGACAGAGGGAAATCCTCATCTGAGGTTACTCCCTTCCCTCCATCTCATTTCTCTTGTCTTTGATTCTTCCTTTCCTTTCTAATAATCACAAACCCTAATTTCACAATTCTCTCTTCTTCTCGCTCTTCATCAAACTCCCAATCTCCTCATTCTACTTCGTTTGTTCTTGTTATGTGAGATCATCTACTTCCTCTGAACTTTAAATAATTTTTTTTCCGGTTGCTTCCTACTCTCTCTTTTTGGGTCTTATGCAACTGATTTCTTTGCTGCCTGACTATGCATGTGATTAATTTCCATCAAAGAGTGCACTGAAAGTTCTTTTTCAATTACTGGAGCGTTGAATTATTCTAAGGGTGCAGTGAGAGTTCTTTTCCATTGACTGGAACGTTGAGTTATTCTAGGGGTAATTTGAGTTCTTCTGAATGACCTGAAACATACTGTGTTTGGGTATCTGTTTGGTTCGTGCATTTTTTTTCATTTGTCACAATGTCGGATGACATGATGCTTCATTTCTCCTCCAACTCCTCCAATCAGTCTGATCAGTCTCTGCCTACCAAGATTGCAAAACTCGAGGCTCGCTTGGTCGGCAAGGCCTCTTCAGCGAGCCAACCGACTGCTCAGCCGCAGCCCACTTGGACATCTGTCTCTTCTGCTGCCAAATTCATCGTTTCTGAGGACTTGGTCGACCCTTCCACCTCGAGTGATTCTGATGATGACGTAAGCCTGCTATTTATCCTTTAGCAACGTGTTTGTAGAATGTGGTTGCTTAAATTTGGTCTTTGCAGCTCGATAGTGAACGGTTATTATGTTAACATGCAGAAGTTGTATATAGGACTCGATTTCCTCTTGATTAAAATGTTCGTTAACGTGTTCCTTGTAGTCCTTGATACTTTGTTTAGTCCTAACACTCATCTTCGATTAATATTTCATGGATACGGTTTGATATGAAGTTTTATGTGGAAATCCTGTCTAAGATCTTTTTAGTTAATGATGTTTAACTTCAATGAAATAATCCATCTTCCTGTCAAGTTTTATTTTTTCTCTTCCAAGTTTTTAATATTAATAGTTCAGTACTTAGTCTGGATGGATATTAATTTCCCTATAGTGCACACTTGTTTTTCTGTTTTGTATTTGAAGAAACTTATATTTTATTTTGTATTGTTTTTCCTTTCAAATTCCTGATTTATATCGTTCACTAGTTTCTAGTTTTATAATAATGAATAAAAGAGTATTCTCAAATTACACGTTTCCGTGATTTTGTTGATATTTTCTTATGGTAGACTGCGGGTGAGTTTTTGATTCAAGCCAATACTCAGAAGCGCCAGAAACTGCAAGAGGATGATAGCTCCATTCTACCTGATCGTGTTGAGGTAGGTTCTAATGTGAGTAGTTATTTGGATTATTACTGAAATGGAAGATTTTTTGTTGGACAGAGAGGCCTACTGCTCGAATTGATCAGTTCTTTCTTTATTTGCTTGAGCAGACTGAATTTCTGTCTTAATTTCACACTTAGAGTACTTTCATCCGGCATCTATGCGGTGCTAAATTAATTTCTTGAGAATTCTTCATCTATTTACTTTGAGATATTAAACCACACACAGGCGGTAGTTGATGGACGACAGAGTGTTGTAGGAGGCACAGTGACAAAAGCAAATTCTGATGTAAATAGGAAAAAACAAGGTCGTGGAAGGGGAAATTCTCTCTCAGGAAGGGGCCGTGGAGCTAGACTTAATGAGCAATCAAAATCACAAGCTTCTGTTTCAACAATATCACATTCAAACGGTCAGCTTGATAGCTCATGCCAAAAGGTAAGACTTCGCAAGGACTGGGCTTTTTTGATATACATAATTGTTCATAATATTCTTCCCATTTTGGTCTTCATGATTGTGACGTTTTCCAGCTATTGTCCTCGTCCCATTACTGTTATGTTGGTTGACATATAATGTAGTTCTCTTACATTTTTATTTTTATTTTTATGTTTTGATCAGTAGTCTTCTTATAGTTAGTTATGAGTTGATGAGAAAATGCTTCAAAAGTAAAGTGCAAGTAATTTAAGTGAGGTATTTGACTTGTTTGTACCACTTATTTCTTAAACCTGGAATTGGCTTCCATGTTTGCGATTTCCTTTAATGTTTACTGGAAACGGTATAATAATAAACATTAGAAAGAGTTTGTAAAAGTAACCGACATTGTTGATGTGTCAACTAGTGTTGCATTACAGCAATTTAATAAGTTGGGTTATACATAGGACTTGGTGTGACAATGTGTCGAATGTTTATTAAATTGGTCAATGGCAGATGCCGGTTAATGTATTGTATGCTAATGGTGGGTTCTATCAGTATAAATAGTTGGTTGTACTACTTGAGACATCTGACATGACAACTTTCAACATCAAGAACCTAAATAAGCAATTTATTGTATATATAAGGAAACATTATTGGTAAAAGACAAATTAAATATAAGGAAATTCGCAACTACAATTGGAAATTATCTGTACTGCAGCTGATTCGTTGTCCATTGGTGCTAATATACTAGAGCCAATTTTTTATCGATATAAAGTAATAGTTTTACTTACAAAAAGTATCCAGGAAGGGTTAAGTACAACCTAGAGCTAGATTTTATTCAAGTGTAAAACCATATTTAACGTCATAAATATTAGAATGCATTTTAGTGGAGCGTGATGTTGGATACTTTTAGGCTGGGGTGCAAATTGCACAATTCCATGTCTCCACACCATTTGTCCAACCAAAATCTAATCCTACCATTTTCCACTTAGTTAAATATATAATTCTTTATAACATTGTTATCTGGTTATTCATTTCTTGTTTAGGATTAGAATACTTCAAAATATTACCAAAAGCATATGCAATAATGAAGAATATATAAAGGATAATGATTGGATATATATTTGGTAGGTAGCTGAAGCCACAACGCAGATGGAACTATGGGAGTGTATTAACTAGCTAATAAAGATGGTCTCTTTCTAAACCTGCAGTTTATTAATTTTTTTTTTAGGAATAAAAACGATAGAACAGCGAAATTACAAAATGAGAAGTCCTCCCAGTAAAAACAGCGAACGTACAAAACTGTTACATCACATCTTCCAACTTCTCGAAATAAAAAAACGGGTAGGAATATTCTCAAAAACTTTAAACCTAAAAGCCCATAGTGATGCCAGAAAAATGAGACTGCTTTTTAGAATGTATCGAAGTTTTCAATTTTGTTTTGAAAACCTTGTATTAGGGGCTACTATATCACTCTAGTGGATAATGCTATTAGTGGATGTGTCTTAGGGTGGGTGGATTTTTAAAGAAAAACTGTAACTGTAACCTTCAAAGAGTTCGTTTCTTTAGGGGAATAGTACCAATGGATTCCATACAATGAAAGTTGAAGATCGCTCTAGAGGAACCCAACATATTTCAAATAAATCCAACATCTTCACCCAAAATGGATAAACAAACTGGCAATGTAAAAACTAATGATTACTATTCTCCAAAGTCTAAACCATCCTTGCACAGAAAAACTAAAATGTATGGTATAAAAGAGATGTGGAATTGTATGCTCGATATATGTTACACATCTCGGAATCTGTCTAAAAAAACAGAACGTTATCAGATTCTTGTTTGCGATTATGATCCCTGCTTGAATCCGAGGCTTTCAGTTATACAAGCAAATTCCCATGCATTCGTTGGTTTTCTTCATTGTCTGTATGATTTAGTGATTGCAGCGAGGTGGCGGGCCTCTATACATATTCAAGTTGGTGAAAGGTTTCATCTGAAGCCGGACTTTTCAATTTCTGTTTATCATAGTTTTGGCTCCACAGACCTGTGTATATTCTTTCAGGGGATTTGGTTTTGTTTCTTCCCCATAAAATTGATGTTAGTTTTACACAAATAACAGAAAGAAAGATGCAGCTGGTGCTAACGGATAAGTTGGACTATCAACATTATGTGTATTACATGAAGTTGGTGGAGTTGAGTTGCGTTTCAAAGGAAGACTCTTTTGTATAGAGATGAAAGTTTTATTGTTTGATTAATATGCCAAGTACTGTTTAATTACCCACTTGTGCAGGATTCTAGGCCCAAAGAGCAGATCCAGAACGGCAATCGCTCTTCATTGGAAGTATGTCCTATGGGTTCTTGGATACTCTCTGTAGCTGTAGTAAGAAAATAAATTGCTGCTATTTTATCAGGACTAAACAAATCAGATTTAAAGAAATTGGGCAACAAGATAAATAATGCATTCGCAACTTCTTGATTTTTGATTTCTTACTTTGAAGCACTGTACGTCATCACATAATCTTGCTTAAGCAAAACAAGCTTTATACCATTAGTTACAATTCATCTGCTCCAATTTTAATAGGAAGAGTTGGAATCTTCACGGGCAAAAGTTGCAATGCTGGAGGAGGACTTGCGTAAATCACGTCAAGAGGCATCTGATTGTCAAAACATCTCTTGCCAATTAGAAAAGGTAGATGCAATGGGGGGCTATATATGTAGGGACTTTCCTGTGATGGGAGAACCAAGAAAGGGTAGTAACTTTTGAGTCACATACATCGTATTATACTGAGTAATGCTTTAATAGTGGAACTTTTGTTTCTCCATTTTACCGATGGGTCAATGATCCCTCTCTCAATTTTTGACTTAACTTATGATCTGTGCAGGAGTTAAAGGAACTAAAAGAGTATGAACAGCAAATGAAGCCTAAGGTTTGTTTTTCTTAGTTCCATTGTTCACACCTGTAATTGTATCAACAATCAACTGCCATTTATTAGTTTGAGCTTTTTCTTTAACAGTCTCTTGAGGATGTTATTATTTCAAGCAAAGAAACTTTTTTTTCTTGCTCTTTTTCAGCAGGCTCTAATCCTAATATTCTAGTGGTTATAAAAAATCACCTTCAACTAGGAACAACTATCTCTTCTTAAAGACAGTTTTATTTTGGGTTCAAGCTCGAGTCCTCTTCTGCTGCATGATCGCAGCATCACTGTATTTTATACCACAAAAAGTGTTGTCAACTGATATTATTTACCTCTTTCAAATGGTTGTTGATGTTTGATATTCTTTGCCATCTTTTAAATTGTTCTTTTGGCTAGTCACCAGCCAGCCTTCAGTGTAAACTACTTATTACCATGTTATTTTATATCTTTTAGTGGCTTATATTAATTGCATTTTTGTGGTAACTATTTAAATCAGTGGAAGCGGAAAGTGAGATTAACATGTCCATTTTTTTCGTTGATCATAAATTTTGTGTTAGGCCCTTAGAAAAAAGAAGAAAAAAGAGTAAATGTATTTAGAGGGGGGATGAGTTGGTTAGGGGAGAGAGAAAAGGGGTGCTGACTAGGCAAGTTAGTTATGCTTTTGTAACTATGAGGATTGCATAAAAGAGGGGGGGATGGGTCGTAAGAGGTTAGTTTTTGGGTAGTGGCTGTTTTGGGAGAGGCCAAGCTCTCGAACATCTTGGTATAGGGGTGTAATTTCACTGTTCTTGGTGAAGTTCACCATTTTTTGAGTAATCAAGGCTGTTTTCTTCATTGTTTAAGGCTGTAGCTTCTCTGTTTTCACTATTTGGGCTGCTGTCGTGGTTAGAATAGTGTTTGTTTGCAGGGAAACCCATATCAAATTGGTATCAGAGCAGTAAAATTTTGGGAAAAGGATGGCTCTGAAGAAAGACGATCCGTTGGAGAATTGACTCTCCCATATGCAAGAGGAATGGCGGAGGGAATTATCGGACGTGAGGATTGGAATCCAAAAGGAGTTGGAGCAGATTCAAGAAAAGTTCCGAGAAGTTTCGGGAATAAAAAATCGGTTCAGTGGTGTGGAGAAATCATTAGAAACGATTATGAGAACCTTACACCGAATGGCCAGCAGAGTAGAATCGAGTGCGACGAGAGGGAAGGAGAAGGAACAAAATGAGGTTCTGCAAGGTTCGACAGTGAACTCAACCCGAGTTCCTGAAGGTTCAGGCTCCAAGGAGGAATGGAAAGCCTCGCAGAGGCTGGAATTCCCGAGTTTCAATGGCGAAGACCCAGATGGATGGGCTGCCAGAGTGGAATGATATTTTCAGCTCAATCCGATGACAGAAATGGAGAAGTTAGAGATAGTGGTTGTAAGCTTGGAGGGACGACCTTTAGCTTGGTATCAATACATGGAGGACCGACGCCATTTCAGAAGCTGGACATAGCTTAGGGCAGCCCTTCTCATTCGATTCCGTTCCAATCACGATGGAACCGGATGCCAGAAATTCTTAGCTCTACAGCAAGATTCAACGGTCGAAGATTTTATCAATCGATTTGAGGTTCTAGCAGCCCCGCTCCATGGACAGGTCTCTGATGAGGTCTTGGAAGGTGTTTTCGTCAATGGGTTGAAGCCACACATCAGGGTTGAGGTGAGGATGATGAGACCTAGGTATTTAGTGGAGATGATGGAGTTTGCCCAGATGGTGGGGGCAAAATTCGACTAACCCAGACAGGTCGGGTCGGGTCTTCGTGTTTTGGGAACCCTAGCATCCAAGCGGGTTCTAACCTGCTTCCTTCCAGACCCGTGAACCTAAGGCTCGCGACAGAAGAGTTCGAGCACCAGGGCGCTATCGATCTGAGGTTCTAGCAGCCCCGCTCCATGGACAGGTCTTCGATGAGGTCTTGGAAGGTGTTTTCGTCAATGAGTTGAAGTCACACATCAAGGTTGAGGTGAGGATGATGAGACCTAGGGATTTAGTGTAGTTGATGGAGTCTGCCCTGATGGTGCAGGACAAAATTCAACTAACCCAGACCGGTGGGGTCGGGTCTTTGTGTTTTGGGAACCCTAGCATTCAAGCGGGTTCTAACCCACTTCCTTCCAGACCCGTGAACCTAGGGCTGCGACGACCACCAAGCCACCACGGCAATACCGACGACCAGAGGGGTAGGAGACGCGCCGGCGACAAGGGGGATGACTGGTTTCCGGCGATACACTGACGCCGAGTTACAGTGAAGGCGAGAAAAGGGTTTATGCTTTCGATGTGACAAAATTTTTTATTCAGGGCATGTTTGCAAGAACCGGCAGCTTCAAGTATTGCTGGTGGATGAAATTGACATCTCCGAGGAGTTGGATTTGGGAGACGATGGTGGTGTTGGGACCAAACAGACAGAGGAGGTAGAACCGATCGAGGGAGCAGTGGAGTTGTCGATTAACTCAGTGGTGGGTTCCACTCCTCAAACGATGAAGCTCACGGGCAAGATCAAAACCGTCTGGTGACTGTCCTCATCGATTGTGGAGCCACCCACAAATTTATTGCCTTAGATATTGTTCACCATTATCATCTACGCTCACGCCTACCGCCTCCTACGGAGTCATGCTAGGGACGCGAGGTTCAGTGAGTACCGAAGGCATCTGCAAGGGATTGATGGTATCTCTTCCGGAGGTAGAAGTAGTGGATGACTTCCTTCCCTTGGATTTGGGGAGCGCGGACGTAATTTTGGGAATGCAGTGGTTGGCAAAGTTAGGGGTGATGCAAGTTAATTGGAAGATGTTAACTATGGAATTTCAGATTGGGCAACACACAATAACTCTTCGAGGGGAGCCGAGCTTGGGTAAGACTCAAATTTTGCCAAGGGCGATGATGAGGACGGTGCAGCATGAAGGACAGGGAAAAAGGGAGGAAGACGCTTCGAGTGCTCAATGGAGCTCACAGACTTGCTGAAGCAATTTTCCGTTAAGCTTCCTATGCCCGTGATTGAGGAATTGTTGGACAAGTTGTTCGGAGCGAGGGGGTTTACTAACCTGGATTTGAAGATGGTGTACCACCAGATTCGGGTCAGCCCTTCGGACAATTCCAAGACAGTTCAGAACACACAAGGGAAACTCTAGCACCTTGAGGACAAGGTGTCTTTTCGAGAGGGGTGTAATGTTAGGCCCTTAGAAAAGAAAGAAAGAAAGAGTAAATGTAATTAGAGGGGGGATGAGTTGGTTAGGGGAGAGAGAAAATGGGTGCTGACTAGGCAAGTTAGTTGTGCTTGTGTAATTATGAGGATTGAATAAAAGAGGGGGGGATGGGCCGTAGGAGGGTAGTTTTTGGGTAGTGGCTGTTTTGGGAGAGCCAAGCTCTTGAACATCTTGGTATAGGGGTGTAATTTCACTGTTCTTGGTGAAGTCCACCATATTTTGAGTAATCAAGGCTGTTTTCTTCATTGTTTAAGGCTGTAGCTTCTCTGTTTTCACTATTTGGGCTGCTGTTGTGGTTAGAATAGTGTTTGTTTGTAGGGAAACCCATATCATTTTGTTTCTTATAAAGAAAGCCCATTTTTTTCAATGGTTATTGTATGGTGATCAAAAGATTTAAAATTCCCTTTCTGTATTTTTCTTGAGCAGATCCTTCTTCTTGATTTGTACTAAATACCGAATTTAGTGTACTGCTTCTATAAGAACTGAATAAATCTGCAATTCGCCATATGATACTGAAAGGTAGTAGATGCAACATCTTATTACTACTTAGGAACACAAATGCCTTCCCCCGAAGAAAAAAAGTTAAATGATATGATTGGTCCTAGGATTAAATGAATATGATAATCTAGAACTTATATTTGGTTTTGTAGATTGGACTGAGGTAATCATACATAACTTGTACAAATAATTGGATATTTTTTCTGCACGTGCAGAATTGCTGTGTAGTTGACAGTTTTTGTTCCTTTATTATATGAGTTTTCTATCCTTCTGCAGAGAACGAAGATGTTATCTGATTTGCTCATATCTGTTTCAAAAGCCGAGAGACAGGAAGCAAGGATGAAAGTACGTCAAGATTCCTTGAGGCTTGGTAATGTGGGTGTCATCAGGTACTTCATTAAGTGATGTAGAATGTTAGTAGTGTTACTTGAAATTTGAAACTAACAATTGTACCAGAGAGAGAGAGACAAAATCAAAGAGAACATGTTGAATTGAAAGTTCTGATATTTGAATGCCAATCAGTACTATTTCTTGAAGATCAGACATCTAAAAATACAATCACATTAGGAAGCTGGCAAATGAACTCCAGTAAGAGCCTTTGGCTCTAATATAATCAGGAAATCTAAGTCACATCGCTAAAATATTTTGGATTTGGAATGCACAATGAAGCCCAAAGTGTCTCTAACTTCCACGAGTTTTACAAACATACCACACTATGTGGTGTTTCCCTAAGCTTCTGGCCTGAGTTTTTGATTGACATTCTCGACTTGTGCAGTATTGAGAATAGAACTTTATAACTTCATAGTATCTATTTAAAGAGTTAAAACAAACTTGTTAGGCAGAGCAGTTACTTGAAATTAGTTAACTCAAAAAGGAAATGTAGATACACTATATGGTGGTTAATGTTGATTGCTGCCTCATGATTCTTCATGTACCTGTAATTGTTATTTTTGTTTGTTTGTTCTACGGAGAATCTATGCAAGATAAAAGCCACTTCATGTGGAAAGATGTATTTTACTTGCAGCCCTTTTTGCTTATTTACTCAATCCAAAAGTGTATTCTATTTTTATGATTTGACATACAATTGTCTTTTGGTTGTAAAGAATTGGTGTGCATTCTTTTTTATTTGCAGAGCTGGAACTGTCATCTCGGAGACATGGGAGGATGGGCAAGCTTTGAAAGATCTAAATGCTCATCTTGTATGTTGTTATTTGAGATGAAAAGAATTATATTCTCTCTTGTATTTCAGTGAGAATATACACATACATATATATACAAAGCAAGGAAACTATCTTAAGAAACTACATAATTAGGATCCCTATAGTTAAGCTAATTACTATTCAATTAGGATTCCTAGAATAAGATAATTGACAGCTAGTATTATCCTGTAACATTCTGTAACCCTCCCCCTCAAGCTGTAGCATAAATATTAATCATGCCCAATTTGTTATAAAGATAATCAACTCGAACCCCATTTAGAGCTTTCGTGAAGATATCCCCTAATTGCTCTACAGTCTTTACATACCCTGTAGAAATCAAACCTTGCAGAATTTTCTCACGAACAAAGTGATAATCAATTTTAATGTGCTTAGTTCACTCATGAAATACATGATCAGATGCAATATGAAGGGCAGCTTGGTTGTCATTCCACAATTTTGCTGGTACTGAAGGTTTAAGAGCTACTTCAGTCAAGAGTTGGTATATCCACATTATCTCACACACAGACTGTGCCATAGCCCTATATTATGACTCTGCACTGGACCTTGACACAACGCTCTGCTTCTTACTCTTCGATGAGACCAAATTTCTTCCAACGAAACACAATAGCCTGAAGTGGATCTTTTATCCATTTTGGAACTTGCTCAATCTGCATTTGAAAAACATACAATATGACTGTGCCCATGATTTGCATATAAGATACCACGTCCAGACGCTCCTTTCAAATAACACAAAATTTGTTCTAACGCTGCCCAACGATGAATTGTTGGGGATGACATAAACTGACTAACAACACTGACAAATTATGCAATACTTGGACGAGTCACTGTAAGATAATTTGACTTTTCAATCAATCTTCTGTATCTCTTACTATCTTCCATGAGTTCTCCATCTCCCATAAGGTGCAAGTGAGGAGACATTGGAGTACTACAAGGCTTTGCCCCCAATTTTTCTGTCTCAGTTAATAAGTCAAGAACATATTTTCTCTGAGATAAAAAGATACCCATTTTACTCATTGTGACTTCAACACCCAAGAAATACTTTAGCATCCCTAAGTCCTTTGTGTTAAACTGAGTATGAAAGAAAGACTTAAGGGATGAGATCCTGTAGTATCACTTCCAATAATTACAATATCATTATTCACGTACACAACTAAAAGAATGATACCAGCTTCCGATTGTTTGAAGAACACAAAATGGTCAGAATTGCTCTTCATCATGCTAAACTTTTCCACAGCCTGACTAAATTTCCCAAACCAAGCACGAGGACTCTGTTTCAAACCATACAGAGATTTTCGAAGACGACAAACTCACCCAACCAGGTGGTTGCTCCATATACGCCTCCTCCTGAAGGTCACCATGAAGAAAAGCATTCTTGATGTCCAAAATGCAAAGGCCAATGATGAGTAGCTGCCAAAGAAATAAACAACCGAATAGACGTCAATATAGCAACCGGAGAAAAAATGTCAGAATAGTCCATTTCATAGGTCTGAGCATATCCCTTAGCGACAAGACGGGCTTTCAATCGAGCAACTGACCCATCCGGATTGACTTTAACCGTGAACACCCATTTGCATCCAATAGCCCGTTTCCCTAAGATAAATCGGCCAAGTTCCAAGTACTATTGTCATCTAAAGCATTCATTTCCTCTATCATTGCATGATGCCAACCGGGATGAGAGATGGCTTCGTGAACAGTTTTAGGGATAGAGATAGAATCAAGGGATGGAATAAAATAACAAGAGGAAGATGACAAGCAATTCTAAGAAACAACAGAAGAAATAGGATAAGTACACTGGCGTTTACTTTTGCGTAATGCAATAAGAAGATCATCGCTCGAGACTGGATCTGATGACAAAGCAGCCGATGCAGGACAGGAATAAGGAGGTTTACACCTAGAGTAGATTGAGTAATAGAAGGCTTGACAGGAACTGATTCCGAGACAGGTTCAGAGGATACGATAAAATAAACCAACAAATCATCATCCTCCCACTGATGAGCGGGAAGAGGAGAAGACGGAAAGTAAGGAATGTCTTCCATGAAGGTAACATCAATTGAGACAAGATATTTGTTAAGACTGGGATAGTAACACCTATAACCTTTCTGAAGACGAGAATAACCAAGGAAGATACACTTCAAAGACTTGGGATCTAACTTAGTGACATGCAGACGAACATCCCGAACAAAACAAGTGCTACAAAATATCCTAGGGTCGATAGGAAACAATGATTTATTGGGAAAAAGGATTTTGTAAGGGATCTCACCATGAAGAACATATGATGATGGCATACGATTAATGAGTAAGCATGTGGTAGAAACTGCATCGGCCCAAAAAGTTTTAGGAACATTAATTTAAAATAAGAGGACTCGTGCAGTTTCAAGATGTTTGTTCTTACGTTCTGCCACTCCTTTTTTGGATGGAGTATCAACAAAAGAAGTTTCATGAAGCATGCCATTCTTGACCATATAAGATTGAAATAAAGTGGACATGTATTCCTTGGCATTATCACTTCGCAAAATACGGATTGAAGCATTAAAATGAGTTTTAATCTCAGCACAAAACGCACAATAAATAGAAAACAACTCAGAACGACTTTTTATTAAATATAACCAAGTTACACGAGAATAATCATCCATAAAGGTAACAAAATACTTAAATTCAGGTTTAGACAAAATAGGACAAGGACCCCACACATCAGAATGAACCAACTCAAAAGGAATACTAGCATGTTTATTGACTCTTGGACTTGAACTAAGACGATGATGTTTTGCACACCGACTCGACTCACAATCTAATGAAGACACCTTACTAGACTATGGACAAAGTTTCTTAAGCAAAGGGAGAGATGGATGACCCAACCTACAATGCGCCTCAAAAGGAGAAATGACACCGGTGCAAGCGACAGATTTTGGTATTGGTGTGTCAAAAATGTAGAGGCCTCTAGACTCATGTCCTTTATCAATAATCTTCTTCATCATAAGATCCTAAAATAAGCAATGATTAGGAAAAAATGAGATGCAATAGTTAATATTGCGAGTGAGCTGGCTTATAGAGATCAAATTAAAAGATAAATTAGGTAGATGTAAGACTGATGACAGAGGAAGTTGAGGGGTAGGGGTAATCGTGCCAGACCCACGGACACAAGATGGTGACCCATCAGCCATCGTAAGGGATTGATCTTGTTTTTCCACACGTACAACGCTTTGCAAACCTCATAAATGCGAGAGAGGTTCCCTTTTCCAGAGTATAAGAATTCCAAGTAATCCATCAGTTCTTTAACAAATTCACAATGACTAATCAAGCCAATTCCAAGTAATCTGCAGAAACAAGCGAGCGTCCTCTCTGAGCTATGTCTTCCTCGAATCACCTTGAGGAGGATCATCAGTCAAATGAGTATCTTTGTCAATACTCCGTAGATACAGTTGAACAGTCTTACTCCAATCCGAATAATTCGATCCCATTTGCTTATGGTCCGTGCTTTTAGACATTATAGGTACCACATCCGTCGTGACAGAAGATTTATTCTTAACCATAACATCAAATATGCAGAAACAGAAGAGAAGACCAATAAAAAAGAACAAACAAAGCAGCAGCAGCAAAAAAATAGGGCTGAAACGAAAGAAACCCAAAAATAGAAGAATCCAAACCTCTACGAACATAAAGTCGCAGGTACAGACGAAGCAGGGAAATGTCGACGAAACAGACGAGGGTTGCCGGAGACAAGCTCAGGCGTCACGTGCTGGCGCGTGGGAGAGTCCTAGAAAATTGCGGTGCGCGTGAGATTCACGCGCAGGGCTTCCGGGCACCGTACTTAGGGCTTGCAGTGGTCGGCGGCTAGGCTTCCTTTCTGGATGGGCGGTGAGAACAAAGGGCCACTCCAAAAGAGTTGTCCAAGGTGGAACCCTAAAAAACACTAAACCCTAATTTTGAATGAAAAGAGAAAACCTCGATTTGCACGCCACTGCTCTGATACCATGTTATTTGAGATGAAAAGAATTATATTCTCTTGTATTTCAGTGAAGAATACACACACACACACATATATACAAAGCTAGGAAACTATCTAAGGAAACTACATAATTAGGATCCCTATAGTTAAGCTAATTACTATACAATTAGGATCCTTAGAATAAGGTAATTGACAGGTAGTATTATCCTGTAACATATGTTATTTCAATTCTTTGCCGAAACTCCTCATCGATTAGTTATAAGCTTGTACTTAATGGCCTGTTGGATTTTCTTCGAATTATTATTGCCAAAACTCCACCATTTCTATCTTTGATTGATAATTGAACTTGGGTTAATTAAGTGAAGGACTTTATAGTGCAGCACTCTTTTGGTTGAAACTGTTGAAAGGTTCCAGTAGTTTATTTATTGTACTCCCCACACTTTGACTCTTTGATTACCCACTTTGAGGGACTCTTTCACCGTGAAAGTTTTTCTACTGATATAAAAATATCAAACTCTGGTGATGGGTTGTTGGTTCATTTTTATAATATCCCACCCATGTGTTTTTTTCTAATTACCTTTTAGTTTTCATCTGGTCCCGAAATAAGCCTAAACTTTGTAGGTTGTATTCAATTTAATGGAATGTTTCCTTTTTTTCCCAAGAAACAATTACTGGAAACTAAGGAGGCAGTTGAACGGCATCGGAAATCCTTGAAGAAAAGACAGTCTGGTAAGTTTTTTTCTTTAAGAAATAAACAACCGTTTAGTTCATCTCCCCTCAGACTTTTGCTGTTAGAAAACTGAAACTATGATATTGGTCTTATTTTATTCATGTGTTTGATGACTTTCCCCCTTTTTTTTTACATAGTATGTTAGCAGTAGTACCGTGCACTGTATCAGCATGCATATTTGCAACTTTTTCGATAAGAAATTAGGAACTATGCTTTAAGAAGAAAAGGTAGAAAAAAATAGTGGGAAGTAGTATAACCGAGGGAACCAAAAGATTTGATGCCCTATACAAGTGGATCTTCTGTGAATGTTACAAAAGATCTTGTCTAGTTATTTTAACAAGATAATGCATTAGTGATTGAAGCCTGAATGCAAGCAAGAAAGAGTATTCATTAAAAAAAATTCTTTAATTATTAAATGTATTGTATCTTCCCAACTGAATCATGTGTCGTGAAGGCAATCAGCTTCCTTGTGCATCAAGTGGCTCTTAAAGTGCCTTATGCATATGAGTGGCAATCTTTTGTTTTGCAAGGGTTGTTTCTTGAGTATGGGTTATGAAATTTTTTCTAGTTCTTGAAGTTCTATATTCAGAAGTCTGGGAACTAATTTTGCTTACTGCTTCCTGAAGATAAAGGTGATGGAACTGATGCAGAATCAGGAATACAGGAAGAGGATTTTCTCATTCAGGATGAGATCTATAAATCTCGTCTAGCCAGCATTAAACGAGTAAGCTCATCTTGTCTGTATCAGAGTTGTAAAGATTGTATTTCTTGTGCACACACATACATTTAGTAATGGAAGTGGTGAACTTTCTGTAGGAAGAGGAAGCGGTTTTGCGCGAGAGAGATCGATACGAACTTGATAAGGGAAGGCTTATACGTGAAATGAAGCGGATACGGGATGAGGATGGTTCCCGTTTTAATAACTTTCAGATTCTTAATCACAGATATGCCCTTCTAAACCTTCTTGGGAAAGGGGGATTCAGCGAGGTTTACAAGGTCAGAGTTTTTGCATATGTCATGAATAAATAGATTGCTTTCTTCTATGTTATATTTTGCCGAGGCTTCTGGTTAGGGTGGCTAAAGTCTAGCTACTCCTTTGCCTATATTGGCAAATGTAAAGACATACCTTTTTGCAGTGATTTGAAGTAAGAAATTTCCAGCAGGCTTATGACTTATTAGAGCACAGATACGTTGCATGTAAGCTGCATGGTTTAAATGCTCAGTGGTGTGAAGAGAAGAAGCAAAGTTACATACGACATGCTATTAGGGAGTACAATATCCATAAGACCTTGGTGCATCATCACATTGTTCGGCTTTGGGACATTTTTGAGATTGATCAGAATGCTTTCTGCACTGTGTTGGAGTATTGCAGTGGTAAAACTTCTTACTATTACTTGTCTGGCATGATTTTCACTTCTTGGGCAGGCCAGTAATGTATGTATGGACGTAGAAGACTTCGTTACATTCTCACTTTTGCTTTACTTGTACCCTTTTTGATTCTTTAAGTAATTGAACCACGTGCATTTTATTCAGGGAAGGACCTTGACGCTGTTCTTAAAGGAACACCCGTATTGCCTGAGAAGGAAGCTAGGATCATTATTGTTCAGATATTTCATGGCCTTGTGTACTTGAACAAAAGGACGCAAAAGATTATCCACTATGATCTAAAGCCTGGAAATGTTCTGTTTGATGAGCTAGGTGTTGCAAAAGTGACTGATTTTGGTCTTAGTAAGATAGTTGAGGATGATGTTGGTTCACAGGGTATGGAACTTACATCACAGGGTGCTGGAACATATTGGTAAGTGATGAAGGTTGGTGTGTACATTTCCTTCTGATACATGTCATGATGCTTAACGTATAACTTGAACAATAAAATTTATAATTTAAATCCATTCTTTATCATACTGTAGTATATATTCGGCATGCTTGTTCATTTTTGGGTTTAACTACTTTGCTGTTCATGTTATGTGCATGCAGATTCTCTCAAACGTATTATGTCTTAGAATCTTGGTCCTTTCATAATTTCTTTTTGTTAATTACACTATGGAGGAAAGCTTCGGTCAAAAATCATTTCTCAAAAATTTAATTGTCTTTTCTGGTGCCTATCCTCTTCTATATAATCATGACATACTTCAACTACATCGCTAAAAGTGTGAGCTCTTGTACGCAGGTATTTGCCTCCTGAGTGCTTTGAACTCAGCAAGACGCCTCTCATTTCTTCAAAGGTTTGAACAATAACTTGTTCAGTTTTTAATTCTCTTGTAAAATAATTTCATTTTTTGTGCACATTTTTCCTCTCAGCGTAGTTAAGGTGCATGAATGTTGTATATCCGAAAAAAACTTGATCCGTTTGGTTTTTTTCCCATTCAAATAAATGATTTTTCTTTAATTTTATGGCTTGCTGTCTTCAATAACAGGTCGATGTCTGGTCAGCTGGTATATTATTTTATCAAATGCTCTTTGGTAGACGACCATTTGGGCATGACCAATCCCAAGAGCGAATACTTCGCGAAGACACAATTATCAAAGCACGAAAGGTTGAATTCCCTTCTAAACCCGCTGTCTCAAATGAGGCAAAGGTGAGTTAATAATATATACGTTGGCAATTTCTTCTTTTTTGCCTCTTGTGCAGGAGAGTTGAGTTGATGATGGTTTCCTCCAAATAATTTTATTGCAGGAGTTAATACGTCGTTGTTTAACATATAACCAAGCTGAGAGGCCAGATGTTTTAACCATTGCTCAAGATCCATATCTTACATATTCAAAGAGGTAAAGATGAATACCAATACTGCTCATGGGTGCTGAACAACTTACCTGATTAAAAACAAAAACAAAAAACAAAAAAAGATTCCGGAAGGAAGGAAGTTGACCAGCTTCCCATTTCAACAACTTGAAGTTTAACCGCCGTAGTCGTGTGCATGTGGAATTCTTGTATAGGATGTAAAGGCTTTGTGATTACCTGCCTGAAGCTGTGGTGGTCTTTCTGCTTGTAAGAGAGGAAGATGAAGAGTATTTGACCTTGACCCACACAGTTATAGTTTTTCTGTTTAGGAGAGGTTGGTTTAGGGAAAGTGACCCATGTGTCACACAGACACATATTGATGTTTCCTGCTATAGTATACAGGTTTCTGCAATGAGTTGAAAGATTTGATCAAAGGGGTTAGTTATTTTCGTTTGGCATATGATCAATTGTGATGTATTATTTAGTGGTGTTTTTGGTAAGTTTATGTTATGATTTTTACCATTTTCAAAATGTCTAGCCTCATATTTTCACTAACTGATAAGGCAATGAAAGTAGGAAAATGAGGTTCAATACTTGATTTTTTAGTGTGAACATTCATTGAAGGCATAGAAATTTTGGATGACCATTGACAAGGTATTCGGCGGTTTATTAGGGCTACTTCCTACGTGTGTCGTATGATAAATTAAAATTAAAATTAAAAAATATAATCAAAATAATTCCAAAAGATGAAAAAATTCTGATATACGATAATTAAAACGTGTTCAAAGGAATGATATAAGTTGTAAAGAGCATATTAAATTTAGTTCAAATATGTTTAATTGCTTTAAACTAAATATTTATTAAAGTAAGGTTGGTTATGTTTTACTCACCGAAACAAACCGATACACCTAATTTAACTTTACGTTTTATAAACACTATAATAAACTGAATATTTACTGACCGTAAAGCATAGCAAAGTTAAAAACGAAATATAAATTGAGTTTGCCATCTAAATCCTAAATTAAAATTGGGTATATACTCGTAGCTTATTGTTTTAAATAATTCTACCACATAACAAACGGAAGACAAAGTTGTCCATAAGATTGGAAAGCTAAAGCTTTGCTATAAAACCTCTCCAGAACAAAAACAAAATAAATAGATAAAAACCAATTCTACCTCCCCTAACTGAACCGAACCGAAATTTCGTTCGGCAGTAAAACTAAACCGTTCATGTCAAAATAATCGAACCGAATCAAACCGTTAGTTTTGATTCGTGTAAGTTCTTCAGTTTGGTATTATTAATTAAAACAAAAAATTTGAAATAATTTTTAATTGATATTATTGAAAAAAATAATATAAAATCAAAGTTTTGTTTTGATTCGTTTCGGTTTGATATGAAATTATATATAGAAAATAAAATAAATTTAATGTTTCAGTTCGGTTAAAAAACTTAACATTTTCTGAGCCGAACCAAGGAATCAGTTCGGTAGCTCTATCGAACTTAACCGAACTGCAGGGACCTAAAGAACCGACTGAACCGACCATTTTCGATTCCGTTCAGGACACTTTTGAACACTCCTACCTCCAAGGTGTGCTGGTGGTGGTAAGTCACCAGCTTTGAATCCAACACATGCTTTAGTCTTTGTTTGTGGTGACATAAAACCCTCCCTACAACTCATGAATTAAGATTTCTCGTAACAACAAGGTCTATCGGGATATATTAAGAGTTAATGAAACCTTTTATAGGATCTCTTTTAGAAATTTCTCAACGAATATCATCAACTAATTATAATGGTTCGTTATTAGAACATGGGAATTGATTCACCAAATGCATCATTATTGTACTCTTTCATATGTATGACACAACGCAATCCTTGTTTTTCACGTTTCTAATCTCTTTGGTTGGTCGAGGTCGATGGCAATTTGGTATTGCGTGCGGAAAAGATCTAGGAAAACTTGTGAGTTTGAAGAGGTTGCACCTTTACGCCCCCCTCCAAAAGAACTGTGAGCAAAGCTTTTGGTTGATCTCTTGCTGTGGCACTCAAATATTGTTAATCATTGTTGGTATTTTAAAGTTTGTGTACAAATTAACTATCATTTTCAATCATTCAAGAAATGGTATTTATTGTTTTAGGAGTTACAAACTTTTATATTAAACTAGTCAATACATGTGTGCGGTAGACATTGTAAGGAGATTTTTCTTACGAGGATATGTTGAACACGAACTTGTGCTAATGAACTCTCTATTAGTGATAAATCCCAAATGGGTTCAGTGAGAAAATCAAGAATCAAGCCTAGACGTTTTAAGAATTGTTAGGTAATTCTTCAAACGTCATTATTCCTTTCCATGGCCTTCAAATACGAAATAAAAGACTACAAGAAAAGCCTCTTTTAGCGACCAAACTTTTAACCACGAAGTCAAATCGTGGCTAAAAGCCTCCTTCGGCGACCAACATCTTTGTTGGTCGCAAAAGGCCCTGATATATCACCCAGGAAAGAAAAAGAGAGGCGCGCCAATTTTTTCTTAGGTTTTTACCGATGAATATTAGAATTTCATCACTAAAAGGTACTGCTTTAGCAACGAAAGAAGATATTGGTTGATGAAATAAAATTTTCATCACTATAGAGTGCTACTTTTGCCGATGAAATAAAATTTTCATCGCTATAGAGTGCCTAAAAATGACCCCAGAGAACAATAAATCTCTCACTTCCCTCAGCTCCCCTCACCCCATGAGAAGCTCTTTCCCCTCACCCTGTGAGCAGTTCTTTCTCCTCACCCCGCGAGCAGTCATTTCCCCTCACCCCACGAGTAGTCGTTTCCCCTCATTCCGGCCGCAAGCAGTCTTTGCATACATCCAGTGATCTTGCCCACGAGCAGTCCTTTCTCCTTTAATATTTGATCTCCCCGTGTTGCCATCATCTTTCTCCTTTAATCTAAACACTCAAAATCCCATATTTTCTCCTCCTAGCTCTCTCGCGAAGGATTTTCCTTTCTCTGGATAAGTCCCTGTTTGACTCATACTAATTGCATTTTGTGGTTTCTGTTAAATTATGGTAATTTTCTTGTTGGGTTTGTAATACTTATTTATTCCTTTCCCTTAATCTCTCTGTAGCTTACATATAATGGACAATGTGCATATGTTTCTTTTTAATTAGCCGTCCAGAGGAATTGTATGGAGAATGGGTATTGTTTGCCTGAGTGTACTGTGAAATTATGTTGGCAACTTTCTTTTTTGCAATTCTAGCATACTTTTCTCTCTCTATTTATGCTTTTATGCAAAATCTTGCTACGTTAGTGCAAATTTGGTTTATCATTAGGTTGGTCAGATTTGTAATTATGTTGAGTTCAATTAAATACCAATGTGTTGATAGGACCCTAGACCATGAACTACTTTTACAATGTCTAGAATTTTTTCCTTGGACAAAATGACTACTTGGTCTTTATTGAATGACTACTTGGTCTTTGTTGAATTTTTTCCTTGGACAAAGCACTTTTTGGAACCTTGGTTAACGACTCTGTCTCTGATTGAATATATGATTTCACCTCGTCTTTTCAGTTCTTACTTCCTTTTTCCCATTTATTTCTGTATGTAAATTGAGAAGCTTGCTTTTTCTTATAAAGATTGAATGGAAGTTTTTACACGTTGATCCTGCTTCTGCAGTTTTTGCATTTTCTCTTCCCAACACTTTCTAATCACATGCTGAATCTGGGATTTTTAGTTTCACAATTTTGAATGAAATAGTGCTTACGTATCAGCTAATGCGAATTGTGTTTTTAGCTAAAAGCATGCAATTGCTGTTGTCTGGTAATTGATTTCATTGAGAATCTTTGGATTGTTCGGCTTGTTGGGCTTTATGAACTATGTACTACAAGGACCCTGGTTTTCAGTTATCTTCCACTTTTGTTGATTTAGTATATGATATTAGTAGATGTATGATTGTTTGCTCTTGCTATCAAATCTGTAAATGAAGTTTATCAATGATATAATTTACTTATTTATTATCAGTGTCTAATTCAAGGAGGTATTGCTGCGTTTTTATGTTAATATTGCTTTATCTATGTTCTTTTCTGGTAAAGATTTATAGTGTAATGGGAATTCTTGCTTAAGGTCAAGTTGCTTTAATATTGTTGCTTAGTTACAGAAACTGAGAGTTGGCTTTGTCTGTTTCTGTTTCTGAAACTTTCTACAATCGAAGAGGCATATGGGATTGAGAATCAAGTTCCTCATTAGACATGTTAAGATTCCCCGTTCTTTAACTTTTTCACTTCCATGGCCAAATAACGCTTTTCTTCATCTTCATTTCACGTTTATCCTTGCTAATTAGTATTTTTGCTTCCTCCATGGTAGGCCCCAAAAGTCTAAAAGGAGAACTCTATAGGACAAATACATTTGATTTAGTCGTCATCAATAGTATGAATTTATGTTAAGTAACATTATAAGTCAATACCCAAAGTAGTAATTAAAATTGTATAAAAAAACTCTACATTTAATTCCATTTTCTTAGCCATCTAGAATTCTGATATTGAACTAGATATTTTCATTCATTTTTCAAATATTAGTTAGTTAAATTAGCATTTATTCATATGACTTTAAATTGAACCGTTCTTTATGATATTGAACCGTTCTTTATGATGGCGCTACTGATTTCTGGCCCAAGATTGCCTGGTAAAGATATTGATGTGTATTTGCAGCCATTGATAGATGAGTTAAAACAATTGTGGGATGGAGTGCAAGCATTTGATGTCACTTCTGGTTCCCAAACAGGTATATACACTTTGTAATAATTCTTATTATAATTGTTTCTTATTCTTTGTTTTGTTGTAGATGCTTCATCTTCTTCGGGGAGTGTGAAAAGGGTTCGCGGGCCAATAAGAGGGATTGAGTTGGAGAGGTTAGTGAGCTAGTTCAGAAAATTACCAATCGATACTCCTCCACCCGGTGTTGTTAAACCTGTTGGAAAGTGGACCATCCAATTCAACATTGAGATTGGTGCCCTCGTACAACAATTCATACCACTTCAATATGAGGGTTGGTCTAATGTGTCTGAAGAATTTCTGGTAGTTATAATTGGTAGGCTGCATGTAATAATGATACATCTATTTATTGTTATATTTTCTATATTGCGTGACTGATAGTAAAAGATTATTACAAGTTTATTTTACTTTTGAATCGACCAATAATGCTATGATCGATTGGATTAAATTTGAAGTAGCGAACACATACAAGGGATACAGGTACATATTGTGTAGACAATATAAAAAATTTAAAGATCCAATAGTAGCACGACGACATCCTTATAAGGGTGTATCGGATGATTGAGATTGGATACGCATAGTTTGGGAGACGGACAAATTTGGGGTAATTCCTATTATCAAAGCTTATTTATTACATTTTGATTATTTGACTAATTATTTCAATCATAAAACTCATTTATTATAAGCACGCTCAAAAACCAATTCTCAAAACTATCAAAACTTTCCGTACAATCATAATGGAGGGAGTGTATCTTTTCTTGATCATCGATTTCGTCAGGTGAATCAAAATATTGTTTTAGTATTCTTAATAATGTTTAGTATGTAATAATTAACGACTCAACTTTTGTTGCATCTTGGATAGGAAGTTTCAACTGGGGTAGCACCTACTCGAATTGAAATATTTTACAACACGCATTTCAGTGTTACAAAAGGTTAACAGAATGATACGACTCATGAAAGATATGCGAGTAACCCCTCTAAAATATTTTCTTATTAATGCTCATTGTCTTGATAATAGTGTTAGTTTCAATGTGTGTGTCGGTGTTGGGGTGGGGT
>QANY01005223.1:1101249-1289307 GCA_003255025.1 Datisca glomerata | reverse complement strand
GGGGGTGTTATCACATTGTATCTGAACGTGTTAGATGATTTTTGAATATTTTCTTATTGATACTCATTGTCTTGATAATACAGTTAGTTTCAATGTTTGTGTGAGTGTAGGGGTGGGGAGGGGGGGTTATCACTTTGTATCTGAGCGTGTTAGATGATTTTTGAATACTTTCTAAATTGATGCTCATTGTCTAAAGATAATAGTGTTAGTTTTAATGTGTGTGTGGGGAGGGGGGCTTATCACTTTGTATCTGAGAGTGTTAGATAATTTTTTAATACTTTCTGAATTAATGCTCCTTGCTTAAAGATAATAATGTTAGTTTCAATGTGTGTGGGGGTGGCGTTTATCACTTTGTATTTGAGCATGTTAGATAATTTTTGAATATTTTCAGAATTGATACTCTTTGTCTAAAGATAATAGTGCTAGTTTCAAAACGCATGTATGCTTTACGAGATGTGCCTATCGCTGATGATGCCACACCTCACTTCGAAGAAAAGATAGTTGAAGAAGTACTCGTGGAAGATAAATGTTTTAGACATGGAACCCCACCGACATCTTCTAAGAAAAAGAGTTGAGTTGGAGTTGAAAATATCGAATTAAAAAAACAAATCAAGTCGATGGAGAGCCAACTACAAAGCTTACTCGTTTGGGCTCGTCAAAACGGTTTTCCACCTCCTAACGATTACTCAACAACAGAAAAATGAGCTTTAGAATATTTGTTAAGCTTTGTAGTTGTAATATCAAGATTTAAATACTCTCTTTTTTTATTTTTTTTGATACATTTGTGAATCAAACTCTGTAATGAATTATGATTCAGAGATTTTGTAGCGAACTACTATATTAATTATTAATATATGTATTTCTTAGAAAAATATCAGGTTTGATAAATTTTCTAATGACATATTAATTGCTATTACAGGTGATATTAATTGCTATTACAGCATTTTGTAATGTAAAATATGGTCACAAAATATTTCACGACAAAAAAAATTGATGGCAAAAGATTTTTGCGATGAAACTTTTTTTTATGGCAAAAGCTTTTTGTGAAGAAAAGAAATATTGATCGCAAAAAGGTTCTGTGGCGGAATTTTTTTGATCGTGAAAACCCTTTGGCGACAAACTTTTACTTTCATCATGAAAGCCTTTCGCGACCAGTTTTAGTCGCGAAAACCCTTTGACGACCAACTTTTATTTTCGTCGCGAAAGTCTTTAATGATCAGTTTTTTCGTTGCTAAAGGCTAATGCAACGAGTTTCGTATTTCATCGCGAAAAATTTTTACTGACGAAGCAAAAGTGACAAAATTCGTGACAAATATAATTTTGCGACCAATTTTTTGGGTTTTGGTGACAAAATGTTGATCGCTAAAACCCTTATTTCTTGTACTGTAAAAAATAAGAGGAGTGCCTTTTAGAAAGCTTAAAAAATACTGAGTGATGTAGTTTCATTCAATAAGCCCGTATTACAAGAAAATATCAAAAAGTTTTTATTACAGGAGAAAGATTCAAATTATAAGCCAGGTTTGAGGTCCTCCTTTGCATTGGAACCTTCTTAGGTTTGCTTCAATGGAGGATTTGATTGCCTCTTGATTGAGATGGCTTTCAACTTTGTTTCACCCACATTTATAGGCGTTTTCGTGAAACTTTGACGCCAAAATCATCTGCGTGATCGGTCGTCGCTGAGTACTTTTCTCACCAATGTGTTGACGGTCCACTCGTGTGAGAATAGGGATTGGACGAAGAATTGTGGTCCCCCGCGACTTTCCTCTTTTGGGCGAGGGGTCCTCCATTCATGGATAACCCATTTCCTTTTATGGTCAATCACCCTCCAACGTCGTCTTAAATCTGCATCCTCTTCATCTGCCTAGCAGATGGGGTAGCTAAGCTTGTCCCCCTATATTCTCCGTTCTTGACCAATAGATGAATATTTTGGATTTATGTAAATTCTCTGTGTTTGTATGATTTAATATATGTTTTGTCTGATATGAACGACTAGTGAAGACCGATTCTTTGAAATAAGTAGTGGGGTTTCTCATGGGCTTTTTCTTCTTCATTTTGTATTGGTCAAAGCTGTGGATCTTGTCTGAGTATTGGGCTGGTATATCTGATGAGTCGAGGGTTTGGGCTATTTTATTTGAGTCATTAGCATAGGTTTGGACTAGCGGTTCTTATTAATTTTTTTACCTTGGGTCTCCCGAATAGCTGAATTATTATCCTTTGGGTTTGACTAAATTTTGAGCACTATTAGCCTCCTCGATTACGGGGTTATTTTGCAGAATGAGCTGTGTAATCGAATCTGGCCCAAAATTTGGGTAACTGTATATTTCCTTTGCTTTCGGATAACAATGGTGTTTCTTATCTAGAATCGGTGGAAAAGTATATGATCAAGATTGTAAGGATCGTGATCCTGCTTAGGATCGGTGGAAGGGTATAGGATCGAGAATCAGAAGATCGGTCGAGGATCGTAAGATCCTATCAATTCTTAATAATTTAATTGTAAAAAATAGATATATGCTAATAATACTTCAATATATTGAAAAAAATGATTATATAACACCAAGTCGTCTACCTAAAATAACATTATATTAAATAAAATTCTCATAGAAATAGATATGTGATTCCCTAGATAAGAGGTTTTAAACCATAAAAGATAAACAAAAAAATATGTAAAGATAATTATTGATTAAATATGTTAATATTATTATTATAATATATTAGGTTTGAGAGTGTTTGATTTATAAGTTAAAATTTAATAATTTTACAACAATATTAAAATTGATGTCTAAATATAATAAAATAGTGATGCTAAAATTTGTGCTAATTTTAATAGTGTAAGTCACAAAATAAATTATTTGAAATGTCATAGAAATTGTCAAATATTTAATTAAATATAAAATATGTTAATTTTTGTTACATACATAAGCATAGTTGATTCAGTGATTAAACGGTCATTATTATAAAAGATAAATAAATAAATATGTAAAGATACTCATTGATTAAATATTTTAAGATCATTATTATAAATTTATAATATATTAGGTTTAATAGTGTTTGTTTATAAGTTAAAATTTAATAAGTTTGTAACAATAGTAAAATTAATTCTAAATAAATAAAATTGTGATGGTGAAATTCGTTCTTATTTTGGTAACTTTAAGAAGTGTATGTTTTAAATTTGATAACTTTAAGAGGTGTAAATCATAAAAAAATTAAAATATCATAAAAATAGTCAATTGTTTAATTAAATGTTAAAGATGATCATTTTTTTTTATCTATAAACATAGTTAGTTGAGTTGTTAAATGGTCATGTGTGAACCTTTAGGGCAAGAGTTCAAATCCCACTATCAACACATTTTCTTAATAACAAGCAAAAAATCGCCTGCTTTACTTAAGCACCAGGATCGGTGCCAAATCGCAATCCCATGCGATCCAAAAATCTAGATCGCGATTACCGATCTTACCAGAAAAAGATTATCCACACAATCCGGATTGCTGACCCCTTATAGGATCGTAGGATCGTATAATCCGGATCTTGATCCTGACAACCTTGGGTAGCATCTACTCGAATTGAAATATTTTACAATATACATTTTATGGCTAAAAGAGGTTGGCAGAATGATACATCTCGATAAAGATATGCGAGTAATCCCTCTAAAATATTATGATTGATGATACTTGCTCCATAAAGATATGCTAGATTCGTTTTTGAATATTTACTTATTGATGCTCATTGTCTAAGATAATAGTGTTAGCTTTAATGTGAGTGGTCTCACAATGTATCTGATTCTGTTAGATATTTTTTGAATACTTTCTGATTGATGCTCATTGTCTAAGATAATAATGTTAATTTCAATGTGTGTGTGTGATGGGAGGGGGGTTATCACTTTGTATATAAGTGTGCTAGATGCTCTTTGAATACTTTGTGATTGATACTCATTTTTGAAGATAATAGTGTTAGTTTCAATGTGTATGTGTGTAGGGGAGGGTTTATCACTTTGTATCTAAGCATGCTAGATGCTTTTTGAATACTTTCTTATGGATGCTCTTTGTCTACAAATAATAGTGTTAGTTTCAATATGTAAAAGTGAGATAGGGGATTATCACTTTGAATCGAATTCTGCTGAATGTTTTTTTAATACTTTCTGATTGATAAATATATTTATCTTGAATTTGACTCATTGAGATGTTATAGGAACGCATGTGTGCTTTTTGTGATGAGCCTATCGCTGAGGAAGCCACATCTCGCACCGAAGAAGAGATAGTTGAAGAAATTCTCAAGCGAAAAAAAGGTCTTGGACGTGGAGCCCCACCCACATCTTCCAAGAAAAGAAGTCGATGTGAAAATTTAGTTTTACAAAAATAAGTTAAGTCGTTGGAGAGCCAACTAGAAAGCTTACTCAACAGCAGAAACGTTCTATTTAGAATATTTATTAAGCTTTGTAGTTATAACAATCAAGCTTTAGATATTATCTTTTTTAGATATATTTGTGAACCATATTTTATATTGTATTATGTGTGTTGGGGATTTTGTAATGCACTATGTTGTTACATTACATATATTAATTATCAATATATGTATTTCTTAAAAAAATATTATGTTTGATCGATATTCAAATAATATTATTGATTATCACATGTGTATATGAAAACTAAAAATTTAGTATTTTTTATTAATACTTTGGAAAAATAATTTTTTTGTGACCAAATAAAATTGATCACAAAAATATTTCGCGACTAAAAAACTTTCATCGCAAAAAGCTTTAGGCGATGAACAAGAAGTTTACTCATAAAAATCTTTATGCGACAAAAAAACTATTGGTCCCAAAAGCTTTTAGTGACCGACCTCTTTTTTCATCGTAAAAACCTGTTGCGACGAAGGAGTCTTCATCGCAAAAAAGATAACACGATGAATTTTTTTTGGCGTCGTGAACGGCTTTCGCTGACGAAGCGAAAGCGACGGTATTGGCGATAAATCTTTTTTCGTTGGCAACACCTTTTGTCGATGAAGTTTAGGGACTTTAGCGACCAATATTTTAGTCGCTAAATCTCCTGTTTCTTGTAGTGTTTCTCATTCTCTTTCTAACATTTTTCACGGTTCACCATTCTTTCCGACGTAGAGAGTAATCGGCAAATTGGCAACACCATTCTGAAAAGAATAATATTTCAAAGATACAGTGATTTGAGAGTGTGTTGAAGTAAAAGATGTCCATTTTACTCTAGGACATTCTATGTTTAATTATTTTACATAATTCGTTGCTTCTCAAATTTCTGGGCAAATGGTTGATTTCCTACATGTGATTTCACCCCTATTTTAAATGGGAAACAACACTGAATGATAACCAATTCAATTTTACAGAGGGTCTTATTATCATCAAACTTTTCTAGCTGATTTTGTTCTTTTTTTGCATTTCTAAGTTTTTAACTGCGAATTCTGAAAAAGAAAAAAGAAAGATTTTTCCTACCAAGACATCTTGTGTAAAAATTATTACGCTAGAACAAAATTTTGTGTTGCGGTCATATTAGAATATCAGTATTGGCTTTTCCGAATTTGGATAAAGTGGGCATATTAGAATACTATTGATTATTTACTTTTCTCCTAACGTTTCTCTTCCCACAGATTATGATGGCTTTTATGTAGTTGTATTTATTTCTTATTAGTAATGTGTGCAATTATTATATAATTATTTTCTTTAATATATTTAAGCATCATTAACATAAAACTACATTTTATTAATAAATTTTTAATAATTGATAGCATTTTACGATCATCGATCTGATACTACGATCTTCAATCTTCTACTCATCCACTGATATTAAGTAAGATCTCGATCCTGACAACTTTGTTATCCACTATCTTAAATAAAATCCTCAATATTTATAACTATTCCAATCCACAGCCGCCTCCACCTGTTTGTCCTCAACCTCTTTCTCATCTTAAACCTCTCTCGTGTCCCCTCTCTCTCTATCTATTTATCTATCTATCTATCTCTCTCTCCCATTCTCTCTGTCTTTCTCTCTCCCACCCCCTCTCTCTCTATCTCCTCTCTCTCCTCTTCAACCTCTAAGGACCATGAAAGCTCATGACGGGGATGCACATGAGGAATCACTATGAGTCAAGTGGAACTTTAGTGAATTAGGGATTTGATTTGTTTCTGATTTATTGAAGTTAGGGGTGGTTTTCTGATGAAAAGGTTGGGCTTCTACACTACTCAATCGTTGTGTTTCATCGTTTTCGGGTGAAACACAAGCATCCCGCAATAAAAGTTGAGTTCTAGTCGGAGTTTTAGGAAATTTTGGCTGAAAATTTTTCATACCCCATTTGGTTTTATTCCTGTCTTGGAGTTAGAATATCTTGTCCATTCTGCTAGAGCGAAACATAATTATGAACTATCATATTGAGTGGAAAATTGTGACAAATGTGTGAGTGCCATACTCGTTGTCATGTTAAGTCGTGAGAATAGTGAGGAAGGTTTCATGACGAGTACCCTTTTGTTGCACCAATTCTTTCAATTGATATTGGAGTTCAGTTTTGATGCTTCGATTTGATAGCTCGTGGGATAAAACATATTTTTTTCAAAACCTTTATTCACTGAGAATATTTATTTACTATTTTCAAAACTAACATAGTTAGTAGAATAATATTACCGTTCTAGACTCTCTTGTAATGAGGTTTTTCTCAGGTATTAGACAAGTGAGTTTAGTGTATATGTGTTAGTGTTAGGCTTGGGCTAGAATGTTTGGATTAAATGAAAAAACCCATGAAGATATAGCATGAAGGTTGGCTCAGGGTTAACCATGGGATCATTTTACGGGATGGACTTGCCCGGAGAAGGTCTGTGATCCTTCCATGGTTGATTGCTAGGTTGTGAGACAGAGAGAGAGAGAAAGAAAGAGTGAGAGTGTGTGTGAGAGAGAGTGAGAGAGAGAGAGTAAAGACAAAATAATAGTAGAGAGAGAAGAGAGAGAGAGTAAAGATGAAGAGATAGAACAAAGATAGTAAAGACAGAGAGATAGTAGAGAAAGAAAGAAACAGAATATCTAATTTGTGAAATTAGATAATTAAAAATTATTATTAGATAATAATTTGAAATAACTAAATATGTTATTTGTGAACTAACAGATAAGTTAGCTGATAGGGATAATCAGATATGCTAATTTTGAATAACTGATGTCTAAATATTTATATGATGAAAATAAATATTTAATTCACAGTAATTATTACGTGTCAATCACTTATTGAGAATCAGAGATTGATATGAACTACTGTAGTGCCACGTGGCACTATAGTAATGTGAGTGCAATATTGTAGTGCCACACGACACTACAATAGTGTTGTGTCATACAGTGCCCTGAGGCATTGTGATAGCTCACGGCAACTGCAGTGCTGTGTGGCACTGTAGTTGTGCACAAATTACAGTGGGTCTCACTGTAATGGTAATTTTGAAATTAAATATTATTTTTAGTTTATCCTAAAAAAATATGATATGTCATTATCTAAAAAATATATAGATATTATTCTAGTGGCTCAGTGCTGATAGAGAGTTGAGAACACAATTGCTATCATGGTGAATTTTCTCTATGATTAAAAAGTTAATAAAAAAAGCTCTAAAAGAATTATCATATTCTCTTAGAGGATTGTCTCACAAAAATTAATCTTTCTCAATAAATCTTTAGATCTCATGTGTTGAGTACGTCTAAAGACAGAAAAAGTGTCTTTGATTATTCTACGTGCCCACACACATCTAAGTGCGTTTGAGGATTCACTTGAAAAATCTTGGTGTGAATCTCGATATCTGATATTCATGGGAACGCAAGATCGTTGATTTGCGAGGACGCTTGATATAGACTACAAGAGGTATATGATTCATATCCATGTATGACTTAAATTTAATATATAAATATATAATAAATCATGATCTCTGTTGGTGAAGACGCGTTCTATACGGGTATAATACACGAATCTTTACAAATCCATATAATACTCTATGTTCCACTATTTTTCCCAAAGACACGGATTTATACACGTTTTTTTAGGTCAGGAAGTATAATTTGCGTACTTATTCGAAACGTGAATTACTGAATTATGCGCCCAAATTCAAATAACCTTCTCGTGTATTTCGCTCCTCTCTGTTCTCTCTTTCTGTTCCCATAGAAGAGGAGCTTAATTAAATAATCTTATTCATTAATTTTATTATTATTCCACTATAAATATTGAATTGCATTCTTAGAGATTATATAATGTATTTACAGAGTATTCTCGTGTAATCTATTGATATAATCATATAATGTAGTTCTATCCTTCAATTATCGTTGCGTAAATTAGAGTTCGTCCAAATTATTATTTTTACACTTCTAATTACCTATTGATCCTTAAGTATCATTAATTCACTAGTGAATGCCTAATTGATAATCGTATTATAAATTTGAGCTCAATAATCATTCAGTTCCAGAGTTAACACTTAAGAGAACTAATGTATGATTCGTGACGAAAGCTTGGATTTCAAATCTTGTAAGATCATGTTCTCATCCATCTATATCAGTGAATCTCCAAAACAAAAGTCACTAGCCTATTTTATAAACAAATCTTAACAAATGAATCAAAAGATCCAGTAGACATGTATAAGAGTTCATAACTACTCAAGATTTAGACTGATCTATATATGATTATCAGATTGATGTGTATTAAATTTATATGATAAACAATACGTTAATAAAGATATTAATTCACATCGTTCCGGTCATATATAATTTTATTATATAAAGTACATTCACTGAGATATCTATCCACATCAATGATCTATATCTAGATCACGTGTATTCATAATATTTAGTGAACCGTACTAGTAACCATTCATTAGAGATTCTATACTTTAATATGTTATTGACATTTTTATTCATTATCCTATGATCTAATGCTCTCGTATTAATACAAGATTATAGTCTCATTAATGAATATGGATTTTTCAGATATTTATATAAATTATTCAACAATAATTTAAAAGAAAAATTATATGAAAATTGTAATTCCATTAAATTTCATATTAAAATATCAATACACATGCTTTGAGTGCATAACTGCCAACACAGATTTCATTGCTTTGTGCCTTCAATCTGCATCTACATCATTTATAGCCTATACGAAGTTCCTAGGATCCAAGTCATTCTCCTCAAGGACATCATCAAAAGTCTCTCCCAAGAGCGTGTATCTCTTAGGTGGGTGTATTTCCCCTCATTACGACACAATTGTGTAGTATTAGGAAGTACTTCACTATCGTTCTCTATATTAACTACATTCTTTGTAACTTTCTGAATTTGTTCTCACTGGTTTTGCACATTAGTGCTCTTATCAGCTAACTCTACTTCGACTATGTTTTTTCTTGATTTTAAATTTTTTATAGTCATCTTCAAATAAAACATTGTTTGTACTCACAAACACTTTCTGTTCCTCATTACTATAAAACAAATAACTTCTCATTCCTTTTGCATACCTTATAAAAACATATACTTTTGACCTAGGCTCTAACTTAGCAGTATTCTCCCTTAGCGCACGTGTTGGATAACACCATATATGGAGATGACGTAAACTAGTTTTATGATCAATACATAGTTCTAGTGGTGTCCCGGGTACTGCGTTAGATGGCACAAGGTTTAGAATGTACGTGGTTGTTTACAAGGAATATCCCTAAAAGAAAACAGGGAGAGTTGAATAGCTAATCATAGATCTCACCATATTTAATAGAGTTATGTTTCTCCTCTCAACTACACCATTTTGCTGGTGTGTCCTATGTGTAGTGAGCTGGGATGTAATCCTATTTTTGTCAAGCAGTGCGTGAATATCCTAGAGAGATATTCGATTCCTCGATCTAATTGAAGAGACTTAATATGTTCTTCTTTGCTAAAAAGAGATCACATTTGTCTTTTAGTGACCAGTCTTACCACAATGAAAGCATTTGCCTTTACCCTTCCTTCCTTCCTTCTTCTTCTTCATCAGTTCTACTTGTTTGGAAACCTTATTCTTCTTCATCTTCTTGGGCTTAGGCTTAAGCCTAAGAAGAAGAATCTTGGATAACATTCATGCTAGGTTTTGCTTTCCGTATATTCGATGCCATCTGAAGTTGTCTCATCAACTCAGTCAAGGTCCACTGTTGTTTATCATATAGTTTACCTTGAACTTGATAAACGACTCCGATAGAGTTGCTTAATACCATATCAATTTGGGGTTCCTCATCAATTTCAGCACATAGGATCTTCATCTCATTAAGGTGGCCAATTCCTTTCAGCAAATGATCCCTTACTGGAGTTCCAGCTGTCACCCTAGCATTCATAACATCCTAAATGACATCCAACTTTGCTAGTCGCCCCTGGTTTCCAAACAACTCTTGAAGACAGAGAGAGAGTGAAGATGAAGAGATAATAGAGAGATAAAGAGAGATAATGTGAGAAAGAGAGAGAGTAAAGACATAGAAATAATATAGAGAGATTGAGAGAAAGTGTGTGTGTGTGTGTGAGGGAGAGAGAGTAAATATGAAGAGATAGTAGAGAGAGAGAGAGTGAGAGAGAGAGAGAAAGTATGTGAAGATGAAGAGATAGTAGAGAGAGAGGATGAGAGAGAGAGAGAGACAGAGAGAGAGTGTGTGAGAAAGAGAAAGAGAGAGAGAGAGAGAGGTCAAGAGAGAGTGTGTGAGAAAGAGAAAGAGAGAGAGAAAGAGGTCGAGAGAGAAAGAGAGAGAGAGAGAGTAAAGATGGATAGATAGTAGAGAGAGAGAGATTGAGAGAGAGTGTGTGTGTGTGAGAGAGAGAGATAGAGAGATTAAGAGAGAGAGTAAAGATAGGGATATAGTAGAGATAACGAGAGAGAGAGATAGAGAGAGAGTGAGATTGAGAGAGAGGGAGATAGAGAGTTAGAGTGGAGAGAAAAAAGCAAGGAGAGAGATAGAGGAGAATGAAAGAGTGAATGAGGGAGAGAGAGGGAGATAGAGACAGAAAGAGATCAAAAGTAGAGAGAAAAAAATAGAGAGAGAAAGAGATAGAGAGAGGGAGGGAGAGGGACATAGAGAGAGATAGGTAGGTAGATAGATAGATAGATAGAGAGAGAGAGAGTGAGTGAGTGAGTGATAGATAGTAAAGTCGGAGAGATAGTAGAGAGAGTAAAGATAGAGACATGGAGAGAGAGAGAGAACGACAGAGAGAGAGAGAGAGCAAGAGTGAGAGAGTGAGAGGGAGAGAGAGCCGGAGAGAAAGAGAGGGGGGAGGGAAGGAGGGAGGGGAGAGAGAGGGGGGAGGGAGAGAGTGAGGGAGGGAGAAGATGTTGGTGGTTATGCCCTCAAAATATGTATATTGACATTTTAATATTCGAGTTACAGCATAAATCTTTTTGGGCTATAAAGAAACTAATCTGAATTTGCAAGCATATTATTGTACATTTATTTGAGTTTTTATTTCATGTTATTAGCATGCTAAAGTAGAATGTGCATGACTATAATTAAGATTTTATTTATTATTTTTCATTAATTAAACATGTTAAGCATTCTTGCTTTTAACTGTAAGAAAACAAACTTAATGGAACGAATTATGTTAATTGGAAACGTAACTTTAACATTATCTTAATTGATGAGGAAATCAAGTTTTTCCTAATAGATCCTTGTCAATCACCTCCTACTGAAAGTTCTAGTAATGGGAAGAAAGAAGCATCTTGACATGGAACAGGAAGAACGAGTTGGCTTGTTGCTACATATTGGCTTGTATGTCTGATGTGTTGTAACAACAACATTAGTCCAAGTAACTAGCTACCATTTTACTTCATTCTCTCATACTAAGTAACAAGAACTTCTTAGGAAGGATATTAAGAAGTCGAGTTAAGTGTATACCATCGTTTTACCCTTAGATTCATGTTGAGTGGATAACGCCAACTTAGGAAGGTCTCTCCCACTTGAACACTTATCAAGGCTATCCCTTCGGAAAACCCTACTTGTAACCAATGTTTCAAGTACCTTCCTTTAGGAGTTCCCAAGATCTTAGACAAGGCATCCTAGCATTTTACTATGGTTCAACGATGGAGATTGTGGGTTAATATTAGGAAACCCACTCCAACTTGGATTTTAAAGGTGAGTTTATATTATTAATTTGAGTTACTGAGTATGACTTGGTTTAACTTTAGGACCAAATACTTAAACTCTTATCACTTAACTTAGTAACTTAACTAATTAGGTTTTAACATGCTCAATTAGTAGTTAATCTAGGTTGATGCACCATTTATCTAAATTCTAATAACTTTACCATTTAATAACATAATTAAATATTTGGTAAAATATTAAAATTAAAAATTTACTATCCTAAATAAACTCCTAATAACATGCTTCTAGAGTTAGTCAAATTATGCCCCTAATTTTGCTATATTTTATTTCTTTTTATGCAATCACAAACACTTTCTCATTTTTTAGAAAACATAGAGTCACATAGTTTCTAAAATTTATGATCATGATATCTAGGCATAAACTCAAACATAATATTCTAAGCATTTAAAAGCATAATAATTATGCAAGCAATGTAATGCAAGTTACCAAAAATTTACATATTGCATAACCCTAACTCTAATACTTAAACTAAATATCAAAATTCCAATGAGGTTTAATCTTGTGTACAACCATCTTAGTCATCACTGTGCTCATCCACATCATCAGAAGTCACCGGAATATTGCTGGGCACTATCCAGCAGTACTAAATGCCTGTCCAGTGCATTTCTGCACTGCACCAGTGCAATTTCAACACTGTCCAGCATTGCCGAATGCAATGCATGTCTAGTGCATTTCAACACTGTACAGTGCAGTTTCGACACTGATGTGCAGTGTTGTGCACTGCCCATTGCTGTCCATTTGTTGTTCCCACCACTTTTTATTACTTCTTTTCATGGTTTCTAATCGTGTTCTCCCGCCAAAAATAATTACAAACATCCTATGCTTTCGTAAGAAAGCTTACATGAATTCTATTGCAAAAATTTAAATAAAACAAAACGGAAAACACAACCACTTCGTAGGTTGCCCCATAAAATTACCTCGCCTAAAATTTAGGCACAAACAAACATCTAAAAAAATGTTATGCAAGGTTATTACCTAAATAATCAAACCATCATTAATATTTCACGAGACATTTCTCAAATAATTCAAAACATTTGCTCTTATACCAATTGAAAGAATAAACGCAGCGAAAAATACTGGATCTTAAAAATTTCAAGAAACAACCATCAATACAGATAAGGAAAGATACATCTTGATGCGTGAAAATCAAAACTCCGTGATCTTCCTTGATAATCCTTGAACCGTCAACAAAAAATACAAGCGGGTGAGTACTTGAAATTAAGTTGAAAACCCAAGTCTACTTTCCCAATTAAAGTCGAAAGTAAGAAAAAAATCTTTCAGAAAAAATAGCACTATTTGATTTTCTCTTTCAATTTTTGTTCATTAACTTACGGGTGTTCACCATAGTAGTCAATTTTGTTTTAGTGGTCATTTCAGTTTTTTGAAAAAATGTATTCGGATATTTCAGTATTCCGGTGTTCCGTATCGAAAATAAATTCAGTCATAAAAATAATATTATATAATATAACTAAGAAAAAATTGTATCAATAGTTTATAACTTGCGGGCAATATATAATTATCATTAAAATTTTAAAAAATATCATATTAAATGACATTAATCATTTACGAGTCAAGGATGTCACGTGCATGAATTTATGATAAATTCTAGTAAAATGATCAAAACTATATTTTTAAGCTACAATCACATTTAATAATATTTTTAATATATTTTTTTCTATATTTTCAGCATATTCATTCAAATACAATTTTAAATTTATTATAGCTTAAGTTACTGAAAATAATTATTTAACTCATTAGTTTAGTAAAAGAAATATATATATATATATAATGTTATACTATAGTGCATGTATTTATTATAATTTATTGTTAAAAATCAACTAATTTATAAGAATTAAAAACAGTAGAATAAATATATTAGGAGAATTGAGTGGAAATTTTATATTATTAATTTTAAATTTAAGCAAAAAGTAGAGGATTACAACAGTTATAAATTTTATTATTAATTTTAAAACTTACGTTAGAAATGAGAAACAAAATAGAAAGGGTTCTACTAAGATATTAATCATATACCGTACTTATGGGTAAGAAAGCCTTTTCATCATTTATTGTGGGGTCACAAGAAATGATCTAAGATAGTAAAAAAAAAATGATCTAAGGGTTCTTAATATGTCATACGGTAAAGAAAATGTATCCTACAATGAAAAGAAAAGTTATCCCCCATGTAAAAAAATAGCTGGCTTCCACACCTTTTCAACTTCTTCCTCTCCCTTGTTCTCCTTCTCACACAGAACATAAAAGAGGGTTTGACTTGGACTTTAACCTTGGGCGTTGCACTCTTGGGCTGTCATGACAGATACTATTTTATGTTCTTGTGGCGTCTAAAACCTAGACTTATCACTCACTTTTCCTTCTTGTTCTTGAGTGAGACGTCTAAACCATACCTTTGGTTCTTTTTGAAACATCAATTTGGGTCTTAGGTCTTATATCTAAGGTTCTCTTTGTGTCATAGAAAATGGATAAGGGTTTCTTCTTCTTTAAAATTGATTCTTAGATTCTTGAACCATCATTGTTATCGAGTTTCATCACAAAATGATGGTGAGATTCATATCATTTGGTATCAGAGCTTTTGGTTCTCTAGAGTCAGATTCAATTCTGATTTTTTTTTCTGATTTTGACGTGGTTCTGAAAAATGATCATAACTTTTGATCTGGTTGTCAAAATAGTTATTATTACATATCAAATCAAACGGATTTTCGAGATCTACAATCTGTAAGTCCATTGTGAAGCCATATTTCATCGTTTTGATCACTTCACGAGGTGTTTAATGTTTCTGCACAGTTTCATCTAAAATTTGAGGATTTCAAATTTGGATTTTCATTATTTTAGTTATCATCTTATCATTTTATCTTATCTCATCATATCTTGTCATATCTCTCATCATATCTTGTCATATCATATCTCATCATATCTTGTCATAAATTATCTTTTCTTTTCTTATCTTATCTTATCCTTGTCTTATATTATCATATATTTTCTTATGTCATTTTATCTTATCTTATCCTTGTCTTATCTTATCATATATTTTCTTATCTCATATTATCTTATCTTATCTCATCATATCATATCTCATCTTGTCATAATTATCTTATATCTTCTTATCTCATCTTATATTATCTTATCTTGTCATAACTTATCTTATCTTTTTTCTTATCTTATCTTATCTTATCTTATCTTTTTATTATCTTATCTAATCATTATCTTATCTCATCTTATCCTTACCTTACCTTGTCCTAACTTATCTTCTGTAAAAAAAAGATAGTATAACTTAATCTCCTTTTGTTTCCTTATCTCTAAATTTTATCCCTTAGTTGTTTCCTTTCCTTATCTTCTCATAGTGTTTGATTTGTTTAGGTCTTTTGGTTGTTGCTTGAAAAATCTAGATTCATTTATTAGTTTTAACAAGAACCGAAAGAGAAAACTAATAGTGGTAAAAGGCAAGAGTGTATGAGAAAATCAGAGGGTAAAAGCCAAATATTTTGAGTGAAACACGAGAGAAATTGAGTGAACCTCAAATTTTGAGTGTAAACACATGAGGAAGAGATTGTGAGGTCATTCATGTTTTTACTTATCTTATTCTCTTTCAAGTATGTCAAACAACAATGGTAGTGTAGGAATGGCGGAAGGTGGCATGTCAAAATTACAAATGGAGGCGTTAGTGGGTGAATTGAAAAAAATGTTAGGAGATGGGCTGGAACAAGTGCATGAGAGAATTGATCGGATGGAAAAACGGGTGGAGACACCTAGAGCTCCAATTGGGCATCAGAGGGAGAGATGATCACCTAGGGTTGAGTATAAGGAAGAATTTGGGGAAGATTTTGATGAAGAGGGCTGATATTCTCACATAAGCAGATTAGGCAGTGGGGATGGAGGTAGGGGATTCCGACATGGGACTAGAGAAGATAGGTTTGGCGAGAGAGTGAACAACAATTTGGGTAGCATAAGACGAAGATACCATTATTTCAAGCAAGAATGATCTAGAAGCTTATTTAGAATGGGAAAAGAGGATGGAGCTCATGTTTGATTGTCATCACTATTCCAAGCGTAAAAAGGTAAAACTTTCTATTGTTGAATTTATTGATTATGCTATTGATTGGTGGGTTCAATTAACGATAAATATAAGGAGAAATAGAGAGCGTCCCATAGAGACTTGGGCAGACTTGAAAATTGTGATGAGGAGACGGTTTGTGCCATGCCATTACTATCAAGACTTGTATCAAAAGCTGCAAGGTCTCACCTCAAGGTAGCCAAAGTTTCAAAGATTATTTTAAGGAGATGAAGATGGCTATGATAAGGGATAATATAGAAGAAGACCGAGAGACCACTATGGCTAGGTTTTTGCATGGATTGAACCGAGAAATTCATGATTGGGTAGAGATGCAAAATTATGTGGAGTTGGAAGATATGGTGCACATGGCCATTAAGGTTGAGCAACAACTCAAAAGGAGGGGTGGTACACGTATAACCCTTGGCTCAACTTGTTCCCTATGGAAACCAAGCTATGCGGAGAAGGAGGAGAAGTTGGCCACAAAAATTGAGCAAAAGTCAGAATCATCCAGCCATGGTTACCAAGGTAAAACAAATTCTTCTAGTGCTCGAAATCATGATATAAAGTGTTTTAAAAGCCAAGGTAGGGGTCACATAGTGAGTCAATGTCCGAACGAGAAAGTTATGATGCTACGAGGTGATGGTGAGATTGAGATCGATGATAAAGATGACAATGAATCTATGTTGTCATTAGAGGATAATGAGGAGTGTGTTGTACAAAGAGAATTAGTTGTTGTAAGGAGAGCTCTAAGTGTGCAAAACAAAGAAAATGATGAGGTGCAGCGAGAAAACATCTTTCGTACTAGATGCCACGATCAAAACAAGGTATGTAGTATGAGTATTGATAGAGGTAGTTGTACTAACGTTGCTACCACAATGGTGGATAAATTAGGACTGCTAACAACTAAACATCTTCGACTCTACAAGTTGAAATGGTTGAATGATAGAGGTGAGACAAATGTGGAAAAGCAAGTGTTACTCTCATTCCAAATCGGTAAATATGAAGATGATGTGTTTTGCAATGTAATATTGGTGCGCGTTGGATACTTGTTGTGGGGAAGGCCATGGAAATTTGATAGACGAGTGAAGCATGATGGGCTCTCTAATCAGTACTATTTTGAACATAATTAATAGTTGTTACTCTTGTTCCAATGACACAAAATCAGATTTACGAAGACCAAGTGATGTTGCAAAAAGAGAGTGATCAAAAGAAAGAGAGTGAACAAAATAAATGGAGTGAACAAAAGATAAAGAGTGAAAATGAGTATGAAAGTCAGAGAGAGGTAGAGAAAAATGAGGGGAAAGGAATTGAAAGAAAAGAAAAGGAGGGCATTAAAGCCATAGTGAGAGGAGAAAAAATTCAATTACGTTTAAATAAAAGTGAGATCAAGAAAGCATTATGTTTCACTTTTGCAGGTGTTTGTGATTCACAACGATCATGAGTACTTGAAGCATTTAAAGGAGCAAGACAAGTTGAATAAAATACATGCTCGTTGGGTGGAGTTCATTGAGACATTCTCATATGTCATTCGGTACAAACAAGATGGAAAGAGGAATACTGAATTCGTTAAGCAAATACATGAGAAGGAAAAACTCAATATTGAGAGGAGAATGGAGCAATATGCAAAACTAGCCAACAAAGAGTGTTATAAATTGGTTTTTGATCCTGAAGATTGGGTTTGGGTGCATATGAGAAATGAATGGTTTTCAGGACAAAAATGTTCCAAGCTGCTAGCTAGAGGGATGATCCATTCCAAGTCTTTGCAAAACTCAATGACAATGCCTACAAGCAAAAGGGTTACTTTTAATGTGACTGACTTGTCTCCATTTGATTTAGGTGATGATTTTAGGATAAATCTTTTTCAAGAGGGAGGGAATGATGAGGATCCGGTTGCACAAGCTCAAAGGATGGGTCAACTTCAAGTACCAAAAGGCCAAATCACAAAAGCTAGAGAAAAGAGAATGGCTGAAGCACTCAATAGGAGTATGACGTGGAGCATGACGTGGAGTATGACAGCCTACATGAAGCATGGCGTGGCGTCTAACATGGCAGCCTACATGGAGCATTTCATGACGTCCAACATGACAACCCACATGGAGATGACGTGGCATCCTACATGGCATTCCACATGGAGTATGATGTGGCGTTCAATATGGCAGTCAACATTGAGCATGGCATGGCATTTTAAATGATGACAATGAAGCAAGACAACTTGCCAATCCTAACCTAGAAGTGGGCAGGCAATGGTAGTCTATTAGAGCATGACACCTTGGCAATCCTAACCTAGAAGTGAACAGTCAATAATAGTCTTTTGGGTGGATTACAAGTTCCTTATTTATTACAATTTATATTTATTTTATCTTTTAAATTTATTTTAGGTTATTTAAACACTTATAGAACTCTTTAGGCTTCTAGTTTTTTTCTATTTAAGCATGGTTTTACAATGTATTAAAAATTTTGATCAATATAATTTTTTGTGAGAGTTTTCTCTTTGGTCCTTCTTAGAACTTTTCAAACTTATCAAGAATATTCTTGTGGCGTCTAAAACCTAGACTTATCACTCACTTTTTCTTCTTGTTCTTGAGTGTGGCATCTAAACCATACCTTTGGTTCTTTTCGAAACATCAATTTGGGTCTTAGGTCTTATATCTAAGGTTCTCTTTGTGTCATAGAAAATGGGTCAGGGTTTCTTCTTCTTTAAAATCGATCATTGGGTTCTTGAACCATCACATACCGAGTAAATTTACCAAACATATCACAACTAATTCAAAAGTCGTTGATCCGATTATCGGCACAACCTCTCCTTCTCTCTCTCATGCACACAAACAAACACCTTGTGAGCTCCCTCATTTCCCTCATCGTTCCCACAATAATCACCCAATCTAAACGTTGAATTGCCTAGATCTTACTGGAAGAAGAAAGCAATTTTCTTCAATCTAGAATATTGGAAAATCTTACATGTTCTATGTTGTCTAGATGTTATGCACATGGAAAGAAATATTTTCATTAATATTATAGGAACGTTGCTTGATATTTCTCAGAAGATAAGAGATGGGCTATGTAGTCGTATGGAGCTTTTGGAAATGGATATTAGAATAGAATTAGTTTCAAAATTTGATTAAAAAAACTGGTCTACTTCTAGCTTGTTACAAATTATCATGAGTAGAGAAGAATAAATTGTCAATACATTGGCTAACATAAAAAGTTCATGATTGGTACTCACGTCTCAAAGATGCAGTTTTCCTAAAGAAGCCAATTCAAAATATTATTGTAGAAGCTGGTAGCTTTTATAGAACTCGTGGTAGGAACAATACATTGTCTCTAACGTGAATATTTAGTATGACAGCATGTCCACTTCAGGATGCATGTAGATATGTTTTGATAGTTTGATGGATTTTGGGTATTTGCTACATTTGAACTACGCTCTTAGTCTGGCTTCCCAGAGGAGAAAGACATTTCAAATGATTCATTTTGGTGCTTGTGGGTTATCTTAGGGTCTTACTCCTATTTAAACCAAATATATAAAGAAAGAACTCTCAATGTATGTGGCTTTGAATAATAGATTTCATCCATTACATAGTCCATATCATCTTCCATGTACTCCATTTTATGAGTCATCAATGATCCCATGAGTTCTTTAAGTGAAAACATCTTAAAATCTTTCACTTTTTGAATAGTAATTGTCTTGTTCTCCCACGATATTGATAATGACCTAAGAACTTTACTCACCAAATCACTATTAGTAAATGTTTTACCAAGAGTTTTAAAAGAACTTACAATGTTATTGAAAGGAGTAAACATGTCTTTAATGCTTTCAATTTTACGCATTTTCAACATTTCATATTCATACATGAGAATATCAATTTTAGAGTCATTAACCTCATTTGTGCCTTCATGTGTGATTTCTAGTACATGCCAAATATCTTTTGGAGGTTCACACATACAATTGCGATTATATTCATTTATACTTAAGACACGATATAAAATATTTATAGCTTGAGCATTCAAAGATAATTTAATTTTATCATTTTGGTCAAATATTGTGACTTAGGCACGTAAGACCATTTTGTACAATTTCCCATAAATTATAATCAAGATATGGAATAAGAATTCTCATTCTAATTTTTCAAAAATTAAAATCGACTCCATAAAAAATAGAAGTTTTGAAATTGATTACCCTTGTTAAAAATTAAAAGATGATGACATAACTCAAGATGATTAAGTCTAAATATTTGAGCACCAAGCTCTGATACCAATTGTAGGATCGATAAGGCACCCCTCTATTAAGGAAAAAAATCAAAAAGGAAGATTTTAAAATTTGAAAATCAAATTGCTTGAAATAAATATTAATTGCTATAAATAAACAATCAAGAAAATATCAAAGTGAGAGAACTAAAAATGAATTTAAATACTAAAAATATAGTGCACATAAATATTAAGAGAGTAGAGAAGAGAGAGATACGACACACAGTAATTTTACGTGGACGTAGAGAGGTTTTCCCCAACCACGTAAAAATAATTTAGTGTCGTATCTCTCTCTTCTCTACTCTCTTTATATTTATGTGCACTATATTTTCAATATTTAGTTCTCCCACTTTAATATTCCGCATTTATTGTAATTGCTTGATTGTTTTATTTATAGCAATTAATATTTATTTCAACCAATTTGATTTTCAAGTTTTAAAATCTTACTTTTTGACTTTGTCTCTTAATAGATGGGAGCCCTATCGATCCTACACCAGCTATGTAGCCGAAAACATGGCATGGAAAATCTAGTTACTTAATAACCGAGGGATATGTAAAAGTCTACTCCTTGTTACTAACCACTTTACTTGAATTAAATTCATAACTCATAATAACTCATATTCATGACTAAATTGCAACTTGTGCTTGAACATATAAAATATGACAAACACGTGTAGCTAAAACCTTTATAATCCATTTAATGCATCACATGGTAATTAACTTAGTCCCAACATCATAATACAAAAAACAAACAAGGTATATGATCACGTGTATAAGTATTGAAAGAATTCACTTTAAAATATTAACTTTAAATACATTATCTTCACAACATAAGAGCCACATCACCATATAAGCCCACTTATATGGACTGGTATGAAAGAAATTAATCAACTATTGACGTAAAATTCAAAGATGCTAGATCATTAAATATTCAAATAATCACAAATTATTTTAAGTATAATGATACAATAAATTAGGAGGGTTAATAGACTCAGATGCCAATAAATTAGGTATTAATATTATCAAAATGGTTCTGACAAGTTTAGTTCGATTTGCTTGGGCTAGACCGATTCGATTTAGTTTGATTTGATCATTTGGTTTGGTTCGGTTGATTAAACCAATTTAGGTTCGGTCAATTTCTGGATCGTAATCTCGAGTTGAGTCGGCTAGGTCACAGAACCAGGGTTACTTCAAACAAAGAGGAGAAACGAAAAGGAAAAAAGAGGAAGGGGTTCCATGACAGGGAAAAATGGTGGACAACAAGAAAGAGAAGCATGAAAAAAAAAAGTAGACTGATTGAGATAGAGCTTACCACTGATGAAGGAAAAACGCATAGGGAAGGGCCGAGGGTGGAGGCTGCGACGAAGAGAAATTAAAACTTTAGAGAAGAAATTTAGGGTTAAAGAGAGAGAAAGATGAAGAAGAAAGAATAAGGAAGCTCATGATGAAGCATAGAGAAAGAGCCTCAGAGAAGAAGTGAGAGAAAAGCTTTGCTGAAATTGCATAAGAAAATCAGAAAAATAGTTAAATTAGAGAGAGAGAGAGAGGAGAGAGAGAGAGGCAAAATAAAATGAAAACAAATAAGGGAAAGAAACTTACCGAAGAAAGTAGCTAACAGCAACAGAGAGGCACTGAGAAGATGGAGGACAAAGAAGAAAGAGCAGGGAGAGAAGGGCAGAAAGAAGAAGGAGAACAGGTAGAAAAACAGAGGGTTTTAAGAATATTTATAGCATTAGGTTAGGGTTAACTTAGTATGTATAAACATACAGGTGCGAGTGAGGTAAGAAATTACTTAGTTAACCCTGGAGGTCTTGGTGTATTACATTGTCCCCTCCTTAAAAACTTTCATCATCAAAAGGAATATACCTTATTGAAATAACTCTAGATACTTAACATGTATAATCACTTTCTGTTCCCACGTCGCTTCCTCGATGCAATGATTTCCCCACAAAACCTTGACTAACTAAATCGTTATCTTATAAAGAGTTTGATTCATGCGCTCTACAATTCTGACTCGTTTTTCCTCATAAGTAAGGTTTTCACAGACTTGCAGGGATTCAAAATCGATGACATGCGTTGGATGGCACATACTTGCAAAGCATCGAGACGTGAATCACGTTGTGACCACCTGAAAAATTTAGTGGTAAAGCAAGTGGGTAGGCTAAAGAACTGATATGATCTGAAATCTTAAAAGGACCAATAAACCTGGGACTGAGCTTTCCCTTGCAACCAAAGTGCATAACAACCTTCATTGGGGCAACCTTAAGAAACACGTGATCACCGACTTCTCAGCCTCATTGTGAGTCAGCTCGAAAACCTTTCCTTTTTTCTTGTCCACACCCGTGTTATTACTCTATCCCTTAGCAAGCAAAGGGCACTGTTTGAGAAAGTGTCCAATCTTTCAACACTCAAAACAATCATTGGTCCACTTAGCTCACAATGGACCATACCTTGGCATCTACCTCTTCCCATTAGGTGGTCCCAAATAGACATTATGAGGTTTCTCTTACCATTAAATGACTGTCAAGACCGCGTTAGAGTTTTGGGTGGAATACTCCCTTCTATGATCAATGCAGCATCGACCACCGCTGTGTAAATATTATGTTCATGAAGTGTCCTAGGACCAATGATCTCAAGATGAATACCCTTTTCAAAAAACTAAGCCTTCCTAAGCTCATTGTCAACACAATGAGTGGCATATAGAGACAGTTCCTCAAATTTCCTCTCATGCTCTATAACCGTCATACTGCTCTAAACCAACCTAAGAAACTCAGCCTCCTTGTCTGCTCTGACTGTGACTGGAAAGTATTTTTCAAAGAAAAGCTCATTAAACCTGACCCACGTCATTGGGTGACGCTTAATGTCATGAGCTCTCCGCGTAAGCTCCCATCATTTTTGAGCTTCTCGTGTTAGCATGAAACTTTCACATCCTACATTTTGAGTGCCCGAACACATCATGTAGCGAAAGCTCTCCTCTAGCCTATCAATCCAATCATCAACCATAAGTGGATCAGTTGAGTGGCCATCAAACTAAAGTGAGCTTAGCCTCTTGAATGTCTATATCAGTTGTATATCGACTGGTGTTTTTTGCTATGGTTACTGTTGTTACTATGCTGGGCAAAGTGTCTTAGTCTGTCTCAAAAGTTCAAGGAATTTGTTGGAATATGTCCATAAAGTAGTGTGTAATAACTATTTATTTGTATTTAGTTATTTCTCAAATATTAGTATTATTGAATTCTTATGAATAAATTGGAAGGTTTATTAACTTTATAAATTACTCAAGTCCTAGAACTTTCATCAATGAATGAAGAGTCAAGACAGAAGCGTCACTAGACGAATTCTTCTGAGAAAGTTCAGAATGATATTTGCAGTATTAGGATCGACGGGGCAATCAATTTTGATCACGACTATTAGGTTAAATCAATAAATGACAGTCTTGGGGAGTGGGAGTGGAGACTCAAAGGTTAACCTAGACATGTTATGAACATATTGAATAGACTGGTAACAAATTAGTTTAGAGCCCAAAATCATTTACTTAACTCTAAATCTAATTATATGAGTGAGTTTGAATTGGCGGGCAATACCTACCGTCGGGATTGTAATTTAATTAAGTTGGAGTTACGTGACTCACATATATGAAAATTCTTGGTTGGATTACGAAAGCAACAATATCACCTTATGTTTTATTGATGGGTGCATGAATAAATTAACCTGACCATGTATTCAATAAATTCAGTCATTGATTAAGACTTGTGAATTGTACGAGATAATTCACTATTATGTTTTTCTTATGTGAACCAACAAAGGAGTTAAGGAAATAATAACAAAAATGGTAAAATGGTAATTTTATCCACTCTTGTTATTGATATTCACGATGGGTATTATGTTAAAATATTATGTGGACCGTGAAAATAAAAAGGATTTATTTATAACAACAGAAAATGTAGCGCGCATGAATCGAGATTTGATTCGGCTATAGTGGAGTCATACGATGTCAGAATTAAATAGGTCATGAATTTATGGAGATAAATTTACCAGATATTTGAATCATTAGCTTTATTCATGTGAGTCCGTTTAGTCTCAGAAATAACTCATGAGAACAAGAATAGAGAAACGAAGTAAATTGGATCAAAATATGTTTTGGTGCCAAGACATATTTCCTACACCTATATGTGATAGGTGATGTCACTTAATTAGTTAAGTATGATTATATGTATTAAAATTAAGCAGTTTATTATTTTTCTAATCATTGGATAATTAGTAAATAAAAATTAATTAATTAATTAATTGATAATGATCAATTAAATCTATCAATTGGATTGATAAATCTCGTTACAACTCAAACTCTAGAAATATTAGAATTTTCGGTAATTATGTATATATAGGGTGAATTTCATAAATTTAAAAATATGTGGGTATATTTATAAATATCAAAAATTATATTATATCTATATCTAAGAGCAATATGATTGTTGATAGATAATGTATTAGATACAGTTGCTTGTTAACAAAGCAAGAGAGAAACGAAGTAAATTCCTCGCCAAAAATATATATTGAAGGGGAAAATTTTCAATTTTTTCTTCAATCGTTTTGAGATCCCACCCCAAATTCTTACACAAAATTCCCATGAGATATATTTCTGAAATTAACAGGTGGTTGTTGGTGGATGAAATTCACAAATCGTTCTTGGAGTTCAAGTGCATGATTTGGATCCCAAAGCTTGAAGAACATGAAGAACGCTCGAAAGAATCCGTCAGTTCATGAATTCTACAATACAAGGTATAGGTGAAAAATTATTTCTAACCTTATCTTCTCGTTTAATGTCGTATGTGCATAATCACACGTTGTTTGGTTTTAAGTTATTTAATTTTATTGAATAAGTTAATTGGAAGTTTTTTTGATATTCCACCAACGAACCGTTCGTGGTTCAAACTTATTTTTAATTAATTTTAAAAACAATCGGTCCAAGCAATTGGTATCAAAGCAATAGGTTCTTGATTATGCATATTGATATTTGAAATGAACTTATCGTGAATTTTATGGATATTGTCATATGATTTGGTATGGTAGATTCAAAACGGATTTGAATGTGCTATGTGATTGGATCCTTAACTATTGATTTTAGGCGTTTTTATTTCAATTTAGAATTGATGTATGCCGGATTTGAGGCATATGATTTTATGTAATTTATTTTGTTGCAAAAGTTGTAATTTTATAAATTTTATGTAAAATCACCATCGCCTCAAACCGTCACCAAAAACCACTCAAAACCTCATCGAGGAATTGCCTAAATTATTGTTGCACACATGTTTAACAAATTGTTTCACGTAAAACCAACAGTTCTAATGAAATCTGACACAGAATTGAATAATGATTCATAAATGAATAGTAAAAGGTTGAAGTATGACTCAACTGATCTAATCTATTTGTGACAGTTACGCCTTGGGCATATAAGCTCGGATAGGATTAAAAGAGTTGTGAAGGATGGTCCTTTGTAAACTTTAAGTGTTGGGATCACTAACTACACGTGAATCCTGTATTGAAAGCAAAATGACCAAGAGACCTTTTCAGCAAAAAGTAAGAGCCACTCAATGCTTTGAACGCATACATAGTGATGTATGCGGGTCATTGAATATCTAAGCAAGAGAAGGTTATGAATACTTCATAACCTTCACTGATGACTACTTACGTTTTGATCATGTTTATCTGATGCGTCAAAAATCTGAAACCTTTAAAAAGTTCAAAGAGTATAAGGCCTTGGTTGAAAAGCAATTAGAAAAATAAATCAAAACACTACGATCCGATCGTGGTGGAGAATACTTGCTAGGAGAGTTCAAAGACTTTCTTAAGGAAGAAGGTATTCTTTCTCAGCTTACAGCACCTGGTATGCTATAGTAAAATAGTGTGTCAGAGAGAAGGAATCGAACTCTGATGGATATGGTTAGATCCATGATGAGTTACTCATTCGTGCCAGATTCCTCTAGGGATATGCCTTGGAAACAGCTGCATAGATTCTGAACTAAGTTCCGTCAAAGATGGTGCCTGGTACATCATATGAATGATGGTATGGACAAAAGTTATCTATTAACCATTTTAAAATATGAGGGTGCCCAACACATGTTCTAAAACAGAAGACAAGCAAGTTGGCCAGTCGTTCAGAATTATGCATGTTCGTTGGATATCCTAAAGGAACGAAGGAGTACATCTTCTACAGTACGATTGACTAGAAAACATTCATTAGCACGAATGCTCATTTTCTTGAAGAAGATTATATTAAAAATGTACAACCAAGAAGCACAGTTATGCTAGAGAAATTATTGAGTGAGAGGACACCGACTCCACAATCAGAAATTATTTTTAAATTTAATAATGGAAGAACCACGATAGAAGCTAAAGCCTATGGAGTCTCAACATAGTGGGAGGGTTGTGAGACAACCTGAGAGGTATATGTCCTATGGAGAAGCTTTGAAAACTGTCTCAGATAAGGACATTGATGAACCTATCTCCTACTCAGACATGGGTGGTCTTGAAGTAAACTTATGGAAAGAATCCATGAACGTTGAGATACATTCGATGTACTCGAATAGAGTTTAGAATCTTGTAGATCCTCCTAAAAGGGTAAAACCCATAGGATGCAAATGGATCTATAAGAAAAAAAGGTTCGGATGGAAATGTAGAGCATCTTGAGGAGAAGATGATTATGGATCAATGGGATTCTTGCTTTTGGAGGAAAGATCCTGTTTAATATGGGCAAGGTTGTGAAAAATAATTTGGTTCATAGTCTGTAACTGTTTGACTTCAGTTTCGAGAAGATTGAATTTTGTCTTCAGGTCTTTGATGGTAATGAGTTTTTCAGTAACAGATTTATTCTGTATGTGAATCATAATCCCGCGCATGCTGTAATTCTCAATAGAGAGAATATCCTCATTAATGCGATCCTTGTTGTGATCCTTATATAAAGCTTCCAAAAACTTTAATTTTGTTTCTAGATCTTGTATTTGGTCTGTAAAATGGAGCATAGTTTTCAGGGTTTCTGTTAAAACATTGATACTAGGTTGACCTAGATCAAGGCCATTCATCTCAATGATGGATTTCCAATAACTAGTTTATGTTAACATGTTGGAATTCTTGCTATTGCAACAAGGTTCATTCTGATCAGAAGATGAATCTGAATCGGATGAATAGATTTCAGCTAAATCATTCTCTGAACTTGAGTCTGAATAGGAGTTATATTTTTCAGAGATATAGTTAAGGATTTGCTGTTGGGTTTCCTCATCTAAGGACATCTCATGGAGCTTCTATTTGAGTTTGCACTTATTAGCGTAGTGCCCTTTAGTACCACATCTGTAGCACTTAACTTCTTATTTATCCTTCTTCGGATTAGGTTTTCTTTTGCTAAATTTCCTTTTGTGGACTTCTTGGAAGTTAGGCTTAGGAGCTTTTATGGAATGAAATTTTTTATATTTCTTAGGAGGTTTAGGGTTTCTGGAAGTTGAGAGATACTAGATTTTTGAGTCATAGGTGAACTGATCACAAAATTCACCTAATTCTTTACGGTTGGATAAGTTTTGAGAGAACCATAAGTATGCTGATGGTAGGGAATGTCAACTTGGTTATGCTTATCCCTAAGTTTCTTACAAACTTTTTTTGTAAAAAGATTAGGGAGACCATCAATGAAGTTGGCCTTTCAATGATCACTGTTGGCGTTACCATGTTGCATGACCTTAATTAAATTACATCTTTATACCGTCTGAAATGGGTTAAAGATGGGCAAAGAAGGTTCTAAAGGAGCTCTCGGTGTCGATCAGTATTAACGATTCTCGGTCCAATAAAATGGTGTATGGTGGCTTGTGCTAATGTATAGCAAGCGTCTTCAGTTTTTGTTTCAGCATGCGTAAATAGATTTATATTAATCTTAGAAGCATTTAAGATTTCATCGCATTGAAGTTGAGTGAGACAGTTATCCCACCATCCTTTTAGGATGTCGGTAAAGCCATTGACAAGAAATCTAATAATTTGATGATCAGAATTGTCATTCTGTTTACAAACATATGCATACATCATCATGTGATGTATGCCTTCAAAAACTTGATATTTCGTTTTACCATCTATGTTTCATTCATAAATAGTTTTTTCATGGTAAGATTTCTGAGTATGAATGAAATCTTCTTTATACAAAATGTCATGTGGAGTAGGTCTAGGATAATAATACCTACAAGATCCGTGTAAAGCCATATGTTGGGTAGACCTAGAGTAAGAAAGTTTGTTGATGCTATCATCAAAGTTTTTCTATATATCATAAATTTGAGAAAGAGTATACTCATGCTTTTCATCATCACTAGCAGGTAGAGATGAATCACCATGGTTCATCATATTAATCTGTTTCAGAGATTTTTATCCTGATGATTTGGGTTCACTGATCTTCAAATCTCTTATTCTTCCAATAAGAGTGGTAATAAAGTCTTCCACTTTCTTGGTGGATTTTAACTTAAAACCATGAACTTCAAGAGGATGCTTGATAATGGCTGGTTGAAGGTTAATAGGTTTAGGTTTCTCTAGAACTTTGTCCTGTTGCTCTTCAATTTTATCTTGTATATTGTCAGCATGTTCCTCAATACGGTTAAGTTGGTTACCTATAGTTTGGAGGAAAGGTTAGTATAATTATTCTGTTTGGTTAAATGTACAATGTATATGACCTTTAAGGTTTCATGTTGACTGGATTGTTCAGAAATCTCGACGTAAGGAGAGATGACTAATGGTTTAGTGCTCTCATTGCCCGGAGTAAGCTCTAAGGATAAAGGTGGAGGATGAACAACTTGGAAAAGCTTACCAGTTGTCATTATCCAATTATTCTGAATTCATGTTAAAACATTTATATGATCTTTATCAAGAATGGGTATTTTATAGGAAAAGTCACAATACCATTCTGGGAAAGATCGAAGAGTCTGGTTTTTCCAAAGGTGGTAATAATACTAGACTTTAAGGGTTTTTAACTATTCAAGAGTATGAGATCTAAAATACCATAAATGAAATTTCTGATATTTGTCATGCATAATGTCCTGGTTAAGATGCTTTCGCAATTCACTATTAAGTGTAAAATCCATCAAATATCGAATTGCATATCACTGACTATTGGGCTATTGGGCCTTCTGATGTTGGGTCTATTTGTTTCATAATCTACATGAGGTATCTGATTTTCTGATATGTGTATATCTCTAACGTGAGCTTCAAATATCTGCTCAGAATTATAGATTCGGCTATAGAAGATCTAGAAGATACTGGAAAATCTATGTTATAGGGGGAATACTCCTATAACTAGTACTAGAAAGGCTTATAGTTAAAGGTTTATGGAAACGAAGGTATACATTTCCTCATTGAGTTTGAACAACATTTTCGATAGATTGTCTGATGATGGGCCTGGGCACAATATTAAGAATTTTCCATTTTTCTGGAAAATTAATTTCTTCCCAAGGTATCATCTTAGGGATGGCTACTTGACTGCTGAAGAGGTTGGTGTCGATGAGGACAGTGTGTCCTTGTTCAATCTGCTTTCTGGTGTAAGGGTTCAAGTTGGAGAGAACCTTTAGGTGAATTCTGAAAAGTATCACATAGGGAGGAGATCCTAGAAGGTACTCATAACCATGCAAAATAATTCTAAGTTCCAAAACTTTAGAAAGATTACTGTCAGAGTGAGAAACACTCAAATTCAGATAAATATTAAAATAAACAGGTCTATGGGATAATCTAGTTTCAATAGCTCCAGTTGAGGCACCGTCCATCTCAGAGGGTACAATGGATATTGATATTTTGACCAAGTAAGATCAAAGGCTTAAAAGCTATCTAAACAAGTTCTATATCCACATACTTGTATTTATGCATGAAAGTATATAAGTCCTGGATATGCAATAGATAAACAATATCATCATGTATGTCTAATTTAAAAGAAATATAATTATAATATAACCAAAACTATTCATGACTCTGATACCAAATAGGGTGTGCTAGCACATGAACACACAGTTGTCCACCAAATGCACGCTGATATATCAATTCATAACTTAGGTAAACACATAAACACATAGTTAGAAGGTTTGTCAATGACTAACTAGGGTAATTGGTCCTAACGCACTCCTTGCTTGCGAACCTAGCCCAAACGTGACTTGAGGACATCTTACTAACTATATGCTCAATGTTCATACTAAGTATGTAATGATTGTCAACAATGAATCAAAGTGTTCCTTCAGTAGCACGAGATCGATGAATACTGAAGATTATATTATTGTTATATTAAACTTAAACTATGCCATACATGGTCTCATGAACTACTAATAAAATTAAAATAAAAAGAAAACTTACTAGAGTGTGCAGTCGAGAATTATTAAACTTCAAAACTTATATTCTTATTGTAGATAAGAGAGAGTGCATAGAATTCGTTCTGCCTTCAACAAAGTGTAAGGCCTCCCTTTTATAATATAAAAAGTAAGAGAGATAAAGTTACGTGTCATAGGCAAGTGGAGTCGTCCGTCCTTATCATCTTAGTTGTCCTGGTGGTGAAATCTACTTTTAGAAAAGTAGATTTGTCTTTATCCTGTGGGTGGGCATCTACTTTTACTTTTGGAAAAGTATATTTATCTTCATCCTATGAGTGGGCATCTGTTGATTTTGGGACTCTACTTCATGGAAAGTAGGTTGTCTTCTTGTGCCAACAAATATGTTGATAGGCATGACATGCTGTATTCTTCTTGCTTTACTGGTGGAGATAAGGAGTAGGCCAATACTTTTCCCTTTTTGTCTGTGTACTTGTCTAGCTTGTCTGAGATTAGACTGGTAAGAGAGTCCCAAAAATCTTCAATAGAAGGATCTGGAACTTGAATTTCACCAGCTAAAATTCTAAATTCATTATCATCCTGATCTGAATGACTACTGGTTATTTTCATCGAAGCATCTTCTGGAGCTATAGACTTTTAAAAATTGTTCTTTCATATAGTCCATAGTTTTGATAATCAATTTATTATCCGTTAAACCATGAAATTTCTTTTTTACTTATGTTTGTGCCATAATAAATGGATTTCCTAATAGGGATGGAAGAGCCTGTGGAAGAGAATCAAGACATGCTTATGTGTGGGTCTTGATCATTTTAATAAGTTTTGTTAAATTGGGGTTCATCCCCTTAACCCACCATTTTGTATAGAACACCCTCTTTAGACATGGGATCGTATTCTAGTAATCATATTAAAGATATCATTTCCATATCCAAGGGATGCTAAATTGGAAAATAAAATGAGCTACTGATTTTGACATGGAGATGTCTTTTTTGACCTCGTAGGAGTGAATAGGCAGCATGCTATTCTTTCAATGTTGCTTGAACTAGGTCTAGTAAGGCATCTAGAGTGATCTTATTAACTATATGATCATTGTTCATACTAAGTATGTAATGATTATCAACAATGCATCAAAGTGTTCATTCTGTTAGCACGAGATCGATGAATACTGCAGGTTATATTATTATTATATTAACTTAAAATACGCCATACATGGTCTCATGAACTACTGATAAAATTAAAATAAAAAGAAAGCTTACTGGAATATGCAGTCGAGAATTATTAAACTTCAAAACTTATATTCTTATTACAGAGAGAGAGAGTACATAGAGAGAGAGTGTGTGTGGTTTGCTCAAAACATGAGCTTAGAATTCATTCCACCTTCAACAAAGGGTGAGGTCTCCCTTTTATAATACAAAAAGTAAGAGAGATAAGATTGTGTGTCCTAGGCCGGTGGAGTCGTTCGTCCTTATCTTCTTAGTTGTTCTGGTGGTGGAATCTACTTTTAGAAAAGAAGATTTGCCTTTATCCTGTGAGTGGACATCTACTTTTACTTTTAGAAAAGTAGATTTGTCTTTATCCTTTGAGTGGGCATCCGCTGATTTTGGGAATCTACTTTATGAAAGGTAAGTTATCTTCTTGTGCCGACGTTTCTGTTGATAGGCATGATAGGCTGTATCCTGCTTGCTTTATTGGTGGAGACAAGGATTAGGCCAATCCTTTTCCCTTTTTGTCTGTGTCCTTGTCTAGCTTGTCTGAGATTAGACAAGTAAAAGAGTCCCAAAAATCTTCAATAGAAGGATCTAGATCGTGAATTTCACGAGCTTAAATTCTGAATTCATTATCATTGTGGTCTTAATGACTATTGGTTGTTTTCATCAAAGCATCTTCTGGAACTACAGACTGTACCAATTGTTCTTTCATATAGTCCGTAGTTTTGATAATCAAATCACTATCTGTTAAATCAGGAAATTTCTTTTTTAATTCTGTTTGTGCCAGAATAAATGGATTTCTTGATGGGGCTGGAAGAGCCTTTGGAAGAGAATCAAGACATGCTTGTGTGTGGGTCTTGATCATTTTAATGTTTTATTAAAATGGGGTTCATCCCCTTATCCCACCATTTTTTATAGAACACCCTCTTAAGACGTGGGATCTTATTCTGGTAATCTCATTAAAGATCTCATTTCCATATCCAAGGGATGCTAAGTCAGATAATAAAATGAGCTACTGATTTTGACATGATGATGCTTTTTTGACTGGTAGGGGTGAATAGGCAGCATGACATTCTCTGAATGTTGCTTGAACTCTAGGTCTGGTAAGGGATCTAGAGTGATACTGAATTTACCCCACCAAACGAGGAACCAAGAGAGTAGCTCATTTTTTAGAACTTCGGGACAAACCTTGATGAACCATGTATGGTTATATACTGGATTCTGATAATAAAAAAATATAGGTAAATGAATTAATGTAATCCCAATAACTATATTTTATTTTCGTGTTGTTGTTGTCGAGATTTCTGCTGGTGTGAGGATGGAGTCCCCATTGACCAATAGACATAATATTTCGAATAGTAGGGCTGGTTGTTCTGTTGGGATCATGGAGAGTATGCTTAATTTACATGGCTATTGTTTCAAGCATAATAGCTTCAAAATGTAGCGATACTGGTAGAAATGGGTGGCTATTGTTTCAAGCATAATAGCTTCTTAATTTCTCATGGATCTGACATTCATTTTGCATCTGCTCTTTCAGTGAAGAGAATAGTCTCCTCAGTCATACTATTGAATATATATTGTTCTGGTATAAGAATGACATATTTAGCAGATTTGCTAGAAGAAGCCTCTTATATACTGTTAGTATTTCTGTTTAAGCTTGTGTTCAAGCTTGTGAGTTCTGTTATGTATGGATTTCCCCTGCCTTAGCCTCGACGGCCTCAACCACGATTTATGTTCATGAACCCTGCAAGTATTCTCTGGTTAGAAAGTTTGGTAAAGTGTTTTGTTCACCTTTGATATGCTCAATATCAAAATCAAATACTGATAATAAACTTTGCTAAGACGCAAATATCTGTTTTGAAGCAAGATTATGTACATCTTTTTTGAATATATGTTTGGCTGCAGAACAGTCAACTCTGATAAGAAAATACTGGTTAAGTAAATCATCCTGAAATTTAAGAACACATTTAACAATTGCTAAATATTCTTGTGCTAGTCCTTTCCAAACTATAGAGGTGAACCTAAGGAGCTCTTCTTTCTGATAACTGGGATTAACTTGTTTATGGATCCCACCATATCCCTGGTTAAAGGCATCTGTTTCAACAATCTTATTCTAGGTAGGGTTACGTAATGATAAACAGTGTAACTATTTGCTTTATTTTCTGTAGTGCTAAAATATGTTCAGCTGTCCAATGAGAGGGGTTTTTCTTATGTCTGTTATAAAGGATAGAACTATCCTGAGCACATTGCTGGTAAAAGTCTCTAATATAATTCAGACTTCCTAAAAAAATCTCTGTAATTGATTTTTATCTTTTATCTCGTCTGGAAATTTAGAAGCTAATTCTATACTTTTGTTAATAGGAATAATATTTCCACTAGAAATATTATGTCCTAAGAATCTAACTTCAGTTTGAAAAAGTTTCATCTTAGAATAAGATAAAACTAAATCATTTCTAATAATAACATTCTTGAAGATATGCAAATGTTTTATATGCTGATCAATGGATGATGAGAAAATTAAAATATCATCAATGTAACAGATAATAAATTCAGTATATGAATTGAAAATATCATTCATGATATGTTAAAATTCTGATGGTCCATTCTCAACTCCAAATGGTAAAACATTCAATTCAAAATTACCAAAGGGTACTGTAAATGTAGTTTTATACCTATGATGTTCAACAATTTGAATTTGTCAGAATCCTGATTTTAAATGAAACTTAGAAAAGATTACTGAATCATGTAGGCGATCTAAAAAGTCTTTCTTATTCGGGATAGGATACCTAATCCATTAGAGGGCATCATTAAGTGGTTTATAATTAATAACTAAATGAGATTGTCCTCGTTCAATCTCAGCTTTTTTATAAACATAGAATGCAGTACAACTCAAAGGAGATTTTCTAGGTCTAATGAGTTTTTTTTTGTAAAAGGGATTCAATTGTTACTACTTGATTCCACAAGTGACCTCTCTTTACTTTGTTTGTCATTTCTATCATCTAACTTAGCTAAGAAATCTCATTTCTGTGGTAGTTTTCTATGTCTTCCAATCGCCCTTAACACAAATCCTGTTATAAGGAGCAGAATCATCCCAAATGTGATGTTTGCAAGAACTATGTAAGGGTCTTTGCCTTGTAGTATTTCGATTAATTCTCTCTTCTGGTTTACCGACTTTGGCTTAAGAAGGTTTCTAGCCTTTTTCTCTTCCATTTCAACCTTTCGATCAGTCAACCTACTTTCCCAATTCATAATTGTACTATCCAAAATCTGTAGAGAATGAAAGATTGAATTATTTCCTTAAATTAGCATCTAGATTTAAGTCTATGGGAGGATGACTGAATCTTAGATTATTGAAGGAGTGAAATGGAGATGAAGGGTAGCAAAGCTGAAAATTTCTGGTTAGACTTGTCAATTGTGATGTTGTTGGAAGGTTCTCTTATAGTCTGGCTAGATACGTTCAGCTATAAATAAGAGATAAGTGCAAAAATAGACTATTTTGAAAAGCATAATGCCTTAAAAGTATAAAATAACAAAAAAATGCTCTACGGATTCTTACGCATGAGAAGTTATTGTAAAATAACAAATTCGTATAGAATATGTATGCAGAATAATGTGTCATAGGACAACATCTGAACTTCTAGTTTTTGACATGGCTTTAAACTTTTCTAGTTGAATCTGAATTCTTTTTTGTAATAATGTGTCATAGGACAACCTCTAAACTACTAGTTTTTAGTTTAAGTATCAAAGTTTAGTTTAATGCTTTAAGTCCCAAAGTGCTATTTTTTAGTAAATTATTTCAGATCATCTCATACATTGCTTCATGTTTTGATTGATACATGTAACTGGAGTTGATTTCCAATATGACAAGAAAGGACCCTCCCATTCAACTATCACTTGGTGTCATTCAAGTTGACAGTGTTGTAAGGCATCGAAGACTCTAATGGAGCCTTTAATTTTATTAGTTTATTTGTTCCTACAATAAGTTGTTTTGTTCTTGTATAAAAAATTTGCCAATTAAAATTATTGTTACTAACTATATAGAGGTTCAATTGTGTATTTAATGTGTTCTGCTCCGTAAATTTGCTATGGAATGAAGAGGACAAATGTCACTTATTGAGGTTTTTCACTCAACTCTTGCTTTTTTTACCATATAAGTTTTTATTGTTAAACATTACTGATAAAAAATACAAAGTTAATAGATTTCTTATTTGTTCATTTCTCACACTTTTCTTACATCACAAGTTGATTTCTTTGGTGAAGAAGCAGAATCTTCCTATAATTTTAGTAGTGTTTTCACTGCTTATTAAATGAATAGCAATCGTGCCTAATTGTTTCATTTTCTCCTTTTCATACAACAAAACATATGTTGTTCATTACATTCCTTTGTGAAATTTGCTTCATTTTTCATCTTTTTATTTCAGAACCAATAGTCCATTTGTAAGCGATTAGGAACTCAACACATTTTATATTCATGTCCTTTTTAAGACCAACAGTCCCAGTTGTACTATTTGTTTTGGCATATTACTTGGTTGGAAGTTTGAACTGTCACTTTCAAAAACATCAAGATTTATTTGGTTATTAAGTACAGATTAACAGTTTAACTGAGTCTCTTTCCCATTATTGCTCATTTCCTATTCATTTTCATTAAAATTATACCGTTTAATATCTTACACCAACAAAGGAAAGAAGCACAAAAAATAAAAAACCTGCCATGTGATCAGTGTCAACAATTCAGGAGAAAGAAAATGATCACCATTTATATGAGGATTTGGCCCTGTGACCTTTCTTCCTTTGATTATATATTTGCTATAGATCATATCAGCTGGACTTTTATTTTGTCCTACTTTTTATTTGTTAACATATTTGCTTTACTGAATGAAATTGAAGGTGGTTGTTAATTTCTTTGTTTGATTTTACAGGTCATTTATAGTCAAGTCTCAAGTGAGTATTAAGATATCTCCTCAGGATACTAATTATTTTGGGTTGAGTGACAGGCTAGTCACACTGATTGGAACTCTAGATGAACAGATGTGGGCAATTGATTTAATTATATCTAAGCTAGCCGAGGACCCTCATTACTCTCCGTCAATGAGTTCTCCATTTTCATATCATGGTGCGTCTTTGTAGTTTAGAATATTGTTTACGGCAAGTTACACACACAGTTATGAGTCTATGATAGATAACTCTTTACTGTAACTTATATGTCCTAACAGGTTTGTGGTATTTAATGAAACCACATATTTATTAGAGAGAAACTCAAAACAAGTTTTTAAAATTTAAGATTATAAATTCGTAGGAAAACTTCATTAAGCTAAATAATATTTCGAAGATCTTTCATAAATAACAAATTAGAATATTAAATGAAATTCCAAGACCATATTATGAAGCATTTTAACCAATAGCTTATAAAAGTTTACTATATTTCGAAAAAAAAAAAAACAAAGTAGCTTATATTAGATTAGATTGTATCCGCAACCATCTACTAAATTGTATGCAAGCAAGTTTACTTCAAATTTGAAAATTTTTAGGTGTTTTCTTCTCCAGTTTTCATGGTATTCCTATAGTTTAGTTTTTTCATTTTGTACTTAGTCTGAAAAATGGGAAGTGGGTTTTGCTGATTTTTGAGTTTCATAGTAAAAATAGCATTTTTGTAGATTTTTGCTAGTTTTTGAGTTTCATAGTGAAAATAGCATTTCTGTAGTTTTTTGCTAATTTTTTAGTTTGACATGGAAAATGCAGGTTCATTTGGTGGGTGGGTACTATGATACAAGGAACAATGTGAAGTTTGGATTTCCAATGGCATTCACCACAAAAATGCTTTCATGGAGCGTGTTGAGTTTGGTGGGATAATAAAGGTGAGTTTCAGAATGCGAAAGAAGCCATCCGTTGGGCCATTGATTATCTCCTCAAAGCTACAACTCAACCAAACATCATTTATGTTCAGGTTTATATATATAATCTACTAATTATGCTATGCATTTGATACTCTTATGTTTTTTCTGACTGAGAACAGCAATGTCATTGCCTTAAGAGAGAAATAATAAATTGGGTTTTGAGGTTTTGTGATTTTTGGGTAGGTGGGTGATGCTAATTAGGATCATGCATGTTGGGAGAGGCCAGAAGACATGGATACACCAAGGAATGTAGCCAAGATAGAAAAAGATGCCAATCTGACTTATGCAAAGGAATTGGTTGCTGATGGCGATGGTTCAAAGTGATGCTTGTAAGTTGTATATTTGGTTCTCTGAATGTTGTTTCATATGGACTTCTTCTAACTATCTTGAAAACTGGGATCTTGAAACTGTTATGCATATAAATTTGCATTTATTATTTTATCTTTTCCCCCTCTTTAGAACTCTCTGTTGGATTGTATTTTTTTATTTCTTTTCATTAATTCAATTTGGTTTTTCTATATAAAAAGAATTTTGCATATAGCATGTAACAAAATAATCTGCCTTCTGGTTGTTTTTATTGTATTTAGCTCTTAAATAATATTGATGAAAAGCTGTCACGGGAAGGCAGGTTTTTGCCTATCCATGACATTTTTTTAAATGATGCACCTATAATGACGGGTAATTCCCGTCATTAAATGTTTTTGTCGCACCTATGATGATGGGGAATCTCCGTCATCAAAAGTATTTTGGCGGCATCTTTTGATGATGGTTTTTAGTAAAATGAGTTTAGATAATAGTCCAATAGATGACAGTCACTTGCCCATCATTAAAGGGTTTTGATGATGGGTTTTCACAATCATCGAAGTCCTTTGTTGTTCTAATGGTTCGTCACAGGGAACTGTTTTTCCATGTAGAACAGTATGGTTCGAAAATATGTTTCAGTAGGAAAACCTCCTCAAAAAATTCTGAAACTTTACATAGTTACTAAAAATACTCTTAAAATAATACTGAAAAAGTTTTAGGTAAAACCGAGTTTATCTGAATATAGAAACGACCCTAAATTTTGATATCAAAAAGCTGTTTTCCCCTGTACAAACCAGAAACTTTCAAAACTAATATAAAATCACAGGGATCGAATTTTAACCTAATATTTCTACAGTACGTGTTTCAATATGTTAAAAATATATCCTAAAACTTTCAGATTTAAAATATTTTGTTTGTGTTCTAAAACATTAAGTCATTCTCACTGTGTACAGAAAATCTGAAAATTCCAGTTTTTATGAAAAGTCCGATTTTTAAAACTAATGTGGGTTTTAAAACTAAGTATTCAGAACTATACAATAAAACGAAAAACTCTATTATTTATGTTGAAAGAAAACAAGGATAACACGAGTTAACCGAAAGTGCGATCCGAAACGACGTCTACATCTTGATCCTCAACCGTCGCTGCCTAGGGCTTAAACATTCTTAAAAAAATAAGGCTCTTAGATGGGGAGCAAGATAGGCTTTTCGTGCAAGGAGGTGTTGCATGAAAGTGTGTGTGGGGGGGGGGGGGNGGGGGGGGGGAGAGAGAGAGAGATGCCAAATACACAAAGGGGGAAAGGGTGATGGTGGTTTGATGCTCACAAGGGAGGGGGAAAGGGTTGCCGCACAACAAGAGAGGGGAAGGGAGTGAAATGAGAGACGAGTTTAAGAACCTTATATATTAGGTTAGCACTTAGGAAACCTACTAAAACTCTAACCCTAAGTGTTTAGGAAAGTTACTAAAACTCTACCCTAAGTGTTTAGGAAAGGAAAACTCGTTTCCTAAAGGGGTGGAGGGTTCGGCCAATGCTAAGGGGAAGGGGAAAAAAATAAAACCCTAGTATACAAAGTCTCAAAGGCTTCAACAACAAACCCTAAAATCAATCAAAATCCTAAAAAAATCGGCACAAAAATAATCCCAAAAATAAATATACTATAACACTAATAACATCAAATCACACTAATAACATGCATATCACATAAAAATTGGTACATGCATCATACAAAATGAAATTAGGCATGGAAGGGGAAATGACCAAAATACACTTATGTTGTCGAGAACATATTTATTTATAAAATCACAAAGGAACCCCTCAAATATCAAAATATAATATATTACATAGTCGAAATATATCATCACATCAATAGAATATAAGAGCTAAAGTTATAACCCAAGACTAAAAAAAACTACTATCATCCCTATCGACCATAAAGTAGGGGTGTTACATCCTCCCCTCCTTATATAAATTTTTGTCCTAAAAAATTTATCGTGGATAGGTCTCAGAAGAGATCTGGATATAACGTTTGAATCTCATCCTCTCGTTCCCAAGTGGCCTCTTCAACTTGATGGTTCTTCCAAAGTACCTTGACCAAGTGGATCTCCTTAGTGTGTAACACTTGCATCTTCCGATCTAAAATTTGAATCAAAATTTCTTCATAAGTTAGATCTTCCTATAATTGGAGCGGCTCATAATTCAGGACGTGCGATAGGTAGGTTGGGAATGTACTTCCGTAAATAGACACATGAAACACATCATTCGTAGACCTACTACAATGTCCATCAATATAGGCTCTCATTTCCATTCTGGAATTTCTAAAGATTGTAGGAGACCGGAAGGGCATTGGCATTCGGCCTTCACTTGTTGACAAGTCAAACATTGCTCTTCAAATTTTGCCATGTCTCTCTTCATTTTAATCCACCAAAAGTGCTTACGTAGGTCCTAATACATCTTTGTACTACCCAGGTGAACTGAGTAGGGAGTGGAGTGGGCTTCTACAAGAATCTCCCTTTTTAGCTCCTCATCTGAGGTATGACAAGCCTGTTGTTGAATTCGAGTATTCCATCTAGAGACAATGAGAAGCCTTTCCTTTTCACACTTCAAATCTCTGATGTAATCTACACTAAGGACGGCTCATTCTGTGTATCATGTATCCTATCTCGAAGTATAGGTCGCATCGTCAATTGAGCAAGCATTGCCAAATTTTTTACGACTAAGATTTCCAACTCCAAACTTTCTAAATGATTTTCTAAGTAGAAATGTGGGCTGCTAGAGAGCCTGATTTCCTACTTAGTGGATCTGCTACCACGTTTGCTTTCCTAGGATGGTAGTTAATTACACAATCATACTCCTTAACCATCTCCATCCATATACGCTGCCTAATATTAAGATCCTTCTGCGTGAAAAGGTACTTCAAACTCTTATGATCCGTGTAGATCTCAGCCTTCATTCTATAGAGATAATGGCACCCAATCTTCAGAGCAAAAACTATTGTTGTGAGTTCCAAATCATGGGTTGGGTAGTTATGTTCATAAGTCTTCAATGGGCTGATACCGATCTTTGCTTAAGTTCCTAGAAACTCTTTTCACACTCGTTTGACCACAGGTATCATGCATTCTTTCTTGTCAACTTAGTCAACGGTGCAGAAATCTTAGAGAATCCCTCCACAAATCTCTGATAGTAGCCTACCAATCCCAAGAAACTCCTAATCTCCTTAACCCTCATTAGACGGTTCCAGTTCATCAGTGCTTCTTTCTTTGCTGAATCCACTGATATACCATCCTTTGAAGATACATGTCCCTAAAGGAAATCTTAGATACCCAAAACTCGTACTTACTAAACTTGACATATAACCTTCGATCCTTTAAAACCTAAAGTGTGGTTATGATATGTTCCTCGTGTTCTCCATCAGACTTAGAGTAGATTAGAATGTCATATATGAAAACAATGGCAAACCGACCTAATAAATCATGAAAATCCTGATTTATCAAGTCCATGAATGATGCTGGGACATTGGTCAAACAAAAAGGCATAACCAAAAACTCGTAATATCCATAAAAAGTACGAAAAGAAGTCTTCGGTATGTCCTCCCTCTTTATTCTTAGTTGATGATACCCTAATCACAAGTCGATTTTTAAGAAAACACAAGGTCCCTGAAGTTGATCAAACAAATTTTCTATTTGGAGAAGAGGGTACTTATTTTTAATGGTAACATGTTCAATTCTCTATAGTTGATACAAAGCTTCATGGGTCCATCTTTCTTCTTCATAAAGAGAACGAGTGCACCCCAAGGTGAGACACTGGGGCGAATAAAGCCCTTGTCCAATAACTCTTGTAGTTGTTCCTTAAGTTCATTTATCTCCGCAGGTGCCTTACGATACAGGGCCTTAGATATTGAAGATGTTCTAGAAATTAACTTGATGTTGAAATCCACTTTTCTAATGGGTAATACTCCTAGAAACATCTTAGGAAAAACTTCTTGGAAGTATTTAACCACCTTTATATTGTTTAGTTCTAACTCCAACTTCCGTGTATCCAACACGCTAGCCAAATAGCCCCAACAACCATTGTTAATCAATCGCATGGCTCGTAGGGGCAAGATGATATGAGGTAGTGCGTGCAATCGTGATCCTTTATCTTTGAAGCTTGACTTGCCTGGAGGGTTAAACATTACCTCCCGTTCATGGCAAAGGATATTGACATTGTTAGAAGCTAGCCAATCCATATAAAAAATAACATCGAAATTGTGCATACTCAACAGAGTAAGAGTAGCCTCCAATATTCTATCAGCAATCGCCACAGAACAAGACTTGATGGCCTTGTCTATATACAAACTACCACCCAAAGGGGTGGACACATAAAGATCAACCTCAAGTTCAATTTCCTAGAGAACTTAGCATTAATAAAGGAATGCATAGGGCCAAAATCAAACAACACAAATGCAACAACTTCATGAATGAGAAGTGTACCTGACAACATATTCCAAGCGTCTTCCAAATCAGCCTTAGTCATGGCATAGAATTTCCCTTGTGCTTCGGGTCCTTCCCAATCCTTTGAGCATTGAACTTTTCTCTCACCCAGGGCAGTCCTTTAGAAAATGCATGGTCTTCCCACAACGGAAACAAGTTCCAGTCACCTTGAAATATTGCCCCACATCATTCTTTTCACAGGTACCATAAGTCTATCTTGGTCTAAGAATTCTTAGATTGATCCTTCTTCTAACTAGAACTCCCTTGAAACTTCCTCTTATAGGAGTTTGAGTTATAGTGATCAGTAGGGTTTGGAGCTCCACTATTCTCATATAGGACTTATAAAGCTTGAAGCACTTCTGCATAAGTCTTAAGCTTAAGCATCCTAACATGCTTGATCCCATCTGGCCTAAGACAACGCTCAAACTCTTGGACCTTACATTCCTCAGTATCAATGACATGTAGGGCAGATCGGGTATGTCTTTGAATTTCCTCTCATACTGCATGGGAGTCATAGTACCCTACATTAGTTGTATGAATTCTGACTTATTTTGTTGCCATACTATGATAGGTAAATACTTCTCGTAGAAAAAATTTTTGAAACAAGGCTAAGCCATTTGGTTCCCATTCACATCCCATGTACATGTAAGCGTTGGGTAACCTCATCATCGTTAGACCCAACCGACTCATCCATATTGTGAACATGTCTTGCTCGAAAATGTTGAATCCCCACCTCTCGGGGAAAACTGTAGCTACAGGAGGATACTACCCCCTTATATGTTGGGGGTTATGCCCTCAAAATATGTGTATTGACATTTTGATATGAAATTTAATGAGGATTACATTTTTTTATAATTGTTCTTTTAAATTATTGTTAAATAATTTATATAAATATCTGAAAAATTTTCATATTAATTAATGAGACTTATGATCTTGTATTGGTATGAGAGGATTAAGATCATATATAATAAATAAAAATATCAGCAACATATTAAAGTATGAAATCTTTAATGAATGGTTGCTAGTACAGTTGACTAAGTATTATAAATATATGTGATCTAGATCCAAATCATTGATGTGGATAGATATCTTAGTGAATGTACTTTATATAATACGATTATATATGACAGAACCGATGTGAATTAATATCTTTATCAACATGTTGTTTATCATAAAGATTTATACACATCAATTTGATGATCATATGTAGTAGATCAGTCTGAATCCTGAGTAGTCATGAACTCCTATGCATGTCTACTGGATAGTTTGATTTACTCGTTAAGGTTTGTTTGTAAAATAAGCTAATGACTTCTGTTTTGGAGATTCAGTGATGTGGATGACTAAGAACATGATCTTATAAAATTTGGAATCTAAGTTTTCCTAACGGATCGTATATTGGTTTTCTTAAGTGTTAATTCTGGAATTGAATGGTTATGAGCTCAAATTTATAATAAGATTATAAATTAGTCATTCACTAGTGAGATTAATGGTACTTAAAGATCAATAGATATTTAAAGGGGTAAAATGGTATTTTTGAACAACTCTAATTTACGAACTAATAATTATAAGACAGAACTATAGGAAATGATTATATTAGTGGACTATATGAGAATACTCTGTAAATATATTATATAATCACTAAGAGTTCAATTCCATATTTATAGTGGAGAAATAATGAAATTAATAAATAAGATTATTTAATTAATAATCTAATTTATTGGAGCTTAGGATTATAGGTTCATGGTCCCCAAGTCACCTCTCTACTATGCAGTCTAGAGTGTGAATATTTCAGCACATGAGAAAATGACTGACTTGCAAAAAGAATTTTTATTCTAGGGTAAGTACATAATTATGAGATAATTATCTGTGATTAATTAATTGATCTTATATATATATATAAATTTTGGAAATTATGTATATATAAATAATGAACGATTATTTTTCTAATTATCAATAAGTGAGATAGAATATCTAATTTGTGAAATGAGATAATTAAATTATTATTAGATAATAAGTTGAATCAACTAAATCTGTTATTTGTAAAACGCCAGAAAATTTAGTTGATAGGGATAATCAGATATGTTAATTTTGAATTAACTGATATCTAGATATTTATCTTATTAAAATAAATATTTAATTTACGATAATTCCCACATGTCAATCACTGATTAGGTTTTAGAGATTGACATGAACTACTATAGTGCCACATGACACTACAATAATGAGGGTGCAACACTGTAGTGCCACACGACACTACAATGGTGTTGTGAGACACAGTGTCGTGGGTCCCATTACAATTGATAATTTTATAATTAAATGTTATTTCAGTTTATCCCGAAAGTCTGATACGTCATTATCTAGAAAATATACAGATATTATTCCCATGGCCTTAGTTGATGTATTAGTTCACCCAGTTCATAAAAATTTGAATTGGGAACACAATTGGTGTTAGAGAGATTTTCTCTGTGATTAATAGTTAATCAAAACTCTGAAAGAATGATCGTCATATTTTTTTAGAGAATCGCCTCACTAAAATCATTCTCAGTAAATCTCTAAAATCTCATGTGTTGAGTACATCTAAAGACTGAAAAAAGTGTCTTGTAATATTCTTCGTGCCGACCTACATCCTAATGCGTTGAGAATTGACTTAAAAGATCTTGATCTCACTGATCTTTGCAACGGTTTCGTGGAATGGAGGATTGATCGAGTCTACAAGAGGTATATGATTCTAACATTGTATGTTGTAGATTTAAGGTATAAATATATAATAAATCCTGACTGATTGAAAAAAAAATTCAATAAAATTTTTTTGTTAGTTATCGTGACGTTGCGCAAATTTTATTTTATTAAAAGATTCGATCTTTATTAAAAGTTTAATTTTTACATGGCCTCGAGCCACACATTTTTATCACGCACGCGCCACGATGACCAACATTATGGTCGGTGCTTAAGCATGATTATGTGCTCCTATCCTGATGATCTGTGGATTCCATACTATAATTAGACGTCTACGATTCAGGACTAGTAACATCCTTCTTGTAAATCTTGTAGGAAGTGGGGAGAAATTTGACCCTGCGCCAGAAATTTCTCCGTCACTAATTGTCGATCTAGAGTCGTTTGAAAAATTCATAGCTAAGACAATCACATGATTCAATCAATGTCACATACCAATAACCCAACACTATTTCCTAGACATAAACATAATTCAACCATAAATTATGGTATGGACTTTTTAGTAAATACATTTGTCTATAGAATTGTATTTGCTTTGATACCAACTGTAACAGTCAGAAAATTTATCCAAAATTATCTTTAATAATTTATACAAATAAAATAAAACGCGCAGAAGCTTGGTCAATTTTTTTTAAAACCAACGTTGGAAATTAAAACAAACAAAAATTGATTTATTACGAAAAAATTAAAAACATCATATAATGGTAGATTACTACGTCAAAATTGTCTAATGAAAGAAAATAAATACAAGTATTTAAACTTCAATGAAACAAAATAAAACTTCTAGTTTCCAAAATGACTTTGACTCAATCTTGTGCCAGAGACTCTAGACTTCATCCGAAACGAAAGCATATTCCTCATCTCAAAATTTTAAAAAATAAAATGGAGTGAGTATAAAAATATAATCAGTAAGTAAAACTGTACAGACATAAAGGCAATCACATACATCTCATATATTTTTATCTTATAGAGTTTTACATTCAAAAATTATCATTCATTCAGGTCGTTCATATCTTTCCTTACATAGACGTTGGCCAACTTTTGTTTGAGCTCACCACCACACCCATATCAGAGTAGAATTACTTGTGAGAAAGGTTAATTAGTTCGTAAGGTACGTACAAGTGACGTATCTCACGAGTACCATTCTGCACCCTCAGAGGGTTGGAACCAGTTTCAATTATTTCCTTCCCACAACACTGACCATAACATATTCAAAGACCCTCTCTCGAAGGACGAGGTAACATATAGACATTTCCCGAAGGACAAAACAACCAATAGCAGAGTTGATGGGTATGTGACTCTAACAGTGCACAATATTTTATGTTACATTATCACACAATAGTCTTTCTTATCTTACATTTCGTTTCTTTGGTAAGATTCAGAATCATACAAGTACATTATCATCCGAAAAAAGTACCACAAGACAACAATATACATCACAAAATAATAACCAAACAAGGAATATAACTCAACATTTATTCTGCGATTTTCAAACATAGCAAAAAAAACACTAAGATTTCACTTACCTGATTTCTCACTAAAGAAATTACAAAAGTGAAACTCCTGAAACCAATAGCACAATTCTACCCAATACAATATGGTATAAAATTGAAAACTAACACTAAGCGTTGACTCGGTAAAAATTGACACAACTTAAACAAGGGTTTCCTAAAAATTATAAACATCTTGCTGGATGACCTCAAATATATGATGGATTCACATAATTAATATCATAATATTCTAAGGTGGATAGGATTGTCAAAATGTGAAAACTAGTTCATCACAAAAAAACTGTTTTGCCTAGTACAGCAATATCGTTCAAAAATATGTTTCAGTAAGAAAACCTTGTTGAAATATTCTGAAAGTTTACAGAGTTACTAAAGATACTCTTACAATAATACTTTAAATTACTTAGGTCAAACCTACTTGATCTCAATACATAAACAACCCTAAATTTGAATATTGAAAAGCTGTTTTCCCCTCCTGTACAAAACATAAATTTTCAAAAATTATATAAAATAGCAGGGATTAAATTTTAACCTAATTTTTCTAAAGACCATGTTTCAATATGTTAAGAAACTAACCTAAAACTTTCAGATTCAAAATATTTCGTGTGTGTTCCAAAACATTAAGTCATTCTCACTGTCTAGAGAAAATCTAAAAATTTCAGTTTTTATGAAAAGTTAGATTTTTATCATAAACGTTTCTTTCTTATTTGAAAACGATTCATGGAACATAAATGATCATAATATGGGTGTTAAAACTCAGTATTATTCAGAACTATGTAATGAAACGTGTGGAACAAAACTATATAATTTATGTTGAAAGAAGAGAAGGATTGCATGAGTTTACTGAAAGTGCAATCCGGAGCAACGTCTACATCTTGAGCCTCAACCATTGCTTCCCAGAGCTTAGACATTCTTAGAAAAATAGGGCTCTTAGATGGGGATCAAGAGATGCTTTTCGTGCAAGGAGGTGTTGCAAGAGAGAGAGAGAGAGAGAGAGAGAGAGAGGGAGAGAGAGAGAGATGTCGAATACACAAACGGGGAAAGGGTGATGGTGGTTTGATGCTCACAAGGGAGGGGAGAAGGGTTGCCGCACCAACACAAGGGAGAGGGGGAGAGACTTGCTTCCCCACAAGAGAGGGGAAGGGATTGAAATGAGAGAGAAGAGTTCAAGAAGCCTATAGATTAGGTTAGCACTTAGGAAACTTACTAAATCTCTAACCCTAAGTGTCTAGGAAAGTTACTAAAAATCTACCCTAAGTGTTTAGTAAATGAAAACTCATTTCCTAAAGGGAGGGGGTTCGGCCCATGCTAAGGGGAAGGGGAAAATAAAACCATCCAAGGCTTCAACAACAAACCCTAAAATCATTCAAAACCGTCAAAAAATCGGCATAAAATAATTCCCAAAAAAATTCCTATAACCCTAATAACATAAAATCACACTAATAACATGTGAATCACATAAAAATTTGTACATGCATCATATATAACAAAATTAGGTGTGAAAGGGAAAAATGACCAAAATACCTTTATGTTGTCGAGAACATATTTATTTATAAATTAAAAAAGGAACCACTCAAATGTCAAAATATAATATATTATGTAGTCGAAAGAAATCATCACATCAATAAAATATAAGGGCTAAAGTTATAACTCAAGACTAAAAAAAATTGCCCTCCATAAAGTAGGGGTGTTACACACCTATCATGTGGTCATGAAATTCCAACCCTCGCAGGCATAGGTCTGGTAAAGGGGGGCCAGAAGATGTTGAGGGAATGTTATGCAATGGACCTCAAGAGGGAGGATTTGGTGGCCATGATTTGCCGCCCAATAAAGAAAAAACACCAGGGTGAGGTAGCAGAACCGTCTGAACCAGTGGGTCTTTCCCCCAAGCAGTGAGAAATGGTATCCTAGGTCAGGCCGGCGATGGCCTAAAGCATGAGGAAAAGCTATCCTTAAAAAGATGGAAGGGTAGGCAACAACCCCCCAAGGCAAGAAGCACCCCAAGAATTATAGTAAAGAGACCATGTAGCCAGACAACATTTATCAAATATACAGGCTAATTCTCTCACAAAAAGATGTCACAAAAAAAAGTGATGTCTGACTTGCATTCTAGCTCGTCAGGCGAGAAAACAAGAGACTCTAGCCATAGCCGGAATGCCTGGAGAAAACAAGATGAGAATATAAGAGACTCTAGCTAGAGCAAAAATGCCTCGCTAAACATCAAGGAAAAAGTGTTGTCTAGCTTGCACTCTAGTTTGCCAAATGAGAAAATAAGAGATTCTGACTAGCAGAAATGCCTGACAAGATATCAAGGAAGAAAGTGATGTCAGGCTTGCACTCTAGCTCATCAGATGAGAAAATAAGAGACTTCAGCCAGAGTAGAAATGCCTGGCTAGATGTCAGAAGGAAAAAAGTGATGTCTAGTTTGCAGTTTAGCTCGCCAGACTAGAAAATATGAGACTGAAGTTAGAGTAGAAAATGCTTGGCTAAGGCATCGAGACGACTTGTAGTAGGTCTGCAGCCCCAAACCTACTCCAAAGGGGGCAACACTTGAAGGAAAAGGAAAAAACTTCCCAAATAAGAGTGACTCATGTGTTTGTAGTAGGTCTACAACTCCAGACCTCCTCCAAAGGGGGCAGCACTCGAAAGGAAACAAGATCTAAAGTCTAGAAAGATTTAATTTAATGGAAATGACTTGAATGATACTTGGGTATTTAAATCCTTCAGATCTAAATACTTAGTGAGTGGTATAGGCATATATGCTCACGTTGTAAACCCATTTGCTGGAACTTAAAGAAGAAGACTCTAATCTGAATTAAGCTTAGACATAAGTTAATTAGGTTTAGAGTTGATAATCGCAACGATGGAAGTCCATTGTGCTTTCGAGCTAAGGTTAATACTATTAGGATGTTGTAGCAACAAGAACAAAATTAATTAGAAAAATTAATGGATAGAGGATGTAACAATTCTAGCTCACTTCAACACTAACACTCTATTAATATCAACTTCACTTCATACCCTGAAAGTGTCATTTTAAATCAATTTACTTAGCATTATTATTTCCTGCTTTAATCTTGAACCAATTGAACATAACCACACTACTGCTATTGTTTTGTTTCACAATTAGATTAGAGTTGGTCTATATTATTGCATATTTCTCATTAGTCCATGTGGGATCGACACTCACTTATCACTTTATTACTTTTTAATGACATGTGCACTTGCATATACACATCACAAACAAGTTTTAAGCACTGTTGTCGGGGACTAAAGAAGGAATATCATTATTTAGATCAATTTAAATTTAATTTGTGAGTTTTGGTACTGAGATTGTTGTTACGGTTCTATTTCAGGAAAGTGACATTTATTATATGTGTAGATGTTAGAAATCCACGGTCGACAATTAGCCACGTGTCACTTTGAATGTCGCCTGATGAAGACGAGGAGGAAAAAGAATGTGAAGATATTAGCTTGATACCGGGGTGGTGCCTAACCTAATACACTCTGACGCTCAAGTCAGTGAAATGAAGAAAAGGAAGAATGTAGAGAGTTTTGAGTCAGTCATACCTTGTTTGAAATTTGTTCGCCTTTATATAGATAACTCAGCATCCATATCCAAATCATGTCCTAATGTACGACTCAGTCATATTTTGGCCTTATTCTGTCTTGTATGAGATTCGACCAAATTATAACTTTATGCCATCTTGTATAAGGTTCAGCCAAATTATGACCTTATACGTCCCTTCGTATGAAGTTCAGTCATAATTTAACATTATTTCATTTGTAATCAATTATTTTGGGCTTTGTAAAGGACATTTATATAGGAATTAGGCCGAGTGGGCCTTTATGCGTGAGATCTATAATACAATTTATGGGCCCTCTACAGTTCGTCCCCACTTCTAGAGTCCAAGTGAATACTTGAGACTCTTTGAAGTATTTTTTTTAAATGATTGAAAAGTGTATATCGTTCACGAATAATCCTTAGACCTTTGACTAAACATTTTTCCAATGTCAAATCGTCAGTTGGTTATGTACTGCAGAGATAAACCATAATCAAATCCTATGATCCATCTGTAATCGAGTCTTGTGGTGAGGTTTTGGTAACTATGATGATCATGGCAACGGTGGCGAACATGTGTGCTTTATGTGTCATATTTATGGCCGTTAAGTGAACTTCTTGGAAACTCAAATGACATGGATAGTGATTTTTTGTGCTTTCATCCATGTCCAATAATTACTTCATGAAATGCTTGTGACCGTTAGATGAGAGTATGGACATTGAAGGGATGAGTAATGACATTGACATGGATAGTGATCCATGTGAATGCAATCTATCAGTTTAGATGAGTGTCATATGGCATGATCTTGGTTGTTAGTTCAAGATTTCACCTCTTATGTAACTTTTCTTCGTCATTTTCACTTTCACCACAACTCCAATTTCTCATTTTCAAATCACTTTTCCATCCTTTCATTCTTCCAAGGTATTTTGTTGACCTTTAACCAGCGAACTTTCCCATGAGAGTTCTGACGATTTTCTTGCGAGTCCTCCGGTGATTTTTCCTGCGAAGGCTCCGGTGATTTTTCTGACGAAGGTACTTCTATCTTACCTTGCCATACTTTTCACTAGTTACTTTCAAGTGACTACTTCTTCAACATCTTCCAATTCCTATCATATGTCAGATTTTGTCGCCCAAAAACTATCCTAAGAAGAGTCTATGGAGTCTTTACAAGATTCTTCTTCATCCGATTTTGAGTCTGTTACTTATGGATCTCATTTTGAGGAGCGTGTTGAAACTTTATTTCAAGGTGTTCCAAATGGCAAGCAGCCTTCCTAAAAAATGTGTCATCCTGACCATAAAATATTATGTGAGCAATATGGTGTTCCTAGTTCCATCGAGTTGCGTGCCCCTGATCAAAATGAGTGAGTATTGTCAGAATTGGAAGGTTGAGTTACGTTCTATGAGTTTTCGTTGCGTTGGGTTAACTTCCATTTTCCTTTTCACCCATTTAGCCATGTGGTATTGAAATTTTATAACTTAGCTCCTACTCAGCTTCTTCTGAATGCATGGAGAGTACTCATTTTTTATCATCCGCGGCCATAAAACTGGTGTCGGGACTTCAATAAGTATGTTGAGAGGTTGATTCTCCTTAGTTCAGCATCAAAAGAAATCTAGTCAGTACTCTTTTAGTCATAGGGGTGGTTTAGATCTCATTCGCCAACTTCCCACTAGTAACAAGCACTTTAAGCCGTGATTCTTTTGGGTTCAAGGTCCTTGGGAATATGGTTCAGATGAGCATGTTCATGATGTTCATGGAGGACTAAATGGGGTATCCCATGTATTTAGATACTTACTTTTCTTGTAATGTATATTCTCATTATGTTGTGTGATTGAATCTGTATCTTTTGCAACAATCGACTCGACTGCTTGTATTCCAATATTGAATCTTCTCGATGTCTTCTTCATGCGTACTACACAGTAACTGATCACAATGGTGAAATTTTATGTTTCGTGGATAACCTTAAGGATGCAGGGCTTTGGCATTGTGTAGAGCGTAATCCTGAAGGTATTCCTTACTTTTCGCTTGAGTTTAATAGTTTAATAGTAGATAGAAGTGCATCACAATTTTTGTATGGAAGTTACTCCTTTTTTGAAAGTGACCCGCCCTTAAACGAACTCAAAAAAAATTCCCTTTAGTCATGGCATATGTGATAAAGAATGCCCCTCCGTTGACCAATATTGAAGAAGTGAAGAAGAAAGCGAGGGCTAGCATAAAGAATGCTCCTCCTTTGGACAATATCGAGGAAATGAGGAGAAAATACTGGGCTAAGGCTACTGGGAAAAAAGAAGCAAAAGGTCGAAAATATACCTAAGGTAGGAAGGATAGAGAGTTCAACCCCAATCCTTTCTTAAACAGTAGTGACCGATCTTGATTCTCGTGGTTCAAAATGGATGAGATCAGAACAATTAGTTGTGCTTTCTCTGCCAGCTACATCTGTTGCTTCTTAGTCACAACGTCCATCTGAATGACTTCTCATCCTTATTGCTCCAGACTCGTCATTTCAAGAAGAGAATAAGTCGAGTGAAGTTCTGATGCAAAACATTTACTTGAGTCATGATAAAAAAATCTTGTCTTCAAAGGAGGATGATTAATTTTATCTTTTAGCTGTTGCGCAATCAATAAAGGTTACCTTTCTTTCCCTCTCTTATTCTTTTGGCTACTTGGTACATGATTACTAACATAATATTTCTTCTTGTAGGTCTCTCAATCTCTTTTGGACCTATATAACCAGGCTATTCAAACGTAAAAGGGTAAGCCAGAAATTGAGAATGATTTGAAGGTGATGAGAGTTGAACTTAAGCTTGTCAAGGCTAAAACAGAAATTTTGAAAGATAAAGTGGTCAGATGGAGCAAGAGAAAAATAAGACCCATTCACAATTGATCATGACAGAATCAAAACTGGACGACATGCCTTGCGAGCGAGATCAACTTTTATTAGACTATGGTTGCTTAAAGGAGAAAGTGAGAAGGTTGGAGGAGAGCGAGACTGAGTACAAAGAAGAAAGAGAGAATCTTTATTACATCAGAGAAGTCGCAGGAAGAAATATGATGAAGACGGAATGTAAAGATGGAAAAGCAAAGACATGGTCACCGATCACACTTGTAGTTGAAGAAGAGAATGATGACGAAGACGACGCCGAGGAAGATGACAATGATACCAACTTGATGAGGCAATGAATTCTTTTACATATTTGAACTTTCCCTTGCACATGCTTCTGTAGCCAAAGATGTATCTACTCTTATTGGAGATTCTAGGACTTCAGATGGTAGTGTTACAGATGTCCGCCATGACTTATGTTACGCATTCGTAACTTTTCTTATACTGTTTCTTTGAATATTTTTTATTAACAATCATGTTGAACTTCTGCTTACTTTATTTCCCCATGAATTTTTATAAAGTAAGCCTATGATCATGTCAAACCTTGGAAGCTTGTTTTTGAATGAACTAATGAATTTCACTCTCTTTTTTCAATTGTGTTAAGAAAGTTTAATATTTTGTTCATGGTTGCAACTTTTCTTTTAGTGTTGTCAGTCTAGTAATAACTTGAGGCTGAAAGTATTTGAAGCCTTATAAAATTGATGGCATTGTTGTCAAAGTTGAGATGCTTGACTCCATGCAGCAGAACTTTTAGTGGGCTAAAGGCTGAAATTGGCTAGGGCCGAATGTCGAACTTCATCAAGTTGGGACTTTTGTGCCTCATCCTATTGAATGAGGTCTTAATGCCAGATTTTTTTGATTAAGGATTTGATGGGCGTAGGGTCGATAATGGTTAGAGCCGATTTTCCTAGTTGTATAGGGGCTAGGACTTTATTCAAAATTTTGATTGAATCATGTTTGTCATCGCGTTCGTTATTTTTAATTCGACATTGCTGTTTTTCTTGTCATTATCAAAATATATAAATAGAGAAATAAATTAAGGTTAACCATCCTAGGGAAAAGGCATCATTTTATCAATCATATGCTGAAAAAACCCCAAGTAGCATTTTTATTAATATTTCAATGATAGAAAAAGATAACAAGGAATTCAACTTAGTCGTTAAAAGGCCAAGGTATGAAGTAAGGCTATTAGTGGATTGCATTCCAATTTCTTGGGATTATGTGACCGCTCACATCTTCAATGGTATATGCCCCTAGCCTCATGACTTGTATAATCTTGTATGGCCCTTCCCAGTTTGGGCCGAGCTTGCAGCACCAATTTCTTGAGTGTTTTGAAACACCCTTCATAATAATCAATCACCACTGCAAATTTTCCTAATTTGACCTTAATATTGTAGTGCCTTGAGATGCGTTGCTGATAATTCTTGAACTTTATTAATGCGACTTCCCTTTTTCTCTTCTAAGTTATCAAGAGCTTTTTTAATCACATCTTCATTTTGGGATATGTTTGTAGACTGAGTTCTATAGGAGGGAAGACCAATTTTCACTGGTATGATGAATTTTGGACCACAAGTTAAAGGTGTTTCTCCGGTAAGTGTCCGCCTGGTGGTGCAGTAAGACTACAAAACTGTTGTAAACTCTTCCACCCATTTTCCTTTAGCCTGATTGAGTCTTTTCTTCAGAGTATCAACTATCGTTTTGTTCGTAGGTTCAACTTGTCCGTTTGCCTGTGGATGACGTGACGTCGAATATCTGAGTTGAATATTTAGATCTCTGTAGAAGTTTTTTAACACACTACCAATAAATTGAGGTCCATTGTCAATCACAATTACTCTCGGAATGGCCAATTGACAAATCACATGTTTCCAAAAAAATCTTGACATCTAGCTCATTGAAATTTGCATATGCTTCGGCTTCCACCCACTTAGAGAAATAGTCGATTACCAATAGACAAAAGCATGTTTGAGCAGGCGCATAGGCATGAGGCCTATTATATCCATCCCCCACTACATGAACGGCCAAGGCACTAGGATTGGATTTAAATCTTCTATTAGCAGGTGCATGATTGGTGCGAACCAGTGACATTTTTCACATTACCGAGTATACTCAGCTGCGTCTACTTCCATTGTCGGCCAGAAGTATCCCATCGTTCTAGCCTTATATGCTAGTGAGCGTGCCCCAGAGTGATTTCCATATTGGTCTTCATGTAGATCTGCTAATTCATATCGTGCTTCTTCCTTATTGAGACATCTAAGGTATGGACCATAAATGATCGTCTGTAAAGTACTCCTTTTATGATTGAGTATCGAGATGCTTGCATCATAATCTTCCTCGCCTATGTCTTATCTTCAGGAAGTTCTCTATAAGAAATGTATCTTTTGATTGGATCTACCCAACATTCTTCAAACATAGGTGGTTCTATTGATAAGGACTCATTGATCATGATTGGAGATTCTTGGTTACTTGTCGAGTGACGTATGGTGGGTGCTGCCAGATACTCTACTGGGATCATTCGCCTTAAATTTGTATTGATGGCCGAGGCCAAGTTGGCCAAAATGTCAGCATGACTATTCTCGCTACAAGGACGTTGTTGTATGTTGAACCCTTGGAAAGAATATTTAAGTTGTTGTGACACCATGTGGAGATATGAGCTCATGCGAGTATCTTTAGCTTGGTAATTCCCGCTGATTCATAATCAATTGTGAATCGTTAAAGATAGTTAGAATGGATGTCCCAATAGTCTTAGTTAAGTTCATCCCTGCTATCAAAGCTTCATATTCAGCTTCATTATTGGATCTGCAGAAACTGAACCTGAGTGATTGTTCAATGATTTCTACTTCAGGAGTTTTCAATATTAATCCTGCTCTGCAACCCTTAGCATTTACCGATCCGTCCACGTACAAAACCTATTCATCATTTTCATTGGGATATGTCATAATGGCATCAACAACCCCATCTCTCGCGAGTGAAGATTTTTTACCTTCAACTTCTAACACCTTTGTCATCTCCACAATAAAATTAGCCAAGGCTTGAGCTTTGATTGTGGAATGTGGTTTATAAGATATATCAAACTCTCCTAACTCCAACGCCCATTTCATGAGTCTTCCTGACATATCAGGCTTGGGAAGCACAACTTTTAGGGGACTATTAGTGCGAACAACTATAGAATGGCTTTAAAACTAAGGCCTGAGTTTCCTTGCTGAAGTGATGAGTGCAAGGGCGAGCTTCTTCATTTGTGATAGTGAGTTTCTACATCCAGTAGAACATGACTTGTATAATATATCAATTTATGCTCGCTGCCATCCTCACGAATCAAAATGAAGCTAATTGTCATGTCGTAAACGGCCAAGTAAAGATACAAAGTCTCCCCATCTTTTAGGTTTTCCAATAGCAGAGGTGCGGTCAAATAATGTTTGAGATCTGAAAAAGCTTTATCGTATTCCTCTATCCATCCAAACTTTTTTCTTCCCTTTAGGATGTTGAAAAATGTAAGCATTTGGCCGATGATCGTGAAATGAAACGATTGAGTGTGGCCAATCTTCTCGCATGTCTTTGCACTTCCTTGATATTCTTATTTGCTGGCATGTCCAGCACTGCCCGGATCTACTCTAGATTGGCTTCTATACCATGTCATGTTACCAAGTGTCTGAGAAACCTTCCTGAAGATACACCAAAGGTACACTTTGTGGGATTAAGTTTCATTTTATACTTATTTAAGTACCTTAAAAGTCTGCCGAAGGTCTTCCACGTTGTCCTCAGCTATGAGAAATTTGATGAACATGTCTTCAATATACACTTCCATTCTAGCTCATATGTGCTCTCTGAACATAAGATTGACAAGTTTGCTGATGAGTCACTCCAACGTTCTTTAGGCCAAAAGGCATGACTTAATACGATAAATTCCCCACTTCATGATGAAGGTCATTTTTTTCTGATCTGATGGATGCATGAGTATCCGATTACAACCAGAAAAAGAAACCATAAACCTAAGCATGTCGTGACCGAAGTTGCGTCTAGCAACTGAAGTTGATACAAATTCTCCATTTTTCATTCTTCTTTTTTACTACTACGACATTTGCTAGCCAATCTGGATATTGAACTTGTCTGATAAATCCAACATTGAGAATTCTCTCCACTTTGTCATTGATTATGGCATTGTGCTCTAGAGTGAACTTTCACTTTTATTTGCCTCACTGGTTTATAAGTTGGATCAACTTCTAACTTATGAGTCATGACGCTTGGGTCTATACCTGGCATGTTAGTACTGGACCATGTGAAGGTGTCACAATTTTACATCAAAAATTCCACGAGCTTTGTCTTTAGACCTTCTTCTAATCCTATTCCGATCTTGATAACTTTTTCAAACATGGAAGCTTGGATGCATACTTCCATTGTTTCCTCTATGGTGGGGTTATTTGGTCTGTCAACCTGTAGGTTTTTTAATCGAGATTTTGATTCGACTTGCTCTAATTTCTATTTGATTATGGATGCTTTCAAACTTGTGATATGGCAGCTTTTGGAAGTGACCTAATCGCCACGTATCTTCTGGATGCCATCATGGGTTGAAAATTTGATTGTTTGATGGTATGTCGAAGGAACGACCCTCACTGAATAAATCCATGGCCGACCGGGGATCATATTGTACCGAGAATCTGAATCCAAAACTTGAAGTTTTGTGAGCGTATTGTCCCCATTTGCTATGACTAGAACATTAATACTTCTGGAAGACTTGGTCATGGCTCTATTGAATTCGATCAACTCTGTCTCGGGTCCATCTCGGGTCTGATAATATTTAGTTTTTCTATTCTCATTTGTTCGAATGTTGGGAGATAGATAACATTCATCACACTTCATGGGTCCACCAAGATGTATTTCACTTTTAAATTAGCTATGTCTAGAGAAATTACTAAGGCATCATCATGTTGTTGGTGGACTTCTTGTGATTCCAACGAAGAAAAACAAATGTTTGGGTCTTGGTCCAATTTGTGTGGGGCATTAAGATTGAGAACTGGGAGCCTAGCTACTCTGACAAGATTTTTCCTTGCTGTGAATGACATTCCATTCATACTTTCTTTATGTGTAACATTGATAATTCTTCTTTCAGTCTGAACAGCCACATAAACTTCTTTCATGGCTTTGGTCTTTTATCATCTCCTTCAATGTATTTTCTAAGGTGCCTGTGCTTTATAAGTTCTTCAATTTCTCTCTTCAAATGCCTACACTCATCAGTTTTATAGTCATAATCTCTGTGAAAGTCACAGTAACTGTTTGGTTCATTCATTTGATTGAGTGGGCCTATCATCTTTCTCAACCAAGAAAAATACTATATCTTTGACCTACGCTACAAGGTCAGAATATGATATATTGAGCGGAGTTATTCAGAATGAATTGTTTCCATCTCCTTGCATTCTCCTATTATCCATCTAATCTCAAGACATTTTCTTGTCTTATCTAGCTAAGTCATTATCCCGGTCATATCTATATCTTCTCTCCTTGCCATTTCTATTTTCTTTTTTTAGGGAATCTTGTCTTGATCTCCTATTTTTGCCTTCGGCCCCTGAGTTGCATCTGGTATGAGAACCTCGACGGTCAACTTTCTCCCTCACATATTCTTCTAACAACACAAACGTACGCGCTCGTTTAAGGGAAGATTCCATGGTGATAGTTCATTTAGCACCATTGATTCATAAATGTTTGAAAAAAAGAAGACCACTTACAAAGGCATCTGCGGCCGTAGAATCGTCGTAATTTAGTATTCTTATTTTTTCCTAGGTAAATCATTTTATGTATTCTTTAATACTTTCATCAACAACTTGTATGACCCTGTAAAGATGGTGAGATTGATGAGGGGCCTTTTTACAAACTCCATGTTGAGTAACAAATGCTTCAGCGAGTTAACAAGAAGATGATATTGAACTTGACTCCAAAGTGTCGAACCAGGTAAGGGCATGTCCCGTAAGGCTCGATGCAAATAGCCTACATAGTATTGCATCTAATCGATCATGGAGAATTCCCGCCATAGTCATAGCTTTCTTATAATGGGTAATATGATCATATGGATCTTTGGATCTGTCATACTACTGGAAAGTTGGTGTGGTCAAACATTTTGGCCGCTCAACCACCAATATCTCCTTGACGAATGGTGATTTCATCATAGCATAATTCAATTTTGGGGGATTTCTGTTCGTATTGTGCATTTGTGGCCTTGCTTGGATTTTAAGAAAGAAAAAATTGTATAAATAAAATAGGTTAAGAGAGCTACTCTACTTTAGGCTGCTGAGTAACCGGGTACTTTTATCACCAATGTTGTCAATCACATCAAAAGACAGTCAGAGGAATGAGCTTGCTATAGCAATAAAAGAAGTAGCAATTAAAAGAGTTAGCAGCCTTGGTTGTTATATTACTGAGTAACTGGGTATCTTCAACACAAGTGCTGACTATTCGCGTAAAAATGCAGTATAACATAAGAGTTATTCTAATCCTCATAAAAAAAGAGAAAGAGAAAAAGAAAGAAGAAGAGTAGCCAAATCAATAAAAAAAATTGCAGCTTAGTATGTATAATTCCCTTGCTTTGAGAAGCAGAACTGTTTAGGTTTGGGGGAGTGGCAGTGTGTCTAGGCCTATTTCTTTTGAGTTAGCTCTTTGTGTAGGTCTTCATCACTCGAGGACGAGTAATAGTTTAAGTTTGGGGGTGTGATAACTCTAAGATTTTAGAGTTATCCTTGCATTTCTATGTTTAAATTATTGCTTATCTCAGGGTGATATAGTATTTTATTACTTAAGTTTTAGTAATTTCTTTCTTATTTAGCTTTATGTATAGTTTAGCTGCCTTGCTAGCAGTCTGAGCGATTCTGAGCAGTTTTATGCATAAGTTATGCTTCTTCTATGCAAGTTCTCTTGGAAGCTTGGTGGCTAGAGAAATGTTGTAGCAAATTATGTCGCTTATATAGCAAAGTTTGTGCATATTTGCAAAGAGGATTTGTCGTGTAGTCCAGCTGAAGCGGAAAAGCAAAGCAAATCCTGTGCGCTCAGAAATCATTAGCCAGATGGCATCGCCTTTGCCAATGGTCCCCGTTGCACCTTGGTTCGCCACCCGTCGTTGCAAGGAGCTGAAACCCTAATCATGTTGCCTTTATTTATAATAAGTACACCTTTTATGACAGGGATCTGACACTATTGCTGGTACAAAAGAAACATTCTGCAGAAGGAAAGGAGAGGAAGAGGACGGAAAAGGAAAGAAAGAAGTAAGGAAGAAGACAACTAGAGAATATTCGTTTATTCCTATTTCTCGTTCTTCTTGTTTTAGCTTCATTTATTCTCTGTATTTTCTTTATCTTATTTCTTTCTCTACTAGATAATTATGGAAATGGGTTTATTCGATTCTGTTCTTAAGCTCGTTATGAGCTAAACACTAAAGTTAGTATGGTAGTGAATCTTGAAGTTGCTTTTTCTGATTAAGGATGCTTAATGTTTAGTTTTCAATATTGATTGACCATCTTTAGTGTAATGCGAGTTAGATTAAAGTCTGGAAATATTTAATTTAATGAAAATGACTTGAATGATAATTGGGTATTTAAATCTTGTAGATCTAAATACTTAGTGACTAGTATAGGCATATTAAGCCTTATAAACCCATTTACTGAAACTTAAAGAAGAAGACTCTAATCTGAATTAAGTTTAGACCTAAGTTAATTAGGTTTAGAGTTCATAATCGCAAGGATGGAAGTCTATTATGCTTTTGAGCTAGGGTTAATGATATTAGGATGTTGTAGCAACAAGAACATAATTAATTAGAGAAAGTAATGGATAGAGGATTTAACCATACTAGCTCACTTCAACACTAACACTTTATTAATATCAACTTAACTTCATACCCTAAAAGTGTCATTTTAAATCAATTTACTTAGCATTATTATTTTCTGCTTTAATCTTGAACCAATTGAACTTAACCATTGCTACTATTATTTTTATGTTTCACAATTAGATTAGAGTCGGTCTATATTATTGCATACTCTCGTTAGTCTCTAAAGAGATCGACAAGCATTTATCACTTTATTATTTGTTAATGACACGTGCACTTATGTATACACATCATACAACACAGGCCAGTAGCTTCCCCTACTCTGATTTCCTGACGGAAAGGCAACGCACGCCCTTCTCTGTTCTCGACATATCCATCACAATCCTTCATTAGGTGGCAGAGTTTATGTAATGCCCCGATCTCCGAGGGTTAAACATGCTTGAAAGTTCACAATTCAAAAATTCCCAATTCAATTTTAAACCCTAATTTGAGAAAATCCTCAAATTGAAAACTCTAATTTTGTCCTAATTTTAACATTAAATAGCGGAAGCATAAAATTATTTTAAGAGAATATTAAATAATTAAACTGAAATAAATGATTCATTAAACTATAATAAAGTGAAGCACAAAAATTCATAAGACATGAAAATTAAACATGAATATTCATAAATTTCTAAAATAACTGAAATCAAAGTGAAGTCATAACGTTATAATTTAACTTAAAAATCATAATCATAGTTGCTATGGTAGTCCCTCACTCTTACTGCTCACCATCACCTGCAACACAATCATCTATGAGGGGTGAGTATTAAAAATACTCAGTAAGTAAATTCACATATTAATAAATTTCACACGTTCACTGGTCACATAAAATACTTGTAATAACACACTGATTTCATGGTTAACATATAACTTGAACTTGTACTTATACATGTTGATACTTGTACTTGTTTGATCATAATTCGACTAGACATATCTCTCGATTAACAACCTAACCAGAATTAATTCACAACTTGAACTTGTAACATGAACATGAACTTGACAGATTGGGTGTCCTGAAACTTGATGTCATTTAAGGTTATTTGAACCTTAAGGACGCTAACATGAACATTGTGACACCCAACCGTGTAACTTGATAACATGACATGAACAATCTGGTTACTTGATAATCAAGGGACATGACTAAGTCTACTTCTTGTTTACTTATCACTTTACTTGAATTAATATTCACAATTCACATTATCACATATACATAAGTAAACATATAACTTGTTCATGAACATAAACGATATAATTATTACATGTATAACTCAAAATATAATCATATATAACATGATAAATAATTTCATCGTGATATGAAAAATAAATAAAACACTTGAGCATAAGATTGAATATAAAGAAATAATAAAATAATTTTACATTATATATTCTACACTTATAACATATGAACTGAATTATTATATAAATCCACTTACCTGGACTCGCTACGGATTAGCAACTAATGACTTGAAATCCGAGGATCCCAGATCATAACAAATTCATATAATATCTACAATTATTTAATTAACTAGAGGGTAAGCGAGGTTGAGAACAGGTGAAAACTACACTGGGTGTAAATTATCAAGCGGTTCAATACGGTTCAGCAAGGTTCAGGTGGTCTAAATCAGTTCGGTTCTGCTGTTTTGGGTCGGTTCGATCTGGTCGGGTTGAACCAGTTTGGTATGGTCTGACCGAGCCAGTTCGGTCCAGTCTAACTGAATCAGTTCGGTCCTGTCTGATTGAACCGATCAGGTTTAGATGACCATGTTCAAGAAAATGAGAGGAATATAGAGGGGAAAGGAAGACGAAGAAGAGAAAGAGACAGAAGAGAGAGGGGGAATGAGACGAAGGGGGAGAGAGAGAGAAAGAAAGAGACCAAGAGAAGAATAAATAGAGAGAGAGAGACAGAGAGGCCGAGAGAAGCAGAAATAGAGAGACAGAGAGAAAGGAAATGAAGTTACCGATCGTAATAACTATGAAGACAAACAACTACGATCCGACAAAAATGATCAATGGGCTGCCATAAGAGAGAACCAAAAATACAGAGCATGTGAGTCAAGAATCACAGAGAAAATAGAGAAAAGTGGAAACAAAGATGGAGAAAAATATCAAAGGGCTACCGGAAACGATGGGCGGTGACGATGTGGTGGCAACTTAAAACAGAGAGATAGTAAATTGCTGAAATTTGAAGAATAAAACTCAGATTTGGGTAAATATACATGAACATTGAAATAAATAAAAAAAATTGAATAAAGAAGAAAATATCTTACCGGAGGAGACCAACAATGGTGATGCCGCCAGCGAAGGAAACAAGGAAGAATGTGAAGGAAACAAAGGGTTTCGCTGGAAAATTAGATCAAATTTTTCAATTGAAGCATCAACCAAATTTTTAGAGAGAAGAGAAAACGAGAAAGAAAATAGGAGAAAGAAGGGAATGAACACTTATTTAAATTAGAACACCGAAGAAGATGAAATTGAAAAATAGAGAAGCAGTGGTTCGATTGAGGGAGAGAAGCTGCCAGAGATATAAAACGAAAGAGAGAATAACTGTTAAGGGGATGGTTCATGAATTAAAAGAAATTGGGGGAGAGGGGTTGTGAGTGGTTATAGGGGAGGGGTTTGTGCAAAAGAGATGGAGATTGATGTAGATACATTAGGGTATATGCACAATGGCGTGAGTGGGGGTTTTGGGGCATTACAGCTTACCACATTGGTAGCACAAGTTAGGAAGCTTCTCGTATTTGAACGAGACCCATATCGAGTCTCTCATTGGCCTCTCTCATCTTCAACCCTCCTCTGAGTAGCTTCCCCACATCCAATCTGACCTTAATCTGAAGGTATCTCCTAATGCACCCTATCTCTGGGTCCACCTCAATATCCAAGATATCCCCAAGTTTGACCAATGAACCTTCCCACCTCCCTATTCATCCAAATAAGAGGGAGGTAAAACACATGTACCCAAAAGTTCATCGCACGAGGGTTTATTTATTCTAGGGAAAAAACTCCATCTATCTCATCGAGCACAATCAAGGATTTATCAAAGTCCCAAGGCTTGTTTAACAAAACCCTTCGTTTATCAGTTGGGTGATACTTCAAGAGAAAAATCTCCTTACTACAATCCGTAAATGACATACCCTTGGATGGTTTCCAAATCCTCCGCATTGTGGATTTGAAGGCAGCTTTGTTTACTGGATGTGGACAAAGAATCTTTGCCACCAAGCACAGCTTGATGTCCAACATTTTCTCTAAAATGGCATCCTCCACAATCATCTCTTCTTCTTCATCGTCCCTCACCACTAAACCTGCACATAAGCCCTCTATTTTTTCCATGTCCAAAGAACCAGAAGCCAAAAATCTCATAAGAAAACTGACTTCAAAAAGAAAACTGATGCTCATGTAGAGTAACACACTACCCAAGACCATGCCATCATATAGGGGAAAGAAGACTCACTAAAAGAGATGGGACTCTTACTAGGAAAGAGAAAACCTAACCCTAGAAAAATCACATGTTGCTCTCTAGTGAATAAAATAAAATTATCTGAGTACATTTGGGCATAAAATATAATAATAAAAAATAAGGGAACAAAGATAATATCAAATAATATCGTAACAGAAAACCCTAGCCTTGCGTAACCATAATCCTATCTTAATGAAAACAGGTTAGGACTTGGCCGCGCAACTGTCCATTGTTGCTTGCCACCATGCCCGTCACTATCAATCACCTTCTTATTACCACATACCATCCCTGATTGTTGACTCGTGATGCCGCCTAGACCCATATATACCTGCGGTCGGGGCTCAGTGTCACCACCAATCGTGTGGTGGCATGTTGTTGTCGTGATATAGAAGCCTTTACTGCTAAATCTGCAGGGCATCGGCGTTGTTGTTGTTGTCTTATGCACAGCAGCCGCTCCTGGGCGGTGAATCCTCACGCTGCACCGCGTGGTGCAGCTTCCCGTTGTGCGTACTCATGGGTAGTAGACCCTCGCCCAGCGTTATCGCGTGCTTTGTCTGATTCTTGATTCCTTTTTCCATCGTGTTGGATCCTCTCCTAATTCGAACTTTTACATCATAAAAATCATTTCTTAAAGAAAGTTTACATGAATTCTTTTAAAAATTAAATGCGAATTTAAGGGAAAAACAATCTCTTCATAGATTTTCCTTCTAATTATATAACTAACGGGAAAATACAAGTAAATTCAACAGCTATGCATAGGAGATCGAATCCCAAAGAGGAATCTTGCAAAAAAGAGTTAGGGTTCTACAAATATAATTATTGATAGAGGTTCTAGAAATAGGCATCAAACCAATAAATTTAGAAATCAAGACTATGATGCCAATTAGAGGAAATATCAGAGAAAAAATCATCCTGACTTAAAATTTCTTCGTTAGACAATCTAATCTAGGAAGGAAATAGGATAATACCTTTGATGCGTGATTCTCAAAAGTTCTTTCTTTCATTAGAATCTGACCTCGATAGAATTGATACCTTGCGATCTTCCTCATTATTCCTTTGACCGTCAACGAGTCACAAGTGTGTGGGCAATCAAGAAAATATCTCTCTTTTCTTCTCACAATTTTCAGCTACAGAGAGATAGAATGTCTCTCTAAGGTTTTGCCTCTTTTTTCAACTAATGGTATCCAAAGACTTAGATTTAATCTGAGAGAAGGCTCCTATTTATATTCACTGTCATGATTAAACTATATCTTAATAAAAATTAATTAATATTATCCATTTCTTAAATAGGACTGGTTTGGTTGACTGTTAGGTATTCGTGTCCTACATATTAATTATCGATAAGGATAATATCTATAATCTATAGACTAGCTCAGGAAGCATAAGGATAAAAATACTCTCAGCTAAATAATTAATACAACCAACCAAACTCATGGTCGGGTTTATTAATTATAATTTATAATTAATTCCACTATCAAATTGTAGTTGAACTCCATCGTATTTCATATCAGTCGATGTAAATTATCATCAACTTATTGTTCATTATATGTTACCCCTCCATAATATAGCACCATGTATATTTAGATGTAGCACTATCGAACTAAAGTATACACCTCTTGTTCCTTAATTACAAATCTCATTATTCTTGTAAGCCATGATGATTTCTACACTCAATGCCTCAAATCTCTGATAAACCATTAGTGTACTAAGTAATTAGAATTCTATTATCACATAAACATATTATTTTAAGGGGTACTATGTCACTTACTTAAAGTGTCTATGGATTCTATTATTCAGAATCTATGCATCCTCACTATCTAACAACAGAGTCATCAAAACAATAGATTAATTTACTCATAGAATCTCGATTAAAATAACTAAGTCATTAAATATGAGTTCATAATTCTCTCAACATCAAGAGCACTCATAATATAATATAAATGAGTTATGATTTTTTTAACGATAGTACTTTACCGAAAATCAAATTTTGCGAGCGTCTTCCGCTTTGTGGGTAATTTTAGATTGGTAAACAACATACTGTTGAGAAGATCTTCCATTTTGGTATCGGCTTGTATTTTCCTTCATAAAGACCTAACTGATTTGGAGCCTTCTGTTTCAGTTTACGTAGTAGTCAAACAAATATGACTATGAACTTTGATTCTTTTACTTATCGTTGGACGCTTCATCCACCATTTTTCTGCTTTTCCTTTTATGCTCCTTATATTTTCAGTTTGGGGTTCTATTTTTCACTTACAGCCTGCATCCGTTCTGTGCGCATTTCCATTGCGGAGTTACTTTGTAATTTGGTCATTTACGTTTCGTCGCTTGTGCATCTTTTATCTTTCTGCACTTTTGTAAATAGAAAAGGAAAGAGAAAATCTTTGAAAATGCACAGATCAAATTTATGTTTTTGTTCATCAACCGCAAAAAGATTTTTTTATGTAGCTTGAGATAAGTTTGAAGTCAAAATTTATATTAGAATCCAGAATTTGATTTGATTTAGAATTGAAAATTTAAAATAATCTTATGATAATAAGTTTCAAATAAGGTATTCAAAATTCAAAATATAATTTAAAATTTAAAATTTAAATTAGAATTCAAATTCAAGATAATATTATCCAAACAAGTTTCGGATAAGATTTTTTAAAATTCAAAACTTTGTTTATTATACATCGAATTGATTTAACAAATTCTTTCTACGACCTTTTCAAATCTATACGTCATTTTCTTTTCATTTTAGAAAATAATAATGGCATAAAAATAGGCTAATAATAACGTTAATCAAATATGCAAGGAATGAGTTTACTATTTTTTTCATTTTCGATCCCGCTCCCATTAATGGTTCCGTACCCGTTCCCATTTTCCGTTCCTATTGACAGACCGTTTCAGTGTCCGTTGCCATGTTGTTCCACTTCTCGTTGGCATGTCGTTCTTGTGTTCCATTGTCATGCATTTTCGTTTCCGTTGTCAAGCCATTCTATTCCCGTGCTATGACGTTCCCGCGCCTCATTGTGGTTCCTGTTGTTGAAAGCGTTTGATTTGGTTGAGTATTTTGGAAGGAATTTCTTGAATTTTCTCTCGCTCTCAATGAAGCACGAAATGTAAAGGAAAAAATTTACGATTTGAAATTTTTTTTGTGAATTTCCTACATGATAATGAAAAATAACGAGTAAATAGAAAAGAGTAATAAATACCATTAGTTGTATGAAAAATCCTTAAAGGGAAGAAAAATGATGAAAAAACTTTGATAGTATTTTAATTATGAAGAAAAAATTAACATGGCTAATACAAGCTACACGTTGTGCTTGTTTCTTGTGTGTGCTCAGAGTCCCTTTGGAAATACATTTTACCTCTATTTATAAACTTTCAATCAGTTACATAGAACCTGATATAGATTATCTAATTCTATCTGAAAATAAGATCAATAGAATATTCTATTGAGATGTAGCTTATCCGCATGATCAATCTAATGGTCTTCATTGACTTCATTGGATTGCCACGTTGGTAAGTCATGTACTTTCATCTAATTGGTCTCTTCCTCAAATTTTCGGTGACATAACGGATTGAAGAATATATGCCCATTCACTATGCTTTCTTATTTGCCATTTCATGTCTTCCTTTGAACTAAGGTTAGCAAATTTAAGGCAGTCTATTGATTCATGTCGTTGTGTCTGTGTATCATTTCAGAGAGTTCTACAAGTGATACCACCTCCACTTTTTGGTTTGAATAGATAGAAAGTCAAATTCAAACCAAGTGATCGTACCAAGGGAGGAATATGGAAGCTAAATGTTCTGAAACCAATCTTTCATGGGGCCAAATAGAGCCATAATGGTTTAAGGTAAGGTTTCCGGAAAGAATTTTGTCATGCGATTGTCAAATAGAATACTATATGTGTGTGTATAATTCTAGAGCTTGGACAACCAAGATCAACTGCCATGGTCAAGAAATTGTAGCAGGTATTTACAAGTGTTTGGCAATATAAGAAGCATTTATGGTTTCGATTGTACTGTCTCCATGTTATATGTTCTAGAACTTATGTATATTATTTCCCCATTATTGATTTTGCTGAGCTAATTCCTATAACACGTGTCCTTTTCATCATGAAAGCTCTGTGAAACGGAGAATTCTAAACTTGTGCGACATGAGATGGCTTTAGTCTAATAGGAGGAGGCTCTTGGTAACATCTACCTCAGTAAGAGCACCCATATATCAGATTCCTCATCACCCACACCTTCTCTTATCTTCTCACCTACAATACCATCTAAAACATATGCACTAACTGCTATTGGATTTTCAATTAATTTTGTTGACAGTTAAAGGTAAAAGTTGTTTTCTTGCATCAAACTGTTAATTTTGGACTATGAAATGGCGGGCCAGTCTTGAATTGAGAGTTTTTAACGTACATACTCGGCACGTACTCAACTAATTTAAAATATACATATAATTTTAAATTAATATTGACATTGTAATTAATATATCATCTTTAAAAATTATTCTACATCTAAATGAAAAATAAAATAATAAAAATAATAGATTGTTTAAATATTAAAATTATAAAACTATTTGAATAATATAGAAAATAATTTAATTAAATCATATTAAAAGATAATTTCTCGTAATCAAAGTATATTAATGTATTTTTATAAATTCATTTACGTGAATTTATAGAAATAGCAATCAAGTGGGTCCGGCCCAGGCTCGGACGGGATACGGGTTGGTCCCGGGCCTATTAGGTGGGTTGGTCAGTTTGATTCGTGGTAGGCTGAAGAACAAACCTATCAGCCCATCGAGCCGACTCTTAAGAACACGGGCTAAGCTGGGTTGGGTTACATCATGGGCCAGTCTGTGCTTCTACGATCAGAGCGGCCCACTCTCTCCCTCTAAAATGAGTTCAAAATGTAAAATGTTTGAGGTAAAAGTTGAACCTGGTGGGAGGGGAGAAAATCTAGGAAGAATCCACCATGCCAAATAGAAAGTTTATGATAATAAGTTGTTCTTACTTTAATTTAAACTAAACTTTTGGTTGTTTGTAAAACTATATGTTAATTAGTATCCTTTGCTATTAAAATGATTATACTAAAAACATTAATAGATGAAAAGATAAAATATGGTTTATTGAATGGACCTCTACATCTAACCCATCTAATTCAAGTAGATTTATAGTTCTTAACATCTTTAGTTATTTATTATTTCTTAAAAGTTCTCAGTTATGTAATATTACAATCGTTGATAATCTTCTACTCTTGGAGACTATATCTTTCACATATATTATCTATAACCAAGATTATAGTGCATATTTTAGATGGCCGCAACAAATTCGGGGTCAACAAAAGTTTCATATTTATGTTTATAAGTGATGGAAAATAACTCTACATGACAACATTTTTCCCAATCTTTTTTTCCTACACCAAAATAATGACTACGCATTTAATTTATAAATTAATCAAACTTTGTTAAATATAAATAATCATTAATTACCGATTGATGCGATATTTACGCTATACTTATCTGACCGCGCATATATAACATTTTTTCGTTTACTTCGATTCCCCTTATTGCTAGTACTATATTTCTATCATAAAATAAAAGATAAATGTCATAATTCAGTCCATATTAAATATAAAATTTATTACCTAATGAATAATGACAACTATTACTATTCCTTCTGGATTTACCAAAAGTGGACAAGAGTGGTCCACGAATCTCTCTGCATTTTGGGAGGCTTATGTGGTAGACATTCTTCTACGATTGGATATTTTGCCTCATACTCTTTCTTAAGCACACTTTTTTCATCTCTTTGTTGCTTATTGATCTTACCCATCATAGTCTTATAAGAAACATCATCAACATCGTATTTGGACTATAATTTACCATAAAACGTTAGTATTATGACTAACTAATAGTTCATGAGAAACTATGAAAATAATATATAAAAAACACCTTAACAATTTCTTAAACCTCATCCTTGTAGGACTTTGGCATTTTTCTCCAATCACTATAGTGAAATGGCAAAAATGCGTAACTTTCCATAAGTGTACCCAATAAACTTGTAAAACTCTCCGATCCATTCCCAACATGTTGATAGTCATGATTAAACTCCACGCTCTTTTTCTCACACTCATGAAAATTTTATATATCTTTCATAAGCATCTTTTGACGCCTCTTTGATATAGAAACTTCATCTTTATTTACATAATCAAAATACTTAGATTTCTTGATATAAGCACTGAGATAGTTTTATTTAAATTATAAATCACACAAACCTTCTGATTCTATGTTATCTTCTAAATTTGGGTTCGACCATACAGACTCTCCTACGTTGGTAGATAGACTATCCTAGATCACTAAGTTTTGACATTTTGAACGAGGCATGATAAATTCCTGTAAAGAAAAAAATACAAAGACATTAATCATTGTGCAATGCATCAATATGTGAAACTATATAACTTCAAATAAAGAAATAAACTTTACCTAAAAGGACACAATCAAATTGGATGTTGTCATCACTAAAAGTAACATCACTAGATTGTTCATTACCTTAATCAGATCTACCTAAATTTGTATGAATTTCTTCATCATCACTATCTGGTCTAACCAAATCTACATCTTTTTTGTTATCATCAAACATGTCTTCAAAGTCATGTTCATTGTGTTGCTCATTTCCGAAGTATACTTTTGCGTCGTTATCTATATTTGCCTCCCCCATATTAAATAAATCTCTAGGTTTTGTATGAACAACCACATACCACTCTTTTTTTTTGGATCTTGTAAATAATACTCTAGACGTGCTTGATATGCGAAGATAAAATAATCATAGTTCAACTGTACACCTCTCTAAATCAAGCAAGAATTGTTCACATGGGTAAAACCATATTGGCCTTTCTTTCTACCATTGTTAGGATAACTCCAATCACATTTAAACAAAACCACCTTAAATTTTTCATAGTAGTTTAGCTCAATGATATCTTTTAGTATGTCCTAATACATTATTTCTCCTCTTATAGAATTTATATCCCCCACGCTTGCATAAGTTATTGTCTCAGCTGCTACATCAACTCTACTGTTTTGTGACTTAAGTGGTCTATCATTTTTATAGTGTGAAATACGAAGTCATTTATGTTATATCCTGAATACTTCTTCACTACTATATTTGGACCATAAATAAGCCACATAATTTCTTCATAGACATCTTCTCTATGTCAAACTCATTATTTTGTAACTCATGTTAGGATGTTTACATTAAATTATTAAAACTAAATATTTAAAGTATATGAACTTGCATTAGTAGAGAACCATTCATGAAATTTTTTATGAACCATATGGTCGAGTTCATTTTGTGAAGGTGACGTCTACAATATTATGACATTTTTTTTTCTCAAACTCCCTACAAGCAAACATGCTTGTATCATCAGATGTAATCCATATGCATGACTCTACTCAAGTATATATAAAATATGGATATTGAGCAATTTACCTTCAATAGGGGGTTACCAAATCACTATTGAATAAGACATATCGATGTGTTGTATCCATGTGACATCGTCAAGAGCATCATCTTTTGCTAACTTCATCGGATTCCCTAATGTGGGGACTAGAAAGACAGTTTGAGTGGGTTATTCCTTTACGAAGTTTGAATGGTAAACAAATCGATTTGAACCATGTTCCAACTCGTTGCAGATATCTTGAGTAAAATGTTGCACTCGCATCTATGACATATCTTTCAGTTGTGGAACCTTCTAGGCATGCTTTATTATGCACATATGACTTAAGTTTACAAAGTTACCTTTCAATCAAATACATCTACTTATATTACACAGGTCCACTAAGTTTTCCTTCATATGCCATGTGAACTACTAAATGGACCATAATAGTGAAGAAATGTGGTGGAAATATAATTTTCATTTGCCAAAGTATGAGCATAACTCGATATTGAAGTTTATCAATCATATGTCTTTGTATAGAGTAGTAGAAGATAGTTCTTTAAAGAACAAACATTATGGAGATATAACTACATTGACCTTCTTCGGTAGAAGCCCGCACGCAATCAGTAGAAGTTATTCCATGATGATATGACACTCATAACTTTTGAGACCTTGAATTTTATGATTGGTTAGGTCAACACAACAAGAACTGTTCGATGCATACATATTCAAAAAAATTATACTTTTTAAAATATTATAGAATAGATATTTCTCCTTATTTGTCAATGAAAATATTGTACGAGGTAAAAATGTTGTGTACCCTTACACAGCTTGAGGATGAAGTTGATGCATTATACCCATGTGTTAGAGGCCTAAACGTTCCTTTAAATATATTTTGATTTCCATGCATCCTTAAGAAACATCCCAAGTATGTTATCGCATACATCCTTCTCTATATTCATCACATAAAGATTGCAAGTTATATTCACTATACTTCTTTCAACGAGCATTCATTGTCCTCCCAATGTTAACATCAATATTATGAACTTGTTGTAAGATTGTAGATCCAATGGGTGACAAGGGTTCTGCTCTCTCCTCAGTTTTACATTGAAGGAACTTATATTATAATGATACTTGTGAGTAGGATCAAAAAACTAGCGATGATCCATGAAACAAATATTTTTACTATTTTTCAATAGAATAGAGTCAGAGACAATATTATAATGAGGGCAAGTAAATCCTGAATGTGTATTCCATCCAGACAAGTTAGTAAGTCCAGAAAAATCATTAATAGTCTGCAATAATGATGCACGTATCTTAAACATTTATTTCTTGATGAATAATAAGTGTCTATACCGATCTCCCACAATTCTTTTAACTCCTCAATTAATGGTGCTAATATATACATCAATATTGTTCCCAAGAAGTTTGGGTCCATGGATAATTAATAAATGAATGAAAGTGGGTTGCTTTATTGACATCCACGGTGATAAATTGTATGGAATTTAAAGCACAGGCCATGTATTTATATTTCCTAACATTATGTGGCTCTATAGTAAAATCAACATATCAATCATCAAATGATATCCATGCATCTAAGTCTACGGGATGTCTTGAAACGCCATCATTAGTGCGTTCATCATGATTCATCTCATATTCTTTGTACTTTTACAAGACATATAACTTTTGCAGTCTTATTTTCAGAGGAAAATGACGCAACACTTTAGCTGGTATTTTTCTTTCTTTATTTTTTTCTATGAGTTCTTGACGAGGATCCGGTGTCATTTTAATTATGGAGCCACCTTGAAGTACCACAAGTGCTGCATGATTGATCTTCAACATTGTTTCTCCAAGACAACATGTAGTCATTCAAAAAGGCATGTATTTTATCATACCCAAGATCTAACTATTTAATAAGTTTTTTGCTTCATAAAATGTCTCTTCAAGCTGAACACTATCGGGATAAGAATCACGCAATAAATCTAGAAGCATGGTTAAAGATTTATCAACGATCCATAAGATGTTTAATATGATATAAATGCACTATAAATTATAGCTTTGAATTCTTTTTTACATCTAGGATATAATGATTTGTTACTATCTCTAACCGAACTATAAAAAGCTTGAGTTTTTTAGTTAGACACAACATCATTTACTTCTTCATAATTACTTCCACCACCCGGTTGTTCAGATTCATCCTCAACTGTATTTATTTCTTGTGATGGAATAGAGTTCATATCTCCGACATTATCTATCCTGAAAGCATCATGTAGTAATTCATGCATATAATCGAAACATTCTAATGGATGTGACATTATTGGGTCTACTCGCCATTTTCATTACATGAACTTAAGAAATACCACCCAAATAGTTTTCCATGAAAAATCCAATGAGTATAACCTTTAACAAATCCATCACAAATCAAATGATTCATAGACAACAGTGTTATTCATCCACATATCATTTTCATATTTTTGGCACGGACAATGCATTTCCATCTTTAGACGCCCTCTACAAAGAAAATTTAAGACACTCATTTACTCATTCAAAGATTCTTGACTAAATCTTGATTTTTTAATTCAACTCTTGTTCATTTTAATAGGATTTGTGAGCATAATCATATATAACCTAAAATATGTACCAAATTTATAATACTTCCTAATCGTTATATCCAGGTAAATAACAATCAATTAACATAAAAAAAAAATTCACACAAAAGAAAGAAAACGAAAAATCTTAAACTCATTAAAACTTCACCCAAAAGAAGGAGAAATAAAAATCTTGAACTCATTAAAATGCATAAAATTCTAATCATCATACATATAATCACGACCACTATTTTCCTTCTAATCTCAAATAGTACCACTAATGAGACCCAAATCAACCAAATTTTGGCCAACGTAATCTCTAATGTAAAAGGTATGAAAAAATGGGAATATATAAATCTTTGAACAAAAAAAATCACATTTAGCCAATGATTATATATATAAAAAAATATATCACAATTTTATCATACCCTACAAGAAAAATTAACAACCAATATAAAAATCAAATACAAAATCATAGTTGTTGAAGAGTTAAAAAAAATTACCTTTAAGGTTTCCAAGGAGGGCAAAAAGAGAGAGAGAGTTGCGGTGAAAGAGAGAGGTCGGAGATCAAAAAATTGACAGAGAGAGTGAGAGAAAACTGGTGGAGAGAGAGGTAGTTTGAGAGTGTCGGAGGTGAGGAAGAGATAGTTTGAGAGCGAGGGGACAAAGTTTGAGCAGGGTTAAGGTGAAATAACCCCTAAATTAAAGGCAAAATGACGTCATTTTAAAAAAATTAAAAGTTATATTGACGGTTTTCAAATCGATGATAAAGATTAAATAAATTTCATGTGTAGCTTTTAATTTTATCTTCTATTCTGTCAGTTTGGAACCGTCAAAAAAATAGTTGGGTTTTACGATCGGTAAAATTCCCCTTTTCAATAGTTTCTGGAGTTGATATTAGGATCCTATTATTGATGAATTTGAGGTGATTTTAGAGGGTAGAAACCTTGTTATGATTCAAGTGAGTATCAAGGGCTCCTTGCAATTTGTAAAAATTGTGAAAAATAATTGTCATGATTGTGACGGACATTTTAAGGAACCAGCTCAGGTTCAGAAGCAAGAATTGAGACGTGTCTGGCAAAGACAAAAAGTGGATGCATCGATAAATGAAAAATCAGAAAAGGTTGAGATTGTGGTTAATTCTTTGGAGACTCCTTCTGCTTCATGTATTGACATTGTTCCTTTAGTCATGAAGAATCAGATAGTTTTGAATGTTGGGAGAATCAGCAATATCTAACCAACGTTCCCTGCAGCACCTCTGATAAAATCTCATAATGCTTTTGTCCTTCTCCAAGGGAATGAGGAAGATATTTCCTCTGAAGAAACCCTCCTAGACATTACTGAGAAGCTGGTTCTAATTAAGGGTAAAAGTAAGATGGATGTTAATCTTTCTCCTCATGATAACAAAGTTGTTTTATGTGGTATTTTGGAGACATAGTTAATGTCAAAAATTTTACTATGGTGTCCCATAGAGTTTTTCTAATATGGCCTTGAGATCATAATTATAGTTATGCTTCTAGTGGACGTAGTTGGCTTGCTTGGGATGAGGATAGGGGTGAGCCAAATTCTTCAGATCAAGTAATATGTTGCTTGGTTAAAACTAATAGTTCTGGTATTACTATTTTTATTTCCCTTGTTGATGCTGAGAATGATGCTAATTTTCATCTAAGATTATGGCATTCTCTTTCGACTTTTATATCCTTCGTTGGTTCGAATCCATGGTTGGTTTTGTTGACTTAGTGTTATTAAGGACCCTTTGGAGAAGGTTAGTGGTAGTTCTGATATTGATCACGGTAGCGAGGATTTTAAGGTTTGTATTAATCATATTTTTTCATTAAAGGGTAAATATATTCAATCAAAAAAGTACATTTATACAATGGGCATATCCTAGGTATACAACATGCACTATAGTGCAAAAGCTTAAAACTAGATATTTAATGTGAAATACACTATACCGCAAAATCAAGAGCAAGCATGACAATCTAATTATACGGTTATACCACAAAAGAGATACAACACGAAAACTACATCAAAAGGTTTGTACAAAATAAACCAAATCAAGGAACATCTAACTAGACCACAGAACAAACAACCTGACTATCACCACCTACTCAATCCACAACTAACTAATAACCTCAACATATAAACCAAGGTGCACTACAATAAACAACAAAGAGCTAGCCTAATCGCACATATATCATACAGCCAAGAACCAAGGATAAAACAACAACAGATACAGAACAATCAAAGCAAGTGACCTCCCCAGAAGAAACCCTCGACTATGGTTGATTCCCAGGAAGATTTTCAACCTCGCCTTGTACAGCCCAGGCAATTGGTACATCGCACTCCTCAACTCTGGAAGACCTCTCATAAAAACTCAGACTGCCAGTGTGGAGAACCTAGACCTTTGAGAAAATCTTCGAGATTCAAAGCAGGAGAATCACGACAAACAGTGAAGGAGCAAGGCCTCAGACCGAGTAGAGACAAACGCCTTAATCGGCCGAGACTGTGGTGAACCTCAATTTTTTCGGCGACGCTTGAGAAACTTTAGGTGGAGGTGAGATTATGAAAACCTGAGGCTTACCTCGTGTCTCACCGGAATAACCTCGAGCTCGTTCCAATCACACAACCCTTTTGCCTCATACGTTTCAAACTCTGGATCTTTTTTTTCAAACCGTCCAAATCATCGCTCTTTTGTTAGAGAATCAATTTGAGTAAGAATGAAGCCCTTTCAGAACATTTGTGAGATGGTCGATATTAGTCTGGCTAACAAGAGCAATAGAGTTGACCACGTGATGATGCAATGAATGGAAGCTCATTGGCGTTGGAAATCAGAGCTGCCTTGCAACAAATATTTTAGCACCTCCGTAAACCTTCGCCTGAGGGGAGGCGGAGCCTAGCCGTGAGCTTGACGGAGCTCAAAGCCAAGCTCAATGGGAATCTTGACACGAAAACCCTCGACGGCTAGGGTTTACTTTTAGGAGAAGTCTTTAGAGAGAGATGAGACTTTCTCTCTCTAGACCTTCTCATTTTTGTATTAATCATATGGAAGTTGTTGATTTGTCCTGTGGAAGTTGTTTTCTCACTTGGTGGAATAATAGATTTCATACTCCATCTTTTGTAAGCTTGATAGTATTACGGTGAATATATTTTGGCTCAGTCATATACCTAAGTCAACAGCTCATTTTCCCAATTCTGGAGTTTCTGATCACAGCCCAACTATCCTTTTCTAACCAATACTCGTTATTAGTCCAAAACACCCTTTAAATACTTTGATTTCTGGGTGGATAGGGAGGAGTTTATTCCTTGTGTTGCTTCTGCATGGGATATTGAGGTGGATGGTACGGTTATGTATAAACTTGTCACCAAGCTTAAGAATGTAAAAAAGGCTTTGATAACTCTGAATGTAACTAATTGTAGTAATATCGCTCAAATGATGGTTGCAGCTTGAGATAAGCTAGATCAAAGCCAGTGATTCCTTCAGTCAGATCTGGGTAATTCGGTGTTCCAATCTAATGAAAATGACACTTTTGATTCATATGTGGAGTTGAAAAATGTGGAGAGTTTTCTCGGCAAAAAGCTAGGTGTAGATGGTTACTCAACGGGTTTTTATAAAAAGACTTGGTATATTGTTGGGGAACATGTCACTCGAGCGGTTCTAGAGTCCTATAGTAGCACTCAAATGTTGAAACAAGTCTATGTTACTTCCATCCCTCTATTCCTGAACTCCCTAAACCTTCTTTGGTAGCTCTCAACTAGTTTCTGACAAAATTCTTCTCGTCTTATTTCATCTGATTAGTTTAAATCAAAATGCATTTATTCTTGTTCGTAAAATCATGGATAATATTTTCTTGGTCCATGAGCTAGTTTGTAATTATAATATACGCCTTTGTGTATAATAAAATTGATCTTTTGAAAGCTTACGATAATATTAATGGGAACTACATGGTTTCCTCAGAAGAGTTAAAGGGTTGAGACAAGGGGATCCACTTTCCCCTTATCGTTTTTGTCCTCTTTATAGAGGTGCTGACGGGTATTCTTCAACATAACACTTCTATGTGGTGTGATATTTGGCACCTCATGAGAGTTCTTTTTAATCGGTTTGGGCATTGTTTGATTGATGATATAGGTTGAGATAAATCTACTCTAGTGGCCAAAGTTATTTCTGAGGGGATTATGAGGTGGCCTTTGACCAATACTCAAGCTCTTATGGCTAATATGGCCACCATATTCTGGTGGAGTTGGATAATGATATATGGTTCTGGAAGACGAATAGGAATAAAGCTTGCGCTGCTAAGTCGACCTATTTGACTCCTAGAGGGAGTTATACTATTACAATTTGGCATAAATTAATTTGGTTCTTCCCCTACGCAATTCCTAGCTATTGATTTACTATTGCCTGGCTTGCTTGCAGCAAAATACTAGCTACTCTCGATTGTATTCATATTTGGGGTTTGGGGAACTCATTGGATTGTCTTTTTGCTTTGGTGCTTCGGAGGATATGGATCATCTTTTTTTATGGGGTGGTGTCTTTATACACAAGGGATTTTGGCTGAAGTTGTTCGCAGGTGTGATCTCTCTTTTCCTTACCATACTTGGGCTCATCTAGTAACCTGGTTCCTTGGGAGTTTGCCAGGTAAATCTATAACTTGAAATCTTTAAGTAGATATTTCTCATAACTTGTGTAGTATTCGATTAGATATTTCTAACAACTTGTAGACTTCAAATAGATATTTATTACCACTTGAAGCCTTCAAGTGGTAATAAAGTTATTTTTATCAAAAACTTGTTAATAAGAAAGCTCCTAAGAACCCCAACAGTCTTTCTTTGGAATTTGTCTGAACGAGTCAATCCTCCCATTTGTTGTAGCAACTTATCCTAAGGTCTTCTCACCAAGAGCTCTCTGACGACGATAGAGGAACCAACCTGCCTGCTGTGGCGAGGCGGCTTTTTTGTTTCACAATAAGACCTAGACGATCATCCCTACCCTCGGTAGCTTACGAGTTTATGTCCAAGGAATCTATAGCATTATAACTTGAAAGCCTCCAAGTAGATAATTCTGACAACTTAAAGTGTTTAAATAAATATGTTTGACTATTTGAAATATTCAAGTAGATAAATGGTGGATACCGATAAATATATATTTTATATTGTTATTTGTAATTAATTTAGATATTTTGTATATTACATTTTAATGAATAATTTGAAAAAATGAGGTGCAATGTCAATGATAGTCAAATAAACCTATTTTGGATTAAGGCAATTTGGTTAGAAATAATAAGGAGGAATTATTAAATTTATAATTTATTTTCTTATCTATTTATTGATTTAGATATATTACTTTAACATTATTCAGTATGAAGAATTTGACAAAGTTGTATTAACCCAATACGATCCTATTAAACACCATTGAAACACAAACATTGATGTTGGTTCACTGGCATAGAGCTGAAAGTACCCAGAATTCGAATAACCTAAGATTTTAAAGTTACAATTTTTCTTATGGATTACATTCATATATCAAGCTGGTCAGGTGGTTCCTGGCATGCGATCTGGTCTGGGTCGTGCCATGTCAGGCCTCAATGGATGGTTCGGTCCAGGCTGTTTGTGGGCTCAAAATCATGAGCCCAGAACGGACAACATAGTAGCTCGTGGGCTTAAACCACATTGTGTACACTATGGGCTAGTCCTGTCTCCAGTTTTAACGAGCGATCTGGTCAGTTTCACGGGCCGGACCAGCTCACTTGCCACATCTAATAGTACTTGATTTATGTGTCTTATGAAGATTAGTTCATATGAACAAGGTACTTTTATCCAAGAGTTCTTTATCACATGAAAATATTTATTTTTCACAATATAGTTAAGTTGAGTATCTTACTAAAAAGACTATGATGCGTTAACTCTATAATGTAAAATGACTTACTTGATCACTAGGTGAAGTACTTACTTAATGTACTAGTACATTTCAAATGTGTTGAAATGACTAATAAGTCTGGTTTTCAGAATACTATCTTAAGAAAATCATGAATCTTAAGAAAATCATGAATCTTAATCTTGAGAGAGTTATAAACTCATCTTTCATAACATGATTGTTTTGATTTACTATAATTGAGACATTATAGGTCAAAATATCTATAGATTATATAACTGAGTTATTCGATAGTGAGTTATAGGTTGGATAACTAAGTTTTAAAGTCCATAAACACTTTTAAATAAGTGACATAGTACCCCTCAATATAATCTATTTATGTGATGAAAGTAAACTAAACGCTTAGTATCTAAAACGGATTATTAGAGATCCTGGTAATTTTACTTCATCTAATTGTATACAATACTATATTATGGAGGGGCAACGCATAATGAATAATCGGTCAAGATAAATTATATAAAGTAATGTAAGATTTCAATTGTAATTAATAAATAATAAATCTGATCTTGGTATGATGGGTAGACTTTATTGATTATTTAGCTAAGAATATTCCCTCTCCGTCTCCCTCTCCCTCACCCTTTCTCTCCCCCCTTTCTCTCTCCATCTCCCCCTCTCTCCCTATCTCCCTTCTCTCTCTCTCATGTCACCGAGTCAAGTGATAAAAGTTCTTGTGAGTTCTCCGCTTGGGAACATTCTAAAAACCGTGGTCTGGTAGGATTATGGCAAGTCTACACATATTGAAAGGATGTTTCCTTTACCAATGTGGTTGCCTAAGGTGATCTGGATATGCCGCCTTTCAACCTTGGGAATGGACAGTGTAAAGAACCTCCTTCAAGGAAATTGTCTAGATGAATCCCACTGCCATGTCCAGGCGCCTCGGCGGATTCTTCACACCTTCCATGGATTCGTGGCCATGGCGTATCACTCACTACACGTCATGATAGATGATGCAAGTGAGATTCCCTCTTGGACACCTTAGCATAAACGATTAAGATTATTATAAGTAATGATTGATCATAGCCACGTAGACACGATTAGAGGTGTGCACGGTTCGGTTCGATCGATTAGTAAGGCATTTTTATAATCGAACTGAATTCACCGGTTACCTAAAATATTGAACCGGTGTAACCGAAAGAACAGAACCGAATGAAACCAAAGTAATCGGTTTGGTTCGATTACTTGTAGCCGGTTCGGCTACAATTATAAAACTTCCAAAAAATAGTAAAAATAATTAAATTTAAAACATCAACAGTCAACACNTATATATATATATATATTAGAAATAATTTAAGTAGACATAAATTATTAATTATTAAAAATTAGAAATATTATTAATTACACATATATATTAAAAAATTGTTGTAATCGATTCGATCCGACTACAAGTTATTGTAAAATATAACCAAACAAAAGTTCAGTTATTTAAATTAATCGAATCGATTACAATTATCGTAGTAAAAGTATCAACCGAACTGAATCGGTTCAGTTCGATTGGGTCAGTTCTTAAAAATTCTGGTTAATTAAGGGAACTAATCAAGGAATTAGTTACCGTGATCCCATGCCTTTTGCCTATAAATAGTAAACTTCCCCTCGTGTAAAAGTTGAAAGAGCATTTTGTCACAGGCTGAAAGTGCTCTTCGTTCACGACCTCATACTCCAAATTCCCAGACCACTGTTACCGTTCACTAAGACTGGGTCACTCTCGTCATTTTCACACACCTCACATACACCCTACACCATAGGCAGGTAAAATTTTCATCCGTTCCATGACAAAGTATGAGATATCATACAAAAAATATCAAAACTTTGAAAATTCTACTTACTTTTTACTCAATTTGAGACAAAATTACAAAGAATGGGTGTTTCCCAAAAATTAAATTGTGTACATTCAAAAGAATTGCAAAGAATTCACGTCATTTTTGCTATTTACATAAACAATAAACGAATGGCAATCTATCATCAGCTATGACATATTAGCAATTAGAGTTGCTTACTACTGAAAATAATGAAGATTGTGTCCTAGATTGGTGAATACTAAACCGGGACAAGTTTTCTTCCGCAACTATCTTTTTCATTCCGTCGAAAATCGATTTTACGATGTAGCTAGTGTTACTGAAGCTGCTAGATATGTGCTATTGGCTTAACTGGCTCTAAACCCTCCCAACATTTTCCGGTCGAACACCTTTCGGCTCATCCCACTGCCGATGCGAGGGGAGAAATAGGATCTCGACCGTGCAGTGCTTCTCGGAGACAAGCTTACTTGCTCCAAAGCTAGGAGCTGAAGTTCTGAAGGGTAGTCCCTTAAGCAGCCAATACGGGGGCCTGCCCCGGTTGTCCATTTGCAAGACAACTGCTTTCCCAATTGGTATGATTTCATTTCTTTATGTGAATTGATCCTTTTTAGAATAGACTCTTCAGGTATAATCTCAACTTCATCATTATCGCCTTCGGGTTCTTCATCAAATAGGTTCTGCTTTTGAACTAAGTAATCCAGATTCGGAGCAATTGCTTCCTCTGCCGTTTCGTAATCATCAACCCTTTTCGGCATCTCAATACTTTTCAATTTTCTACTAAGACTCCGTACTCTCTTCCACTTGGATGGTTTTGCAGTTGCTGAAGTTTCTAACTTCAGTAAATCTGATTTCTCTCGTGTACATTCTTCGTCGAATGTCTCTTCACCTTCGGAGCCATTATTCATCTTCTGAATCAAATCTTCTTCAGATGAATTGCTTTTGAAATGGAGACTACTCTTTTGCTTGTTCAATACATTATCTTCCTCATCGACCGGAGACATCTGAATTCAGAAAATGGTTAAATATATCACTATATGTTGTTTTAAACTTCTTCGGACAAAAATAAAAGAAGTTAATTAAAAGCTAACGCTTTTCTTCTTTTGACTTACCTTGACATCAGTGACATCGACGTTGTTCTCCTTAAGGAATGAGATGAAGTCCCTAAAATTTTCTTCCGTGGGTCGATAATGACCACTGTGAGGCCAAACTGCCTGTTAAAGAAACCAAAAGGCCGAAAGAATGGCAAAAGTCAATAACCAACAACGGAAGAAAATAAATGAAATTTCATTAGTTTGAAAAGAAAATATGATATTACCTTTAGGAATCCATTTTCAACAACTAATCTCCCAGCAGCAGATGTGGCTCCTCCAGCCAAGAAGCTCGAATGCTGAAATGTACCTTTCTTCTTCTTGCCAACGTACAAGATTCTTGATGTACTGAGCACAAAAATCCACTTAGCATCCACCCCTTCTCTGCTAGTGTCAAGGAGCTCCCCCGATTGCTTGTAGAAGAACTTCCCGTCCTCCAACACCACTTCATATGCTTGCCTTTCCAACTAAAAATCCCAATCATACAAAATAGTTAGTGAAAACTAAGATAATATGAAAAAGAACAAAAAGGACGGCCTGAGGAAGAAATATAAGCCTCACCGGACCAAGGTACTTGATACACTGCTGTTGAAGTTTGGATCGGGGGCATTTTTCAATATTCACTTCCTTTCCTTCTCCTATATCCAGCCTGCATTTCCAAAAAAAAATTGTCATCTTTTCCTTAACTTTTTAGTAGTGTGAAACAAGTAGTTTAATTTAAAGAATACTTACCAGTAGAAGAATGGTTCTTTACTCTGACAATGAAGCCATTTAACATAATAGAATTGCATATTATGTCCATATCGATGTCGTGGATCAATCTGTTGATTAAATGAAAGAGTTAGAAGCTCGGCTCGGTTACTGCAAAATAAAGAAAACATTGACCAACTTATTTTAATAACTCGTTTCCGCTCTAGCAAATTATAGACTAACCGCTTCAAGCCAGTGGCGTAGAACAAGCTTTTGTGCCTTATCATTCTTCGATAGACCTTTTCCAACCTGTAATGACACACACTAAAATGTTAAACTCTCAAGTCTTGAACAAGAAAGTTACTATAGTATGCAAAGAAGGGTGTGAAGATGAATTTTACCTTGGCCGCTTTGGTTCTCGCTCTTGACCAACGCGAGATGGTAGTTTCGTGTTTCTCAATGTCGAAGAATGATATAGAACTCCTCTTGAGTTCAGCAAAATCCAAGACTTTCCACCTGCAATTTCACAAGCAATCGATTTAGGACAATATTGGGACAAGCGTGGACTGGAGAAGGGAGAAATTGAAGCATATCAACAAAATGCATACCAACTCTGTTCGACTAGAACTGCACAATCTGCCAGCTTTCTTCTCGTTCGGAAGCTTTTGTACACTTTCTGCAACTTTACTGCAGCTGCATGTTGAGGGTTGTTCGGATCAGTCTGAATATCCAATCTTGGAGATTGATTATCCAGATCATTGCTTTTTGGGCCCGTAGATTGAATTGTTATCTCCTGTTCTCCTTCAAATGAAGGAGCCTTAATCGAATCCATATTTTCTAGCTCTCTTCCTTTAAAGCTAACAGATGCTTCTATTACCATCTTTCCGGAACCTAACGACTTCATCATTATTGTGGATTCTAAATCTCGACTGTTGAAACTGACAGAGCGAACCGGAGTTTTCACCTCGTCATCTCCAAAACTAATGGATTTCACAATAATAGATTCCAAACCGTTCTCTACGTCGCTGTATTTAGCTAACGGGCAAGAAAAAGATATCCCCATTTGAAATGATTTGATTATTTGGTCCTGTTGGAACAACCACATCTCATATGAATGATTATGACAAATCAATAATACAAATACATTGAAGAAAGGGAGATGGTGAGAGAAATACACAACAGTACAGCAGTATGTTAAGAACAAATGCAGAAATTTGTAGAAAAGGGGAACGTGAAACGAGCTCTTATGGGATCCGGTAAATAGATCTATGTATTGAAATTCTGATTATGTTTAATCATACAAAACCAAAGACATCCGGTTTAAGTCCTAATAGCATTGTCTTTCTCTTGAAATGAGCATTTGTTATTTTGCTTCAACAAGAAATGAATCTAGAGCTAAAAGAGGAACTTCTAGTCCTCTTTTATGAAACCCATAATGCACATTTCATTCGCAAAGAACTTTCCCCATTAACTGAGCAAATATTCAAAACTATCATAAATCATAAATTTCAGAGAAGATGAAAGAAGAATAGCATAAACTACAACAGTCTACAAGATCAACGCGAATTTGGGTCGGAACAGTGCAAAACGATAGAAGAGAAACATTTAGCATTTGCAGCTTCATCTAGGCAAGCATTAAAAACAACATAAACGGAAACAAAAAGGGAAAACATGTGAAAGAGCATTTTACCTGTAGATTTTGTGAATCAACATAAAGCGAAGGTGGGGGATTGATGTATGTGTATTGAAAATAAATTCTGATTCTGAGGGGTCCGTGATGTTTTGATGTCAATCTGATTGGTGGGTTTGGATAATAATTACAATAATGGAGAAAAGAGTTGAGTTCTTCTGTACAGAGCTTGTGCTTTGACAAAACAAAAAGGAGTAAGCTTACTGACTATGCTCTTCTGGATTTATAGAAATTGCAGAAAGAGAGAGAGAGAGAGATTCCAAGTTCCAACACACGGTCGTCCCTTGGAATAACAAATTCTGAAATTTTGACTTCTTCCCGGTTACCACACCAGTGGCAGTAATTTTATTTATTTTCCTGATTTATTTCAGCTATATTTATATTTTTTATAAAATATAAATATTAAGTTATAAATCAAATTTATTTGAAAAATGGAAATAACAAAAATTCTCGGAAAATGGTCATGTTATTTGAAAGAAATTTGAAACTTGGTGATTAATTTAACCGAATTAAAAGTAAATAAATGAATCAATCAATAGTCATTGGCAGTCCATTTGCCTATAATAGATAAGAGAGTAACAAGTGTGAGTTTCTTAAAGAAATCAAAGTGTTATTTGGACAGAGAATCTTCAAAGGTGAGACTTTTAGGTGCTCTGTTTAGGGAAACTACGATGTGGGCTCGCGTTGATTTTAATTTTAATTTTATTTATTTTTCGCTTAGTTAATTATGGATAAATCGATCAGTGGTGTTTAAAATTATCTCGAACCGAATCGAATAAAAAATGATCAGTTCGATCAGTTCTTTATTTATGTTAAGTTCGATTCGAGTCGAACCGAACCGAAATATTAAATTCATATTATTTTTTATATATAATTTCATATTAAACTGAAACAAAACTTTGATTTTATATTTTTTCTTAAATAATATTACGAATCGAAGAATCGAACCGAAACTCACTGTTTGGTTCGGTTCGATTCTTTTGACATGAACGATTTGGTTCGGTTTTATTGATGACCCGTGAACACCCTTAAAATCCATAGTTTTAATGGAACTTTTCTGCATTTTGTCTTCAGATCTCTAAAATGTCCTTAGTCATGTCCGTTGGATGAATAAATTCACAGTCAAGATCTATCTTAATTCAAAAATAAATAAATTTACTTTTTTTGTCAAAATCTGTTTTAATTTTTGTACGGTCATATTGTGACCGGTAAACTCAATAATTACTATCGGTTAAAATCATGTAAGGCATTTCTTCTAGAATTAAAGAATGAGACTTGATTCGATCTTGAAGTTTTTTTTTAGAATATCCTCTCGAAATGCAAGATCCATATTTGTAATAATGGATGAGGTAGTTCGGGTGATAGATTTTCAGTTTTAACGATTTTGAGGAATAGACTTTCATGAAGCTCAAGTTTTTCTCCATGTTCGTCGGTGAGATTTAGTGACAATAATCAATAAACTAAACCTTTTTGGTGACCAACGAATTCTTAATTAGAGTCGCGAGGAAATCGAAAGAGCCTTGTTTTGGGATTAGTTCTTCATCATAGAAAAAAGAATGATTAGAAAAGGAAAGCTTTATAAGATAAGAACTGGAAAAGAGAGAGTTAATAAAGGATAACTTGCAGGATTTGCGTATGATTTTCCCGGAAAATTTCCTATTGACTTGTTCCTGAGAAATCGCCAGCGCTTATGTCATTCATGATCATTATGAATAAAATCTCCTCTTAAATTGGGTTGGTAAAGTAGCTTAGCTTGCAAGCTTTTTGCTCAACATTTTCACTAGAAATTAGGCTCATCTAGTATAGTTGGATTTAATTTATTTTCTTTCAAGGTTTTTTTGGGGATAGTGAAAGCTCATAGTCTATGAAACTTCCATGCATTCTTCTTGTATGACCGACAAATCGTAGTAAATTGTTTAGTATTTCACGGCGGTAAAAACTTGTAATGTCATGACAATGTATCAGTTATAATTCACGAGGGCAGTTTTCAAAAGTGCCGTAAAAGAAATTTTTTTTTTATGAAAGTGCTTTGAATGTAGCGCAATCCATATTGTCATAATATGTACGTTAATTGACACAACGTCGTTCGAAGCAGAAAGTTCAAAAAAAATCATTTTTGCATGCACTAAACCCTCAAGACTTTAAATCAAACGGCGTCATTTTGTTAAACACCCAGACCCCTTATTTCCTCCCACGTGCGACGTTTCTTCATTTGTACAACTCCTCCCTCCACAGACGTCGAGCTTCACGATGCCTTCGTAAGCACAGTGTCGTTTGTCAAGCTTCGACATTCTTCTTAGTGAAGCTCCATTTTGGGATTGCAAAACCATAGATTCCTGACGTCATTAAGCTTCGCGCTACTCTTCACACACTACAAGAAAAGCTTAATATTGTGACGGTTATATGGCCACGATTTATTTAACTGTCGTTAATTATTTAAAAAGAGAAGTAATTGTGATACTTTATTTAACCGTCACGAATGTGTGATATATGCCGACGATTTTATGTAAACAGTCAGAATTGGTTATGATATGCCGACGGTTAGGAACCGTTGGGAATAAACTTTTTTTATAGATAAATTGCGACGATTCAGTTGAACTGTCAGTAAAAATGGCCGAGTTTCTCACCAGATGCGAGGGTTGGCCAAATCGTCGCGTTTGGTGAGAAACTTGGGTTGTCGAGATATAAGTGCTTGTTGGGCCTTTTTTGTGACGGTTCGCTCGAGCCGTCGCATTTGTATGAGTCTCGACCGTTTTTGTCGATGGTTCAGATGAACCATCGAGATAGGATCTATTGCTACGATTTTAAAAACTATAGCAATAGAAAAACCCTAAATAAATTTTAACAACCCGTGTTTTTATTTCTTCCATATTTTCCCCTGCGACAGGCTCGTGCTCCTCCTGCCTTCCCCTTCTTCCCGCAGCAGCGAACCATCATGCTTCTTCGCACTCATGGTTGCGAGCGCTCCGTTGTAGGTTCTCACACCCTGCCATCTCCCTCTTCTTTTAAAAACAAATCAATTTCTCTCTCTATTTTCCTAAACTCGAGCACGAGTGGTCTTCCCTACCCCTTGGCGATCTTGGTTAATCTTCAAATCATCCATAGCTGAGAGCTCTCTAGCTTGTGGAAATCGGCAACAGAAATTAAAAATCAGTCGTAGTCGAGCTCGTCTGAAGGAGCCCTGGATCCCCTGCGTTGCTTCCTCTACCAAGGTATTCATCCCTAATTACTAGAAAAACTTTCTGCTTATATACAAAAATCGTAGCTTTAATTAAAAAGAATAGAAATGTATGCTCTAATATTAGATAGAACAGAAAAGAAAACTGCTTGTTGGAGGTCAAATCTGCCTTTAGGAGGTGAAGAAATAATATTTAAATCAGTGGTCAACCTCTTCCTAGCTATTCTATGAGAGTGCCTAAACTCCTTGAAAAATCTGCGAGAAATTACACTCTACAATTATGTCTTTTTGGTGGTCTAGGGTGAGAATCAACAAGGTATTAGTTGGTGTTCCACTAAGAAAGCACAATGTAGAAGTGGTTTCTGATTTAGGGACTTAGAAGACTACCATCTAGCTCTCCTTGCTAAATAAGCTTGGAGCTTTTTTATGCTAGCCTGCTAGGTTACTGAAAAGTATCTATTTTAAGGATGTTGATTTTCTTGATGCCCCAGCCTCTAAAAACTGCTCGAGCTTGGAAAAGCTTATAGCTTGGTAAGGAAGAGAATAGCTTAGAATATAGGTGACGGCAAATCTGTTAAACTATGTGAAGATAAATGGCTTCCAATTTATAGGAATCTAGAATTATCTGGAGACCAAACTTTAACAATTGTTTCTTATCTTATTTCTATCCAAGGAAATGTTTTAGATTCTATCAAAGTATATAATTTTGGTTTACATCTAAAGTAAGTTCAAAATATATATACATATATATATAATTACGTATTAATCTTTTGTAGTAAAAATATGTCGTAGAAGAATGTCATAAAACATATGTTTTGACATCCTTAAATGCAAGATGGAAGGATGAAAAGAACAGAATAAAAAATGAATATATGGCGACGTATGAAACGGAGGAAGAGGCATTAGAACATTGGAATGATGTTATTCCAAAAGAGAGTTTTGCTACGATAATTCGTAAATGGTACTCAGAAGAATGAAATGTATGATTTTTTACTATACATCTATGATTAATTGTATGTGAAATAAATTAACTTTTATTTATCTTTCATAAATATTGAAGCAAGCTGTAACTAAAAGGAGATCACAGAGTAAACTAAAACACTCTCACACGTTGGGACGTACCAGTATACCAACGAAAAAAAAACAGAAATGGTAAATTCTAAGCTTTATAATTATTTTAATAAGTTTTATTTTAAGTATATTTAATCATATGTTCTCATTTTATAAACAGAAGGGCTTCAAAGAGAGTTCTCTAGAACGGAGCTATTTGTAGTATCACATGAACGAACAAATGGAACTTATGTAAATGAATAGACTACAAACGTTGAGTAAGTAAAAGTTGTAATATTAATACCAAGTCTTTAAATAGTTATTACATGTTTACTGATACTAAGTCTTAATTTTATATTATAGGCGAAACTTAAAGAGCGTATGAGTCAACTTCCGGATGGTGATTATGATCCAATTTCACCAAATGACGTACCCTCACAAATATTGGGTCCAGAGCATTATGGACGAGTGCGTTCATTAGGACTCGGGATAACTTCATCTCAAGTGTTCTCGCATTATCGTGGGGAATCATCCATGCGAGATTCTACTCATTTATCAACTGAACTAGAATCCCAACGTGCACTAGTAGCTGAGTTAGAGGATCAATGAGCACATGCGCCTCAGTTAGAGGCTGAATGTTCACCGATGTGTGAGAAATATGACAAGGTACAGGTTGAATGTTCAGATATACGCTCTCAGTTAAGCTTAATTATGAAGTTTATGCAAGACTCTCGTAAAAGACTAGGGTAGCCTTTGTTCTTTAACATTATTTAATAGTACTTCTAAAATATTTTGTTATTTCAAATTTTCATACTTTGAACTCATTAAATAATTTATATTGATAATCTATTATAGTTTGGGTATCTATTTAATGTTTTATAATTATGCGCTCTGTAAATATATAGAATGATACTGCTTCTGACTATTGTAGAAATATATACTCTATTAAAATTGTATTAATATGCAGAAATTTTTACGATTAAGAAGAAATGGGAAGGAGTATGTGAAAGCAGTATTTTTTGTGACGGTTTAAGAACCGTCGTGAAAAATTGGACTAGGACAAAGTTAGCGGCGGTTTTATAACCGTTGCAATAAGACTCCCTCTTTAGCGACGGTTTTACAACCGTCGTTATATATACATTTACGATGGTTTTAAAAACGTCGCTGTTTATTATATTTAGCGGCGGTTTCAAACCGTCCCAAATTATCATAATAACCATCGATATAGAGTATGTCGCGACGTTTCTCCGACGGTTGTCAAAACCGTCGGTGATTCAATTCCGATGGAGGAGATTTCAACGGTTCTCCAACCGTCGCTGTATCGATTCTGACAGTTTAAACTCTCGCCGTAAACTCGAATGACCGTCACCATAAATCTATTTTCTTGTAGTGACAGGCGTCGTTGAGCTTTACAATGCCTAGGTAATGCTCAGCGCCGTTTTGTCAGACATTACACGATACTCTTTTATAAGACAGTAATTTTCCGTCATCTATAGCAATAGACGACGGGAAATTGCTGTCGTTAACCGTCAAATTTGTAGTAGTGAAAATTAACAACACATAAACTTTACGATCTAATATCTGTTTTGCCCATAATTTCTTACAGGTTTCCTTGCATGGGAGTGAATGTGTGAATGAAATATCATCTACAAACCTTTACACTAGGGATTTGGTATGAATAATCCAACTAATAATTATGTGTATTTTATTAAAGATGCTAGACCAAAAAGATATACAATACACGTACTCTTCTAATAGTTAATGCATTTGTCGGAAAGTATATAGTAACAAACAAAATATCACATAATTAATTAAATAATTTCAATTGTACCGTTGTACTCAACAAAAAATCATATAATTAATTAAACATTTTGCATCGGTACCATTTTATTTAATAAAAGTTAGTACAGTTTTTGCTCAAAAAAAAGTTAGTACAGTTTCTTTTTCCTTTATTGACCAAAATATTTACTTAAATTAAAAGAGAGATAAAAATTGCTGTTAAGAGTTCTCTAAAAATAAAATGTTGTCCCTCGTCCACACTAACTTTTTGCATAAAGAAAATGCAATTTTTTTTTAAATTTGCATATCTTTGTGAAAATCGTGATTTAAATTGTGACAAGCTTTAGAATTAGAAATATTTTATATAGTTTTTTCCAAATTTTCAAAGTCATGGAACAACCCACAAACAAATCTACAGAAAAGCATGATCTATTTTTGTGAATTAAAAATGAAAACAATAGTTTTAAAAATTTTGAACTTTTATAAAAATCATGGTTTCCACCACAATTATATACGCAAAATAATATTTCTTTTTATTTTTCACTATTTCTTAAAAGAATCATTTTCATCAGGAACTATCTACTCTAATATTTGTGTGACAATATAAAATGTTTCAAGATGCATGGAAAATTTATAGTGATATATAATAATAATAATATTGAATATAAACATTTTTTTAATCAAAGGAAGGTGAGAAGTGGTGTGTAAGGATCTTAGATTCAAAAGAGTGAGGATGTTAGATTCAAAAGAGTGAGTTGTAAAAACTGTGAAACCTTCAAAATCTCTTAAATATAAGAAAAATTCTATGATATTAGATCGGTATGGATATCAGGATTCATTGAATGTGTGTGAGAGTCACTAAATAAATACATATAAAAATTCATTAAATATAATAGATATGTGAATTCACCAAAAACCCACAATGAGTGAGAGCGACCTAAATATCATCAAACATTTTCTGTCATAAAATTTTTCCCAATGCACATTTGTTCAAAAGTCAAACCAAATCTACCGTCACCCTGTTTATAAGATAGTTTTTAGTCTGATAAACTTTTGGGACTAAAGATTAATCATAGGATTTCTTGAATCTTATGAAATATTTCTTTAAAGAACTACCAAAGTACACTGTGGTTTCTGATGTTGACGAGTGAATTTGTAGTACGTTCGGTGAAATTGGACAATAAACATTGTATATTTTTGTTAAAAAATTTATGTTCATTCATCAAAAATATGTTATGAGTGTACTATGAGTTGATTGTTTATGTAATATCTCATTATCTGTAATTAAGTAAACAACTTCTAATTATGATGTGATATGTTGTTTTACATCACATGCGTTGTTAAATTATAATAGTACTCAACCATAATAGTACATAACATTATTCTATAATGAATTTTGACATGATGACGTTTATAAAATGGGAAAATACATTTTTAGTACATGAAGTTTGAGTGTTTTCCCAATCAGTTACTCTATATTTATTTTTTGCAATTACATCCTCCAAACTTCTAAATGATCCCAATTTAGTCGTTCCGTTAAAATAGACCATTAAAAACAATAAAATCCTTTCATCTGTCCATTTTAATTTTCGTTAAGCTTTGTCCATGGTTTATGCTCAGCACAAAAATGGAGATTTTAATACGGAGGGATCAAATTGGGAACGTTTAGAAGTTTAGAGGATGTTATTGCAGAAATTAAACATAGAGGGACTAATTTGTGAAAGCACATAAACTTCACTGACTATATAAAAGTATTTTTTTTCATCAGACTATATAGAAGTATTTACTCTCATTTTACATAGAGAGTGAACCAGATCCAAGAAAGCACTTGTTGTTGAATTTTCTTCTTGTTCATTGAGGTATGTAACTTCTTTATATAAACACAGCAAGATTGATCGAAATTGCTCCAAGATGCTCCAAGATTCTTCTAAGAATGCTCACCGTACGATCTCTAAGTCTTTCTCTTTTGAAAGACTTTCACGCCTTTTGACACGTTTACTTCAATCGTGTCAAATTTCTCATCTTTTTCACATTTTTCATCTTACATATATGACTACGATTGTGACCACGTAATAGTTTTTTGTCGTTGACACGTCCTATGTTTTTCGATTCCATTTGCTTAAGTTCGGAGACCTATTCTGGATTTTTATGCATAGAGATTCAGTTAGCTTCTTCCACATTTTTTATTTCAACTACTTTCGGCTTGCTCTGCTATGGGTTTGGTACTTCCTGAATCTCACGTACTGGTTTTTCTTATGAGTTTATTTAGAGTTTTGTGGTGCACTAAATCTGATTGTTATTAGCTTCCTTGGTTTGGCTTCAGTTTTCTTTTCTGGTATTGGTTTTCTTTTCGGGAGATGGGAGAGGATTTGGAGTTTTGAGATTCTTCTCTTGCTTTGGAAGACATTCTTCCTCAAGATGAACGAAAGATCGAGTTATGGATGGTTGGAAAACTTTTTTATGTTAAAATGGTCAACACAGCAACCATGGTTTCTGTTTTAAGAAGTGGATGGAGATTAAAATACTGGACAAGAACATCTTAATGGATATCTCCTTATTCTACAAAAACATGAGCCTGGATCTCAACCTTCAAAGAGAAAATTTGAAAGTTATCCAGTTTGGATTCAAATTTAGGGCTTACCTCCTGATTGGATCACAGAACCAGTTATCAGAAGGATTGCTTCTCAAGTTGGTGAAGTAGCTGATATAGACCTGTAAACTTTGGAAAGTGGCCTTGCAAGATCGTTTAGGGTAAGATTTCTTCTAAATGTTGATTGTGTTCTTAAACCCGGTGTTTGGATTATAAGGAAATCTAAATCTTCTATTTATGTTGAGATAAAGTATGAGAGACTCTCTCAATTTTGTTTCTTTTGTGGGAAGATCTCTCATGAAATCAGAAACTGTGATGAGGAAAGGGATGGTAAGGATTGTGTATATGGTGACGGATGAAAGTTGAGGCTAATACGAAGACTCATGTTGTGATTAAAGAGAAATTCCTTTTAATATCTGGAGGGGCAAAACACAGATCTGATAACTTTGGTGAGGCATATACAAATGGCTATAAAGGTTTAATCCTTTGTAAAAATAGCGACCAATGTACTTTTAAGGAAGTGTTTAAAGAGGGAGAGACATCTTCTATGAACTTAGGTTATCAAAGTAAAAACAGTACCCATGCTGGCACTATGAAAGACATGAAGAAACAAGGTACTAGAGGAAGATCAAGAACTAAGGGAATAGTTATTTGCTCTCTTGATGAAACGTGTAACAAAAAAATGAAGAATTTTGGGGATGAAAAGTTGAAAACAGTGGATGATGCTAAGCTGAAGGTTATGGTGACTTGTTCTAAAAAGTCACCCAATTATCCATGAAGCTAATATGTTAGAATTGTCAAGGGTTGGGTCCTCCTTTGACAATTTAGGCTCTTAAGGATGCCATTAAGCAATTCAAGCCTGATATAGTTGGTTTGCTGAAAACTAAGATGGGTAGTAGGAAAGTCAGTAGGTGGTGCAGGAGTTTAACTTCAGTCACATTGTGGATCATGTTGGTCAATCAGGGGTTATGGCTCTCTTTTGGAAATCCAATATCAATATTCAAACTATTACCAACATTACAAATACAATAGATATGTTTACTGAAAACCTTGACAGATTTACTTTGGTATATGGTCAAAGAAATACAGTGGATAAATGGGCTGATTTGGACTCTATTGCTTTATCTAATAGAGGTAGCTTGTGCTCTGGGTATATTGTTGGTGATTTCAATGAAATGCTATATAGTGAAGAGAAGCAACGTGGTAAGCATTTTGATTTCAGTAAAGCTCCTAAGTTTAGAAACTTTATAAACAACTGTGAGGTTTTTGAAGCTCCTATCAAAGGCTGTTTTTTCACATGGAGAAATGGGAGAGATGGCAGTTAGCTTATACAAGAAAAACTTGTCAGAATTCTTTTGAATGCTGAAGCTTTACTTAAATTTCCTGATTTAGAGGTGATTGTCCCTCCCAATATTGGATCAGATCATAAAATGGTGTTTGTTAGTTTCTTTAAGTTGAAGATTAGTAGATATAAGGGCTTCAAATTTAAGGAGAAATGGTTTCTTGAAGAAAGTTATGAAAAGACTAATAGTTGTATTCAGTTTGGGAAGTGTTGTGGTATGGCTAGCTTTATTTCAAAGCTGAAAGATTGTAAAGGGATTTTGAAGAGTTGGAGTTCCAAACTTAGAAACAATCTTGAGAACGAGATTAGAAACATTAAAAAGAGGATTTGTGGTCTTAATGAGGCTTGCCAAGCTGATTGGGAGGAAAAGAAAGATCTCAAGGATAGACTTCTTCTATTTAGAGGAGTGAAGAGTCTTTATGGGATTAGGGAGCTAAGTACAATTGGCTGAAGTATGGGGAGAAAAACTCTAAGTTTTTTCATAGTATAGATACAATATGAGAGAAAAGAATCATGTTAGCAGAATTAAAGATGCAGATGGCAATTGGGTGGTTAATGACCCTAGTATTATTAATGTTTTTAGGAATCATTTTACAGACATTTTCACTGCTGAACCAGTTTCTGAAGTGGATTGATTCCAAGTCTGTGTACTCTTTGGGATAATGATGTTGTTAACTCTGAGTTGTTGCAAACTGTGACTATGGAGGAAGTTAAGATTGCAACTTTCTCTTTAGGGGCTTCAAATGGTCCTAGGCCATATGGTCTTCCAGGTTCTTTTTTTCAGAAACATTGGGGGCTGCTTGGTTTTGACATTTGGAAGGTTGCTTGTGATTTTTTTGACAACATTTACCTTTCTAATTCCTTTAATGAGACCAATATACCCCTAAACCCTGAAGTTAACCATCTTAAGTATCCTTCCCAGTTCAGACCCATAGCCTTGTGTAATTTCACTTACAAGATCATTTCAAATATCCTTATTAGCAGACTTAAGCCTCTCCTAGATCCCAACATTTCTTCTTGTCAAGGTGCCTTTGTCAGTGATAGGCATATCCAAGAAAATATTCTAGTTACTCAGGAAGTATTTTTTCACATTAAGAAGAAGAATAAGGGCATGAAGGGCATTATGGCTTTAAAGTCTTATATGGTGAAGGCCTATGATAGAGTGAGTTGGGTTTTTCTTCAAACTCTTTTGAGAAAATTGGGTTTTTACAGCAAAATAATCAAGCTCATTATGTCTTTAGTTACTGGGGTATCTTATAATTTTCTTCTCAATGACAATCTCAAATTCTCTTTTAATCCTACTAGGGGGTCTGAGACAGGGAAACCCCTTATCTCCCTATCCATTTCTATTAGTAGCTGACTATCTTTCTAATTGTATTAAGAAGGCTATTTCTAATGAGGACTAAAGCCTATGAGGATTAAGAGGAACTGCCCCCCTATTTCACATCTTCTATTTGCTGACGATTCTCTATTATTTTATGAGGGGTGATGAAGTTTTAGTTCAGAAATTGACATCTCATCTTGATAAGTATTGCAAGGCATTGGATTAGAAAATTAGTTTGGATAAAAGTAATGTGTGGTTCAGTAATAATGTGAACCAGGATAAGAGAATTGATCTAGCTACTATTCTTTGTGTTCCTATCTTAAGGGATAGTGGTAACTACTTAGGTTTTCCTACTGATTAGGGGAGTTCTAAGTCTGACTTATATGCATTACTAAAATGGAAGCTAAAATTGTTATTTGGAAATCTAATTTGATGTCTCATGGAGGCAAGGAGATACTTTTAAAGTCTATTGCTCAAGCTTTACCCAGTTATATTATGAGCATTTTTAAACTACCAAAGAAAGTCTGCTACAATTTGCAAGCTGTTATCTTAAGATTTTGGTGGCATAAATCAGGTGACCAAAATGTTTGAGGTTGTACTCTATGAAGAGATTCCATGCTTCTAAGCCTGATGGAGCTCTTGGTTTTAGGGACTTGGAACTGTTTAACTTAGCTTTACTAGTTAAGCAGGCTTGGTCTATGCTGTAAAATCCTAACAGTTTTTGTGCCAAAATTCTTAAAGTAATTTATTTCTCTAATATTGACTTCTTGGTCCAAGGCTCCTAGTTCTTGCTCTTGGGCTTGGAGAAGCCTTTGCAGTGGGAAGGAGGTTATTAGAAATAGAGTTGTTTGGTGTATTGGTAATGGTACTTCAATTAATATTTGGTATGATTCTTGGATTCCTTGTTGTCCTGATATTAGTATGTTCAGAGCTCTTGATGTCTTAAGGTGGCATACCTCCTTCTTCCTTCAAGTGGTTAGGAGAGACATAATCTTGATTATTTTCCCTTAGGGGGTTAGTAAAGATATATTCAAGATTTACCCTAATCTTTTGAAAGAGGACAAGCTTGTTTGGCCTCTAAACAGGAATGGTATTTTTACTGTGAAATCAGCTTATCACTCTCTCTTTAAAGATAACTCAGCTAATACTGGTAATTCTTCTTTGAATTATGTTAATTCTGAATTTTGGTAGAAGTTGTGGAATATTAAAGTTCTTGCAAAATTAGATATTTTGTTTGGAGACTGATAAATGATTTTATTCCTTCAAAACATAATTTAATGAGAAGGAAGATTGCTCATGATGATCTTTGTCCTCTTTGTGAGCTTTTTCCTGAAACTTCAGAGCATTTATTTTTTTTAATGTGACTGGAGTAAGTGTTGTTGGGGTGTTTCTGACATTAATCTGAACTGCTCTACCTTTGCCAGTTCTAATATTGGAGATTGGGTTGAGGATATGCTTATGGAGTTGTATAAGCATCCTGATGGCAATCACATTATTATGCCCTCCTTTTGTTTCATATGTTGGCACATATGGAAAGTAGAAATGATTTGGTTTTTGAAGGTTTTTTATTCAGATCTTGCTATTGTTGCAAGAAAAGCCTCTTTTGCTACCTCTAGCTTCTGGGAAGCAAATTGTGCTCCTATCACGACTTCTATAGGTTCTGTTTCTACATGTTCTAAATTTTTTAATTCTGCTTCTCGCTTTAGTTCAGTTCAAAATGCTTCTCTTGGTGATTGCTCTTTCTAGACCCCCCCCCCCAGTTGGAGCTGTAAAACTGAACTATGATGTTGCTTTTTAGATTTCTATTTTTTTGTGCTGGAGCTTCTATTGGTGTTATTGTTAGAAACTTTTCAGGTTCTGTGGTGGGAAAAAAGGTTGATGCTTTTTCTAGCATTAATGTAGAATTATTGGCAGTTAAGGAGAGTTTAATTTTAGTTTCTAACAAAGGTTGGAAAGTTATTATGGTTGAAAGTGATAATTTGCAGCTTATCTCTTAGCTTAATGGCATTGTTTGTTGGGATTGGAGATTGCAGAATTTGGTGGAAGAGATTTTATCATTTTCTTTTGATTCAATTTCCTTTAGGTAGGTTAGGAGAAATATTAATATTATTGCTGATAGTATTATTAAGTTTAACCCTGATAAGAACAATAATTTATTGCATACTGATTCTATCCCGTCCTATATACATAATCTCAATCATTTGAATTTTTCGATGATTTTAAACCACCTTAATTCTTTATTAGAAATCTGTCTTTGTTAAAAAAAACTATATTTATGTATTTTGCCCAATGATAAAATGTCAGTATGCATATTATAAAGGAGAGAAATAAGAGTTATGAAATAATAAAAGCAGACAACAAAGTGACAACTAAAACTGTCTATTTCAGTGTCTGAGCTGTGAGAGATGGTTACTTCATACCGTACGTTGTCTCTCCTCCGGTTGATGCATGCGTGTCAAGATATAATTCGTCCACGTAGAGTGCCTCGTACGAATGATGCAAAGCATACCCAAATGGTCAGACAACCAAATCCCATGCCTGCCGGCAGCTTCTAATTAATTAATCCATATAAATAAATAAATTCAGATTTGGTTAGTAAATAATTATTTTCACATGAAATTAATAATTATGAATATAAGAACTGATACTCATCACTGGCATGCTCTCTGTTGTGTAAATTCAAATAGTATAAAACAGCGTCGGTTATACAATAAATATTTAGAATTAACTTTGTAGTCAATAATTAATATATTTATTGTTATTGATGTTAAACCTTGTATCCTTATTTTAGTTTTATAACAAATTCACCGAACTAAACTAGTTTTCACGGTCTAGTTACTTAAGCATGATTCGATCGGTTCAATTTGTAAGATAAAGTAACGTTTCTGTTCCAATCACTTTTCCATGCAATAATAACCAATTAAAATGGGATTCGCCCAGGCTAATCACCGATCAGTTGATGTAAGGAAAATGAGGAGAGATGACGCCAAAAGGCAGTTTGATATAATAAATAATCCTAATTTACTTTCTTATAAGATAATTGTTTTGTCTCAAAAAAATAGAAACAATTCAGGATAAGGATAGGAGTTCACGATGTGCTTCAGTCAATTTTTTTGTAAAAATTTGAACAAAAACTTCGGTTCAACAACACTTTTGAACTAAACTAAGCCCTCATGAAAAGCAAACTAAACTGAATAAAAAATTTGATTTAGTTCAATTCGATTTTTTGGTTCGATCTTTATAATGAAAACAATATTTTAAAAAATAAACATAAAATCACTAAAAAGACCGTTTATAAATAATAGGAAATCCCGAAAATTAGACCTTTTGTTATAGCTTTCGGACACTCAAAGGATAGCCAGGGAGTAATCCCATCAGTGTCGTCTTGTGGATGCGAGTCAGCAACCATGATTTTATTGGTAAGAGTTTGAACCCCGATCAATGGGAATGTTGAACACTGAACACTTGATTGATGGGACAGGGGACCGTTTATAAATAACAGGAAATCCCGATAATTGAAAACAAAAGTTGTGGTTAAGTTAAGTTCAGTTTTATATAGAAAATTAAAGTTCATTTTAGAAAATTGTTAAAATTTCTAATCGAACCCAAATAAAGTTCTTTATTTTTGTCAAACCAAACCAAACCAAAGAACCCTAAAGAACCGATCTAACCATTCATTTTCGGTTAAGTTCGATTCGATAGGTTCAGCAAAAAAAGATTCACCTTTAATTTCGAGTTACTAAGGCAAAACAATCTTGATGAAACAATGAAATTATCTCTATCTTAGACAAATTTATCACGAGATCATACACATACCAAAATTAACAATTCTAAATTATCATCCATTATTCTTTAGATTATTCAGACTATTTGCCTAAAAAACCGGACGAACTTGTTGGGCCGATAACTACCTAGACCGCAACGACAATCCCAGCCAAAAACCTGTGTTCCTGATAAATTAGTGTGCGAGCGTGCCGAAATTCAGTCAAAGAAACCAAATTTAAAAGATATCCAAATGTTTATCTAAGTTCTAATCACAAAATGATTGTGAGGAGTAGGGAACAAATATCCTCTAGAGTCCTACTATTACTTGCAATAAAAAACTAAGAACTTGGATTGGAAATGAAATGCAAGAAAAATTAACTAAGAAACTTGAACTTTATATAGTTATTTAGAAAATGAAAGAGTAACAAAAGAACAACTCTAAATAATTGAATCTAAAGTTTGCAAAGAATAAAGTTGAAAGTTGCTAAAAGTAAAAGATTTACGAAAATAAAAGTGAACTGGTTTGTGAAAAAGTAAGAAGTAAAACTCGAAAACTAAAAAAACTAGATGGACAAGTTGAAAGCTTGATTTTTAGATGTTTTTTTCCGTCCCTTTCATCTGTCTACTTTATCTCCTTTTATAGGAGTTGAGACTTCACATTGATGGATTCCTTTGCTTGATCTCAAAATTTGATAACCTTATCTCCATTGTTGCTATGAATTTTGAATTTTGAAATTTCTTCCAAAAAACTGAGTCTATCTCTTCTGACATTCAGGCAACTTGAATTATCTACGAATTCTGAATATCTGTTGAACTTTGATAAGATTCATGACCTTATTAACTGCACTTGCATCTTGGTGTCAAAAATATCAGAAATCGACCAGGATGAAACCTTAAAACAAAAAAAATTAGCCAAGACGTAAGCCAAAAAGAGAATTCGGCCAAGACGTTGGCAAAAATGAGACTTCGGCCAAGATGTAGGCTAAAATTAGATTTTGTAATATGTTTTATGTATGTGCATATATATGGCACTTCGTTTAATTAACAAACGATAAATATAAAATGCCCTTTACCCAGGGTTAGAAAATCAACCAATATGGTTTCTGATCCTGAAATCATAATTAATATCGTAGGTCGATTGTTATCACTTGAAATATTGTTGGGTGAGAGCGTCGGTCGGCCCAACTTATTCATTTCAGCTTCATCCAATTGTCAAATTATGACTCGAACAATGCCCCATGTTCTGTTGATATCAGTTTCCCGCTGATATTAATAGCACATGTAATGACCGAAAAACACTAGTGTGGATATTTAACAAATATCATTTTAACTAAAAAATAAAAAGAAATGGTCTCAAAATCAATTAGGAGCAATTGGGTGAGAAAGAATTGGCCGAGAAGCCAATCGCTTACAATTGTGGGAAGCATTGGCCGAGAAGCAATTGCTTCCACATTGTGGGAGTAATTGGTCGAGAGGACAATTTTGATGCAATTGGCCTCTTGGCCAATTACACAAAAGTCAGTGGTAATTGTTGGGTGTTATACTTTCAAAGCATGTGTATTGACATTTTGATATGAAATTTAAAGAGAATTATAATTTTCTTATAATTATTCTTTTAAATTATTGTTGAATAATTTATATAAATATCTAAAAATTGTATATTCATTAATGAGATTATGATCTTGTATTAGTACGAGAGGATTAAGATCATAGATAATGAATAAAATTGTTAGCAACATATTAAAGTATGAAATCTTTAATGAATGGTTGCTAGTACGGTTCACTAAGCATTATAAATGAGTGTGTTCTAGATCCGGATCATTGATGTGGATATATATCTTAGTGAAGATACTTTATATAATAAGATAATATATGACAGCACCGATGTGAATTAATATATTTATTAACGTGTTGTTATAATAAAGATTTAATACACATCAATTCGATGAACATATATAGATCAGTCTGAATCCTGAGTAGTAATGCACTCTTATGCATGTTTGTTAGATCTTTTGATTCACTCGTTAAAGTCTGTTTGTTAATAAAGCTAGTGACTTTTGTTTTGTGGACATGATCTTACAAGAGTTGGAATCTAAGTTTTCTTAATGGATTGTATATTGGTTTCCTTAAATGTTAATTCTGGAACTGAATGATTATTGAACTCAAATTTATAATAAGATTATAAATTAGTCATTCACTAGTGGATTAATGGTACTTAAAGATCAATGAGTAATTAGAAGGGTAAAATGATAATTCTGACCAGTTCTAATTTATGAACCAATAATTGGAGGACAGGACTACATGAAATGATTATGTCAGTGAATTACATGAGAATACTCTGTAAATATATTCTATAATCTCTAAAAGTGCAATTCCATATTTATAGTGGAGTAATCATAGAATTAATAAATAATATTATTTAATTAAAGAATTTAATTAATAATCTAGTTTATTGGAGCTTAGGATCATAGGTCTATGGTCCCCAAGTCACCTCTATACTACGTTGTCTAGAATGTGTGTATTTCAGGATATGAGAAAATGACTAACTTGTAAAAGAAATTTTTATTCTAGGGCAAGTACATAATTATGAGATAATTATATGTGATTATTTAATTAAGAATTAATTAATTAAATTATTTTATAGAATTAAATATAATTTTCAGAATATATATGTATATAATTATCGATTTTTTAATTATCGATAAATGAGGCAGAATATCTAATTTATGAAATTAGATGATTAAATTATTATTATATAATAATTTAAATCAACTAAATCTGTTATTTGTGAAATAACAGATAAGTTAGTTGATAAGGATAATCAGATATGTTAGTTTCGAATTAACTGATATCTAGATAATTATCTGATTAAAATAATTATTTAATTCACAGTAATTGCCACGTGTCAATCACTGATAGGGTATCAGAAAATTGATAAGAACTATTGTGGTGCCATGTGGCACTACAGTAGTGTGTGTGCAAACTGTAGTGCCACACAAGCACTGCAGTTGTGCACAATTGCAGTGGGTCCTAATGAAACTAATAATTTTATAATTAAATATTATTCAGTTTATTCCTAAAAATATGATACGCAATCATCTAGAATATATAAAGATATTATTCTAATGGCTTAAGTAGTTGAAAGAAGATGAGAGAATCAGTTGGTCAGATCATCAGTTCGTCAATCAAGAGTTGAAATGAGAACACGATTGACGTCAGGAGAGATTTCTTTTGTGATTAAACGTTAATCAAATCTCTAAAAAAATAATTATCACGTTCATTTAGAGAATCGTCTCACTAAAGTCATTCTCAGGACATCTCTAGATCTCATGTGTTGAGAAAATTTAGAGACATAAAAAGTGTCTTGTAATATTCTGCATGCCCACACATATTTTAGTGCGTTGTGACTTGGAAGATCTTGGTGTGGATCTCAGAGTCTACTGATCATTGAAACGATTTCGTGAGAACGGATGATTGATCGATTTTTGCAAGGACACTTGATATAGACTACAAGGAGAATATGATTTCTAACATTGTATGTTGTAGATTTAACTTATAAAATATAATGGATCCTGACTGATTGAAAAAAAAGTTTTCTATAAAAGTTTTATTTGGTTACCCTGGCGTTGCGTAAGTTTTGTTTTATCAAAAGATTCGATTTTTATTAAAAGTTTAATTTTTTTTTAAAAGGTCATGCGTCTCCACGCTTCCGCCGCGCACGCACCGCAACTACCAACAAGTGGTATCACAACGGTCTTTATATATTATATATTAAATGATGTGTGAGTTTTCTTACATTATTCATATAATATGATATATGTATGATGATTGATGGTTATATTTTTTGAATATATGAAAAATAGTGGATCATTAATTGTATGGTGAATTTGATTAATTAGGATTGTCCTAATTTGTTTATGTGTATTGGTTTATGAAATCAATTGCATGTAAACTGTTAGGTGTTAACTACTTAAAATTTGGTAATCACACCACACTAAAGGCTATAGTAACCTTTAGATTAACCGACTTTAGTAAAAGAGTTTTATTAAAGATTGATGAATATAATTAATTAGTTAATCTAAGTTCACATAATTATGACTTAGACACTTCATAAATTTAAATGAATTTAGACCAATGAGATTGGATTAACTAATGATTAAATATTCATAGACTTATTATTTTAACTAGTAATTAATTTATAATTAATTGATTAGTTAAAATAGAAACACATAATCCTAAAATAGTGAGCGGGAGAAGGTTGACATGTCAATGTAATATGATCTTCATCATTAGGATAACACCATGAGGTGCAGTGAGGGCCTTGAGATGACTTTGTTTTCATCCCCCTAAGGAAGATTTCGAGCTGTACCAATAGTAATGTTGGACTTCTTAAAAAGATAGGAGGAAGTGATGTAGTTTAGTTTTGACGGATCTTAAGGTGACATATTCTAAATGAAGTCATGAAATCTGAAATGATGGGTTACACTCATAAGGTCACAATTAAGCTTTCAAGTGGATAGTTATGACTTGATCAAATAAGCAATATCTTATTGTTCAAACAGAAAATATAAGATATTTTAAGTTTTAATTAATATGGATGAGAATGTCATAAACAATCTGAGTTTAATCTGACCGACACTAAGATGACACATTAATCGTTGGGTGATTTTATCACGATTAGTAAATGCTAAACTTATGTGTTTATTATGATTGCATTTATGTATCGCGTTTACTTTTCAAATTTTAGATATTTATCAATTATATTGAATCATGTATGTTTTAAATTTCAATTACCAATATTATGTCTACCACGACAACCCTGTTGCTGCTTTACTCGCTCTTGAGAAATTGAATGGTGATAATTTCATACGTTGAAAATCAAATATGAACTTAATACTAATTTGTGAAAACCATAAGTTCGTTCTTATGGAAAAATGTCCTGAGGAGCCTGCTGCTAAAACCCTTAAGAATGTTAAGGACAAATGCTCACGTTCTTAGACCAAAAAGTTAGGCTCAAGGTATGAGGTATGCATATTCGTTGGCTATTCTCTAGAGACTAAATGTGGGTACTTTTATAGTCATAATGATTAAAGGGTGTTTGTGTCGACAAATGCAACATTTCATGAGTATGACTATATGCAAAACTACAAACATCGTAGTGGAGTAGTTCTCGAGGAATTAGCGACTGATGAGATCAAACCATCTTCAATTTCTACTGATAAATGATAAACACAGTTCTTGTAAAGGAAATCCCGGTGCAACATCATAGTGGGAGGGTTGTGAGACAACCAGTTAACTACGAACTAGAGGCCCATGTCCTAGTGTCAGACACTAATAAGAACAATCCATTATCTTATAAAGAAGCAATGGATTATCCTGAAAAGGAAAAATGTCAAGATGCCATAAACCAGAAAATGGAATCTACGTATTCCAATTCCGTCTGAGAACTTGTAGATCCACCTAAAAATGTCAGGCGTATTAGATGTAAATGGATCTTCAAGAAGAAAAGAGGTGCATATCAGAAATTAGAGACTTTCAAGGCACGGTTAGTAGCCAAGGACTATACACAAAGGGAGAGAGTCAATTATGAAGAGACATTTTCCCATGTGGCCATGCTAAAATCCATTCACCTCCTTTTGACCATAGCCGTTAGTTTTGACTATGATATATGGCAAATGGACGTCAAGACAGCTTTTCTAACTCTTGAATAAAGCATTTATATGATGCAACCAGAAGAGTTCATACAAAAGGGGCAAGATCATATAGTATGCAAATTACTTAAATTCATTTATGGATTAAAGTAAACATTTAGATCTTGGAATCTTACCTTTGTTGAGATTATCAAGTCTTAGGGCTTCACGCAAAATGTTGATGAAGCCCGTGTTTATAAATACACCAAAGATAAGCATGTGTTTAGTTCTTTATGTTGATGATATTCTACTCATTGGGAATCATGTAGATACTTTGTGAAAGGTAAAGAAGTGGTTAGCTGAGAAATTTTAAATGAAAGATTTGGGAGAAGCGAGCTATGTTCTACGCATCTAAATCCTAAGAGATAGAAATAACAAGTTCTTGGCACTTTCTCAGGAATCTTATATTGATAAGGTGCGGGAGAGATTATCTATGAAGAATTCCAATAAAGTCAACAACTGACCAGGCATGGAATTGTCTTCTCCAAGGAACAATGTCTTAAGACACCTCAAGAGAAAGAGGATATGAGAAAGGTTCTCTATGCTTCAGCAGTTGAAAGTCTCATGTATGTCATGTTGTGTACGAGACCTGACATATATTATATAGTGGGAATTGTCAGTTGTTGTCAATCGAATCTAGGTTTAGAACACTGGATTGCAGTAAAGTACATCCTCAAGTATCTTAGGAGAACGAGAGACTATATGCTTGTTTATTAAGGTAGAGACTTGAACCCCACTGGATATACTAATTCTTATTTTTAATCAGACATAGACAGTCAAAAGTTAACATTTGGATCAGTATTCACCCTCGGTGGAGGAGCTGTAGTCTGAATAAGTATTAAACAATCAAGCATTGCAGATTCCACTATGGAAGCTGAATATTTAGCGACTTGTGAGAAAAAAAGCGGTATGGCTCAGAAAGTTCTATTCTGATCTGGAAGTAGTTCAAAATATGGACAGGCCACCAATCCTGTATTGTGATAACAGTAGGGCTGTAGCAAATTTCAAGGAATTGAGGAGTCACAAGAGGGGCAAGCGCATAGAGTGAAAATATCATCTTGTAAGAGAGATCGTGCATCGAGGGGATGTGATTGTTATAAAGATAGCATCAGAACAGAACCTGACTAATCCTTTTACAAAGACACTTCTTGCGAAGTCATTTGAGGGTCACATGCATAATATGAGATTAAGAGAGATGACACATTTACTTTAGAGCAAGTCGGAGATTGTTGGGGGTTATGCCTTCAAAGCATGTGTTTTGACATTTTGATATGAAATTTAAAGAGGATTACATTTTTCTTATAATTATTCTTTTAAATTATTGTTGAATAATTTATATAATATCTGAAAATTTCATATTCATTAATGAGACTACGATCTTGTATTAGTACGAGAGGATTACGATCATCGATAATGAATAAAATTGTCAACATCATATTAAAGTATGCAATCTTTAATGAATAGTTGCTAGTACGGTTCACTGAGTATTATGAATGTGTGTGATCTAGATTCATATCATTGATGTGGATAGACATCTTAGTGAAAGTACTTTATATAATATCTTTATTAACGTACCGTTTATCATAAAGATTTAATACACATCGATTCGATGAACATATGTATATCAGTCTGAATCCTAAGTAGTCATGAATTCATATGCGTGTATATTGGATCTTTTGATTCACTCGTTAAAGTCTGTTGTTAATCAGGCTAATGGCTTTTATTTTGGAGATTCAGTGATGTGGATCGCGGGGGATATGGTCTTACAAGATTTAGAATCTAAGCTTTCTTAACGGATCGTATAATGGTTCCCTTAAGTGTTAATTCAAGAGCTGAATGGTTATTGAGCTTAAATTTATAATAAGATTATAAATTAACCATTCACTAGTGGGTTAATGGTACTTAAGGATCAAGGGATAATTAGATGGGTAAAATGATAATTTTGACCAGTTCTAATTTATGAACAATAGTTGGAGGACAGTATTACATGAAATGATTATGTCAGTGGACTACATGAGAATACTCTGTAAATACATTCTATAATCTATAAGAGTGCAATTCCATATTTATATTGGAGTAATAATAAAATTAATAAATAAGATAATTTAATTAGGAAGTTTAATTAATAATCTAGTTTATTGGAGCTTAGGATTATAGGTATACGGTCCCCAAGTCACATTTATACTACGATGTCGGTGAGTATTTTAGGACATGAGAAAATGACTGACTTGTAAAATGAATTTTTATTTGGGGCAAGTACATATACTTATGAGATAATTATGTGTGATTAATTAATTAAAAATTAATTAATTAAATTATTTATATATTTAAATATAATTTTCAGAAATTCTCTCTCTCTCTCTCTCTATATATATATATATATATATAATTATCGATAAGTGAGACAGAATATCTGATTTATGAAATTAGATAATTGAATTATTATTAGATAATAGTTTAAATCAACTAAATTTGTTATTTGTGAAATAAGAGATACATTAATTGATAGGGGTAATCACATATGTTAATTTTAAATTAACTGATATCTAGATAATTATCTTATTAAAATAAATATTTAATTCACAGAATTTGTCACGTGTCAATCACTGATAGGATATCAGAAATTGACATGGCTATTGTGATGTCATGTGGCACTACAGTAGTGAGTGTGCAAACTGCAGTACCACATGCCACTATAATAGTGAGTGTGAAAACTGTAGTGCCACATGTCACTATAGTTGTGCATAAATACAATGGGTCCCACTGTAATTCGTAATTTTACAATTAAATATTATTTTAGTTTATCCTTAAAAATCTGAAAGCAATTGCTCGGCATTAGCTTCTTCATTATGCTCTCTGGGTACATGCCTAAACACCACATCATCAAAATCTAAAAGCAATTGCTCGGCCGCGACATAATATAGACCTAGTGCCCAACTCGTACATTTATATTCCCTGCTTAACTGTTTCACTAAGAGAGAATCATCCATAACTTCAACCGTCAGGACTTTCAATTCCTTAAGGATCTGTAAACTAATCATCAATGCTTCATACTCGGCCTGATTATTTGAACACTCAAAACTTATTGGAAATAAATTTAAGTTTTCCAACCCTTTGGTGATTCAACGATGATACCAGCCCCTACCGAATTTTCTGTTCTAGATCCATCAAAACTCAGCCTTGAAGGAGTCAAGGCTATGGATGTCATCTCAATTGGATCTAATTCCCCCTATAAATCTAAACATGGGTGATCGACCAAAAAATCCGCTAACTCTTTTCCTTTAACTAACTTTTACGGTACACAATGAAAAGTAAACTATGACAAAGTTATAATCCACTTACCAATTCTCCCTTTAATGATCAGCCTAGAGATCATGTATTTCATTAAATTAGTTTTCCATATAATGAACACCACATTGGGTAACATGTAATGTCTGAGCTTTATGGCTGAAAAGTACAAGGCAAGACATAATTTTCAATTGGAGAATATTTCAACTCATTTGGATTCAAAACTCTACTTTGATAGTAGACGACTTATTCCTTTCCAAGTTCATTGTCTTGATCCAAAAGACTACATATCGATCTTTTTGAGGCCATCATATAATTTTAGCGTCCGATCCTTCATAGGATGCATAATGACTGGTGGTTTAGCCAAATACCCTTTGATCATCTCAAATGCCTTCTGATGTTGCTTCTCCCACCTAAACTATGCTTCCTCTTTCAACTTTAGTAAAGCTGAAAATGTGGATCTTTCCAGCCGAATTTGATATGAATTGTCTCAAAAAAATTAATTCAACCTATCAGACTTTACAACTCTTTCTTGGTCTTTAGTGGTGGGGCCTCAATAATATCTCATGTCGTATTTTTATCTATTTCAATCCTTCGTTGAAGAACAAGAAAACCCAAGAAATTTCCAGCTGACACCCCGAAAGCACACTTTTGTGGGTTCATCTTCAATTTGTAAGCTCTCATCCTTTGAAAGTACTTCCTCAAATCAAGTAAATGCTCTTCTTTCCTAGCCGATTTGACTACTACATAATCAATATACACTTCCATAATTCGGCCAATCATGTCATGGAATATAGCATTCATCGCTCGTTGATAGGTCGCTCCAGCATTTTTCAGGCCGAAAGGCATGACCACCCATTCAAAGGTCTCAATAAATATCATTTTTTACACATATTCCACGATGATGTAGATTTGATTATAACTTGAATGACCATCCATGAAAGATAAAATTTCATGTCTAGCCGCTCCATCAATTAAAAGAGCAGCTACTGGCATATGATATTCATCTTTGGGCGTGGTTGCATACAAGTTCCTGAAATCAATGCAAACTCAAATCTTACAATTTTTCTTTACTACCAGCACAATATTTGATAACCACTGCACATATCTAGCCGTTCTGATAAATTTAGCCTTTAACAACCTCTCTATTTTTGCTTTTACCTTTAACATTACATCAGGTGACATCTTTCTTGGGGGTTGCTTATGCGGCTTGTAATCATTTTTTATTGGAAGTCTATGCTCGACCAACTACCTTTCTAGGCTAGATCTCGTGATAATCCCATGCAAAACAATCTTTGTAGTCCATCAAAATTTTAATAACTTCAGCCTGAAAATCGGGTTCTAATAAACCACTCACAAAAGTCATTCGAACATCATCTTTTGTCCCAAGATTAACTTCTACCAATGGATCATGTACCTCAACTTTTGAATCATCTAACTTGGCTGGGGTTGGCCGAACCTCTTCAAAGTCACAATCTCTCATCTCTTCAGCCTCATCCTCCATTAGAAATTCAGCCCAATCAATAGGCACTTCGTTCTCCATCTTCTTATTGGCCAAGTAAGTCGATAGTATTTTAAAGACCACTTTTACCAGGGCCAATTTCTCTCTTTCTTTTATTAAGTTCATCAAGGAATTTCTTCAATTATCAGCCCACCCAACTTTGCTAAAGTTGGCAGATACAATACTTTGTAAGCTCCTCAAACGCTTTGCAAAAAAGCTTATGTTCTTTTAAGGTCGTAACACCACGCGAACGGCCTGACTTACTAGTTCCAAAAAAATTTTGTGGATATCGTCTTTGTAATATCTTGCTTCTACCGCGTTGGTTGTGGCAAAAAAATGCATGCTATCAGCATAAACTACTTCTACCTTCTCCCTGTTCTAGAAAAATAAAATTTGGTGAAGTGAAGATGGCACACAAAGACCTGCATGAATCCAGCTCTCCCAAGTAAAACGTTGTAATGTGACATTGAATCTACCACAAAAAATGTTGTCATTAATGTTTTCTCCCCTCTATAAGCTCAACCCGGTAACACTTTGTTTGTCTTTGTAACTCCACCTAAAAATGAATAACGGTTAGTGCAGTTGGGATCAATTCTCGATCTTCCTTACATAATGTTTTCATCATGAATGCTAGAAAAATATTCACGGCGACCTCGTTTATCAACAAGAATCCTACGGATTGGTCTTCCATCCAAATGCGCATATATATAATGGTTTCAAGTTTTGTGATCCATTTTCTGATGGCTTCTCAAAAACTATCTTTTCCGATCAATCTTTCATGTTACTTCCACTAATCAATTGTTGGGCCAAAACTTGAGATTATTTTACCACCTTTACTTTTCCTTCTACTGCCTCTACCGCATCACCATCCATCACATAAAGATGATCGGGTTGCGCTTCAAAACATAAAGGAAGTACGACCACCATGTTACAATGAGTTGAAGGTAATGATCCAAATTGAATGATAGGCTCATTTCCTTCTTCAAAAACTTCTTTTATTTTCTCATCCTCCAGTTCGGGAGACTTTTGAACATGCTCATTTTCACCATTCTTTTCACCTAAAAGATTATCTCATTTTCCTCTTGATAAATGAGCTTCTAATTAATTTATCACACCATCCCCCTCATTCTTTTCTCCAATAAGTTTTAGATCTTCCTGATCTTCCTTTAGCTCATTTTGGCATAAATATGTTTTTGCAGATTGCCTCTGCAATATTCTCTTGTGTTTGGATAAAAACTGAGTATAGATGAGATCTTTGGCCAAAACTATGCCCTCGGCTAACCTAGTTATTGGTGGCCTCTCTATCCTTTGTATATTAGATGTTTGAGATAATACTCTAGGGCGGTCATTGCGAGGTATGATCACTTATAAAAAAAACATCTCTCGGTCTCATATGTTGGCCTTGGCCGAACCTACTACCATTGTTGCTTTGGTGGGGAGGTTGCCAATATGAATCTTATCATCCTTGCTCAATTTTTTCTCCTCGCTGAAACCTTCTTCCAGGTGGATGTTGGTATCCAGGATGATACCATGTCAATCCTTGGAACACAGACTTCGGGCCCTGAGAACCATCATCCTTTGGGGGTAGCCTTAAATTATGATTTTGCTTCATAACTGGATTTCTTGGACGACCTACCTCTTTCTTACTTGAACTTTCTATCTTGCATTACATCGACTGCATAGTTGTTCATCTGACTTGGTCGATCCATCATTAGTATTTTCATCTTTCTTCTGGCTTGAACCTTTTGATGTTTGACCAATCTCAACTTTAGGTCATGGTTTAGCTACCTTGTCAATATTCACAAAAATAACATTCACTGCTACATTTGGAAAAGGATTGCTATCAACCTCCATACCTCTTTTTCTAGAAACTTTAATTTTCCTCTTTCTATCAAATCCTGAATGGTATTCTAAAAAACCACACAATTAGAGGTCGAGTGGTTCCATGCATGGTACCACTTGAAATATGACTTCTTTTTTATCCCTTCATCTGATGGTAAGACATGTCCTTCTGGTAACTATATTACTTTATCGGCCAAGAAGTGATCAAATACTTGATCGGCTTTAGTGATATCAAAGGTGTAAGTGTGCTCCACTTTATATCGATTATGCCTCACGTTGTGAGCAAACTGAGGCTCTTTCTGTGTCTTGGTCAATCTACTGAGAGCTTTACACACATATGGCTTGTAGGCCACAACCTCAGCCGCATCAACCTCAATGGCCTCATCATCCACAACTTGCTCTTCTATGTCAAAAGTATCAATCTCAACATTTGGATCCCTATAGTATGTCCCTCTAGAAGCATTCTTCCTTTGGTATTTCCTCCTTCAAAATTTATTCATATCGAGTCACTCTTGAGACTAACTCAAACAAGTCTATAAATTCCACTCCTTCAAACTTCTTTTTTAGCTCTAAGTTCAAGCCGTTTTGAGCCAATTTTACGAATTCATTCTCTGGAAAGATGACCCTACATCTATTCTTGGCCCTTATGAAACGTGCAACAAACTCCTCGGTTATTTCTCCTTCTTTTTTACGTAGTCTAGCCAAACAACCATGGAAACTTCTGGCCCAGTTTTTTAAAATTTCTCATGGGATATATGCTCCATGACCTACCAATTCGGGATGGAGTTGGCAGGAAGATTAATGTACCAAGTGAAAGTCGTGTCCATGAGGGAGTTGGCAAAAAACCTTAACTTCAAAAACTCATTACCTCCAACCTCTTCACACTGGGTCGTGAATCAGCCAATATGCTCTACCATGGATTGATTCTCATCCCTAGAAAACAAAAATAAAATTCGGACACCTATAGCCTCTTGGAAACTCCATTCGATCCATTATCTCTGGATACTGCTTCCTACACATGGTTCGGTAAATTATCCTCATCCCAAGACCGATCACAACATGAATCATATTCTAATGGCTTCACAATCTAAAGGTTGCCCGTTATAACCTTGAGCTTATCTTGGCCAAATCAATATATTGGCAGTCGGTGCATCATTTTATCCAATCCTCCAATTCTGATCATTATTGTCAGCATTTTGCCCCCTCGGGTTGGCTGTTCCCTCTCGCTAGCAACGGATGATACGGAGCCGACTGCTCAACTTTATCTTGTTATGTTGGTTGCACATGTTGCCGTAGCACCTCTGACATCTCTAAAAGGTTTTACTAAACCACTTGCATGGTTTGTTTAAGATTCTAAAAATTTTGATTCATAGTCTGAAATCCTTGTTGCATGCTTTCAGACATAGTATGAATACTATCTCGAACGACCTCTCCACTTTGGGTCGTTTCTCACTCAACTGCCTTAGACCCAACAATCACTATTGAATCTTCTCCCAATTCTAAGTTTCGAGCCTTTGATCTAGTAGTGGGCATAAACTCTTGATCAGCGTCCCACCGGGTGTGCCAAAAAAGATGTTTGGCTAAAATATTCGGCCAACTTGTCGGGCCGATAACCACCTAGACCATGACGATGGTCCGAACCAAAAATTTATATCCCTAATAAATTAGTGCGCGAGTGCCAAAATTTGGTCAAAGAAATTGAATTTAAAAAATATTTAAATGTTGATCGAACTTCAATAATAAAACGATTGTGAGGAGTATGAAATAAATCTCCTGTAAAGTCCTACTATTACTTTCAATAAAAAATCAAGAACTTAGATTTGGAAACGAAATGCAAGGAAAATGAACAAAGAAACTCGAATTTTATATAGCTATTTAAGAAATGAAAGAGTAACAAAAGAACAACTCTAAGTAATTGAATCTAAAGTTTCCAAAGAATAAATTTGAAAGTTGCTAAAAGTAAAAGACTAAAGAAAATAAAAGTGAACTGGTTTGTGAAAAATTAAGAAGTAAATCTCAAGAACAAAAAAAACTAGATTAACAAGTTGAAAGCTTGATTTTTTGGATGTTTTTTGCCGTCCCCTTCATCTGTCTACTTGATCTCCTTTTATAGGAGTAGAGTCTTCGCACGGATGGGCTCTCCTTGACTTGATCACAAAATCTGATAACCTTATCTCCATTGTTGATTTGAAATTTATTTTCAAAAAACTAAGTTTATCTCTTTCGACATTTAGACAACTTGAATTATCTACGAATTCTAAACATTTGTTGAACTTTGATAAGATGCCTGACATTATTAATTGCACTTGCATCTTGGTGTCAAAAATATGAGAAATCATCTTTAACCAACTAAAGACATCTTGGTCGAAATCGGCTAGGATGAAACCTTAAAACAAAAAAACTAGCAAAGACATAGGCCAAAAAGAGACTTCGGCCAAGACGTTGGCCAAAATGAGACTTTAGTCAAGACGTAGGCTAAAAAGAAACTTCGGCCAAGACATATGCCAAAATGCGACTTCAGCCAAGACATAGGCCAAAAAGAGACTTCGGCTAAGACGTTGGTCAAAATGAGGCTTGGGCCAAGACGTTGGCCAAAATGAGACTTCGGCCAAGACGGTGGCTAAAATTAGATTTTGTAATACGTTTTACGTATGTGTTATATATGGCACTTCGTTTAATTCACAAATGATAAATATAAAATGCCCCTTACCCTGGGTTGGAAAATCAATATATGTGGTTTCCAATCCTAAACTCATAATTATTATCGTAGACCGAATATTATCGATTGAATATATTGTTGGGTGAGAGCGTCGATCGGATTTGACTCAAATTATTCATTTCATATCTATCCAATTATCAAATTATGATTCAAACACAGACACAATAACAATATCAACATTTTTTAACATCAACTCAATTCACCAATTTAATTTCTATCAATTCAGTTACCTTGATTACTCTAAACTTCATATATCAAACAGTTAAATACATGGATGAGAGCTGATTGTAGAGTGTAATAAAGAAAACCATTTTTGTATATAAAATAACAGGTTGCTTGTAGTGTGAAAACGTCTGAAAACTCTTTTTCGTAAAAAACAATAAAGTAAGAATAAAAGAAGAGAGAAAACGCGCTTATTTCAGAATTCACATACACCACAACACCGACGCCTGGGGGCTGGGTTTTTTTATTTTCTCGTGCAAAGCTCACCATTCGTACTAAGTAGTACTTACTACTTCACAGTGAGAGAGTCGGCTGTACTGACTCCTCATTTTTTTGTATCTTCTTTGACTTTTGCTAAATATCCTCTTTTTTAAGTCTACAACGTAAAATGTTGCTCTTAAGTCCTATATTTTAATTGTCTACGGGACAGAAAAGAAATATATAAAACTAAACACATTTAAGATTGTATGCATCTTTCAATATTATACTATTCAATTCTCTATAATGAATTGATTTGATAGTTCATATATTGTGTTATTCATGATATTTTAAATATGATTCGATATTATCGAGATGTAATCCATATCATTGACTTTACAAGTGAAAGATTTCTCTTCGATTAATTTATCTACCTCCACGACAGATCTATTATCAAAGAATTAATCACACAACTTCAACAATATCTCCTTCACACACAAACCCAAAGCCCTAAATACACTTAGTGTCCTCCAACACTTTTCTATCACCACAAAACCTAACCCTAACATTACATTTATAGTCACACTCATATAACCGTATGTCTCCTTACTCGTTCACATTCCCAAAACTACTGAAATTACAAAACTAACTTTCCTCATCAGTTAGTCCCACAACAATCTTCACCTCCAATTCATGAGTGAGAAATACTCTACCAGAATGTCTTATCACAGCATGCACTTCTTTCATAGCACAACTTGCACCATCACAAACATTATCTTGAAATCTCACATTCTTCTAGGCTGGTTGCACTCGTCGCTCCTCTTGTTTGAACAATCTAACATTTTTCTCATCTTGAACAACGTTGTCATCCAGTTTGTATAAGTTCTTGAGACTTCTATACCATTTTGTTATCACCAACGCACTCTTGCAACTTTCATTGCTCCACCTTTTTTTCAAATACCCAAAACAAAATAAAACAAGCCTTTCTAAAGAAATCAAATTCATTTTTAACTCTGGCATATGTCTCACATCACCTAACATTTTTATAATTCCCTTAAACATTCTCATTTTCATTGTTCTTTTTCCTTCATTCTTACATTCTTTATCATCAGTCAACATGACATATCATTTGTTACTGGTTTAATGCGAGTCAAATCAATCTCTATCCCAACACATGTGAAATGAGCAGGAAAATCTAAAATCCATGACTTTTTAATAAAGTTGTTACTTTGAGTCACCAAATTTTTAGAATTTGTAGATAATTCAAGTTGTCACCAAAAGAATAACATTGTTACCCTGAGTCACCAAAAGAGCATCATTGTTACCTTCATACTCATTACTTTTAACCACATTTGTTGTGTCTGTAAGCTTCTCTAGAGCGCTCTTCTTGAACTCTTGTATGGCTGTTATAATCAACTTACACCAAATATTAGAAATGTCTCTTTTCATGACAGTAATAACACTCAAGGTTACTCATATCTCCTAGCCTTGAAGCTCATTTTGGTGTATCTCTCAAAACATCTTGTGTCCTTCCTCGACTCAAATCATATCTCATTATCAAGAGATTACTTTTAGACTTAACGACTAGTTAATTAAACATTTTGATCATTAATGGCAACCAAGTTACTTCCTACACTTCAATACTTTATTTCTCAACCAATATCGCCGTCGATATGTTATGATACGAGGGTGAAAGTGAGGTCAACAATAACAATGTTTGATCTTCTTCAACAATCTTAGCATCAATACTAAGATCATATACCCAATGTTCCTTGAAGCTTCACTCTCGTTGATTGGACACCTAAAAATTAGGTATAATAATTGTCATTTCCAAAAGGACCACGTATAATCTCCAAACTTGAATGCTCCATAACAAAGTAGAAAAGTTATCCCAACAAGATTCAAACTCAAATACATTATATTAGTAAAGGTAAGGCAGTGAGCCGGTTAAGCTATCCAAAAGGGTTATTATCATCGTCGTTGTGAAGTGGACATTTGAAATATTTAGAATAGAAATTATTATTGTTTTTTTACTCACAAGAGTACACATAATAATTTTTTATTTTAAAATTCAACTTATGATTTGTAGCTCAGTAAAGGTACATGTAACAAATGAGGTATGTTATCGGTATTTTTCCAACCTTCAATGATACAACGACGCGTGCTGCACCACAGTAGGAAACTTTCTACGCCAAAAAATGAGTGGAACTGACCTCGACTGGTTTGCCTCTATGGAGCTCAGGACGCACCGACCTGATCTCACGGAAGGACAGGAATAGAATCTACACAGAAAGCTCGGTCAACCCCGAGTACAAGGTCATCATTACTCGCCAAAAGTAGGACAAAATGCCAGGATAGCCTCCGCATAGTCATTTCGACATCAAAAGCCTATCGCTTTATGTCCAATCACCTCCCTTCTATTCAATCGACGACAGGCAATGACAGGCTTCGTATCTCGTGAAGATTCTCCAATACGCTTCCAAGATAGCTTCTTCGACACGCTTCTTCCACCCCTGAAGACTCATATATAAATATATCTATGAATTAACACAAGAGATAGACCAACTCTCCTTTACAGAAATTATGCCAAAATATCGACTATCTACTGACTTGGCACCGGAGACCCTTAGGCAGGGAAACAACTCTCGGTTCCCCATCTACAGGATTCTTTGTCTATGTTTTGCAGACGTTGAGATCGAGGGAAGCCTTAACTGAGAAGAAAACACGCGTACCACTGGGAGGAGAGGGTGTGCGCAACGTTACTGCCACAAACATCTTCGATACAAAGGACTAACACGTGTACTGTTGAAGTTTTTGGTCGAAATAGTTGACATCGTCTGTGGGAAATGACTATAAATTCATCCCTGTCGAAGCATTATGAGCCCTTTCTCAGGATGAAGAGGTAAACCAGCCTCCACTAGGAAAGGAACTTCCTACCTCCATCAAGACTATCCAACAAATGAAGAAAGATGTAGTGGTTGTAACCTTTGAGATAACTCGGGCGGAAAGGAAAGATGTGTCAGATCCTGTGCAAGTCACAACGGTCTCTTGCACGGGTAGGATCCCATCCCACAGCTCAAGAGAGCGCTAGTAAAGTTACCACGTGCTCCCGGAGCTCCGATGGAAACTACCCAGGGAAGGGCGGGATGACCTCCCAACTAGGGGCGAGAGTCACCTCTCGAGGAAACCAGAACCAAGTTGAATCTGAGTTGTGAAGGGCTGGACTCCTCTCTTATGAGGTTCCGGCTGGGGTCACCCTCGAAAATATGCAAGTAAATGTGGAGATACTGGGGGGACGCCCACCATCCGAGTTTATGGTATCCCTTTCGTCTCCAGGAAGAAATCGCACAATGCGGTTAGACGAGTCAAGGATTAGTCCCTGTTGAAATACAGAGGCTTGCACCAGCCCTCCTCCATAGCTGAAAAACAAGCCCTGACCATGTGGCCCCAGGCCCCGCACCCCACAGCGGGGGGAACAGAAGGATGAGGATCGTGACAAAATAAGAGCATAAACTCATAAGTCACCCAAGGACACGAAGCCCAGTTGAGAGGGTGAGAGAGTTCCCAGTCCTGTCACACCAACTTTCAATGAATTTAGGAACTAAGCGAGCCCCCTATATGGATTCCCCTCACACCCGCATACGAGGCGACTGGAACCACAAGGATGGAAGATCATGTGGCTGGCACATTAACCAAGGGGAAGCCCCAAAAAAGGGAACTTAAGGGGCCAGGGAGCTGGTCGTACTCCCACCCTACCGCCAGGAAGAATGGTTCAGGACAAGTCATCGCTCGCCTCCGAGCTAAGTGAGAAGCTAGAAGTGTCTTACCGCTAAGGCAAAGGTGAAGTTCAGGGAGGGACGCCCCGCCACGAAGCCAGTTAGATGTTTGTTCCTTGTTATATGTTGTCCCTTTTTTTCTGGCAGAACAACATTTTTGGAAAAATAAAATGCGTGGCAGAATTGTTTACTTGTAATCTTCTCCATATCCTACAAATCTCTAAGGATCGACTCTTCTACCATATGTGCTAAGGAACAAACAAAAAGTGATGATTGGCGAGACTCTAGCTCGGCAGTCGGGATAAATAAAAAGTGATGACTCGTGAGCACTTTAGCTCGGCAATCGGGATAAATAAAAAGTTATGATTGGCGAGCACTTTACCTCGACGGTCAGGATAAATAAAAAGTCATGATTGGAAAGCCCTCTAGCTCGGCAGTCAAGATAAATAAAAAGTGATGACTGCCGATGACTCTAGCCTGGCTAGATATCAACAAAAGAGATGTTTGCCAAGCACCTCAGCTTGCAAATGAGATCTACACAGAGCTGGAAAAGCCTGACTAGATATCAATATAGGAGATGTTTGGGGAGCGCCCCAGGTCGGAGACGGGATCTAGCGAGAGCAGGAAAAGTCTGGCTAGATATCAAAAAAAGATATGCTTGCCGAGCACCCAGCTCGTAGACAAGATCTAGCCAGAGCAAGAAAAATCTAACTAGATATCAACAAAGGAGATGTCTTCTGAGCACCTCATCTCGCAGACGGGATCTAGCCAGAGCACGAAAAGTCTAGCCCATACATCGACAATGTAATGTCTGCCAAGCACATCAGCTCACAAACAATATTAAGGGACTTGTCAGAATAAGAACACTTGACGGGCTTATAAGGAAAGATACCTAGCCAAAGCCAGGACTCGCGACTATGAGCAAATCACTATATTCCAAGAAAGGAGAATCCTTCGACTAACCACCAAGGTAAAAAGGATTTCACATCTCGCCAAACCAGGAGCATTCGCCCGACCAGACCTCCCCAAGAGGAATAGAATAAATAAGGGCAACCTATTGAAAGGAACAAGGCCATTTTTAAAGCCCTCTTGGGCTCGGGATCGTAGAAATCCCACAGCCCAAGACAGTAAAAGTAAGGATACAGCATCCGACAACTAAAAGATAAAAGATAAGGGCCACGCTTAGGCCAACACAGGGCCCGAGAGAAAGTAAAGGCTTCTACTCAAAGCATACAGCTTGTCACATGGAAAATAGAGTAAAAAATTAAAGGGACAGAAGTAAAGAAAGTTTATTTTCATTAATAAACATAGGATTACAAGTACAAATAAAGATACAAAAATCTCCTCAAATAAAAGGGAGAACCCCTCCAAGGCTGACTAAAAAGTAGGCCCACCCTCTAGGCCAGGGGTGACAGAAACATCATGACACTCTTTAAGTCTTTAAGTCTTGAGGACTCCAATTACGCTACTCTCGGAGACAGGATTCAAACCACGAGCGATAACCGATTTCTGAATAGGGAGCGAAGAAGGCTTCAATTTCTCTCACTTAGGAAGAGAGAAGAAAGTGATATCCGCCAGTAAATTTGAGGCGACCCCAAAGAGAGTGATCGCAAGAGATTGTGCCCTCCCAAGGCACGACATGGCAAGCGGTCGGTGGTCCAAAAAGGTGAAGGTAGTAAAGGCAAGGAGAAGGCGGTAGCCAGAAAGATTTCCCTAGCACAGGCAAGGCTTCCAGCCACATTACAAGTCCTCGTTATGGGTAATAGCTTTACAATCAGGGGTGGGAAGTTAACCCAAATAAAATATTCACCGGATGGGCTTGGCAACGGTAAGAAAATTGCCACTCACTAATGACTTTGTAATACAACATTTAGAGGGCAACGACTAGGGAAATGATAGCCATTAAAGGAAAGTCAGGAAGATCAAAAGAAGAAGCCCCCCCTCTCCTGGACAAAGGAGGCCTCAGAAGGGGAAGGATCGTTGTTTTCATGAAGAAGAAAAAGGAGGTGAGGGCGAGAATGAAACTTTCACTCCATTTGGGGCCTCTGAAGGAGGCGGAATTGGAGTAAATGAGGAGATAAATTGCCTATTTATAGGCCTAGGAGAAAATCACCCATTTAATGGGGGATTTACGTCAATCATAATGGCAACCGTTGAGCGACTGGAAAACAGACATTTCGACGAGAGAGTGTTTTAGGAAATCAAGTGTCCTCCAATCAGCTACAAGAGTGAAATGACATGGCCGGATGAAGCAGCACGACCAGATTCAGGCTCCCCCACGCACCTCTATGCACTAGTGGTGTTCCTGAGAGATCGACGACATTAACTCTTAAAAAGGATGAAATGACACATGAAATAAAGTCGGGAAGGTAATTAATTATGTACGATGATATCCTCTTTAAGGGACAAACTTTGAACGTGTGTGAGACACTCGGGATGAACGAAAACTCCCAGTCTATCACTGCATAAAGACAACTCGGACGAGAAGCTTGGATAATGAAGCCTTGGGACTTGGGAGTGAAGCCACTCAAGTTCTCGACTGGGGAAAACTGTTATGCGTGTTATTCCAAGCTCCAATGACACAACGACTCATGTCACGCCATAATAGGAAACTTCTCACGCCAAGAAAGGAGTGGAATCGACCTCGATTGGTCGGCCTTTATGGAGCTCGGGACACACCAACTCGAGCTCATAGAAGGACACGAATAGAATCTACACAGTAAGCTCACTAGGTCATCATTACTTGTCGAAAGTAGTGTCATACAGGTCCAATCATCATGAAAAAGTGTTAGGATAGCCTCCACACATTCATTTCGATACTAAAAGCCCATCGCTTTAGGTCAAATCACCTCCCTTTCGTCCAATCGACGATCGAAACTGACATTTTTCGTATCTCATGAAACTTCTCCAACACGCCTCCAAGAAGGCTTCTTCGACACGCTTCTTTCACCCCCAATGACTCAAGTATAAATATATCTACAAATTAACACAAGAGGTAGGCCAACTCTCCTTTACATAAATTATGCCAAAATATAGGGGCAACAACCCCCTGGTTCCCTGTCACATGTGTCTGTATTTTGCAGACGTTGAGGTCGAGGGAAGCCTTAACTGAGAAGAAAAGAACGTGTACCGTCGGGAGGAGAGAGAGCGTGCACGATGTTACAGCCGCAGACACCTTCGATCAGAAGGATCAACATGTATACTGCTGAAGTTTTGGGCCTAAACAATGTATATTCATTTTTATCAGTGAAGAAATCATTGCACAAATGAGGTACCATATTAAACCGACACCTTAAAAATTTCCCACATTAGAAAGTCTTAATTAGTTAGCTGGTAGGGGATGAGAAAGGCAAAAAGTGATATTATTTTAGTCAAAATTAAAGTGTTTTATTTTTGCCAGCCTAGTCTTACTAATAATCTTACCATTATAATTATTGATTCCTTTTGCTATGTTAAGCGTATGCACGGTCCGTTCGATCTGATTTTTAGCTCAAAAATTAGAATGAATCAAAATTTATGGTCCTGTCAAAATGGGGACCGAACTGACCAATTATGTGCATAAAAACTGAACTCAGCGAATAACATAACAATTGGTCGGTTCGGCCGAGTTTACAGTGCACCAAGAATTTTTACTTTTATGTTTTAAGAGGTTCATCAAGGAATTTAACCATATATGTTTCAAAAAATTTTAAATTTTCATGCATTATAGTAAATGCTCACAATCAAAAGCACAATATGTAAACTAAATATTAAAGAGAAATGAGAGAAATGTAAAAGGAGATGAATGTGAAAAATATGGAGAAATGTGAGAAAATAAATATATTATACATGATAGAGGATAAACGGTCAGTCCAGTCTAAAATTTAAGAAAATTTTAGACCGAACGGAAAAAAATCACCCCAATCAATTATTTTCAGTTCGATCTTGTTTGGTTTTGGTCATTTTTTACAAACCCTATCTACGGTTGCCTACTGTCTTCAATGTGATATGTTCTTGTTCAACCCGTCCGGTTCGATAACGCACATGTCCACGGTGCAAATTGGTCCTGAAGCTTCCAGACATGGAGTATTGAGCTCTCATACGTATGTTAAAAATATATGTAGAGTAGTATTGAGTTATCGATACTTCATGGAGTAGTACAAGTGTTCTCCCGGACATGAGTCGTTGAGTAACTGGCACATGGCCCACAAAGGGTAAAACAGTCCACACAAAACATCATCAGCACCGTCAGTTTTTTTCAAAAGATAAGATTGACGGTAGTCGTGGGGTCGGCAGATAAACAAACGGGCACACGCCACGATATACGAATCAGCTGAGATATGGGCGGTTGCAATGACTATGATGGTGCTGTAGGTGTTGAATGGTAATGAAGTAAAAATGTTAAACAGTATTTGCATTGAAATTGACTGGAAAATATTTGGATTAATATATTTATTGAACAATCTGGTTTGATCAATAAAAAAGTAAACCCATATTCATTTAGCTAAAAAATCTTGCATTTCCTCAATCTCTTCCCGATTTCCAAGCAAATGGAGACACCAAACAAATGCAGTCATTTAATGGATAGATAAAATAAAACAAAAATAGCATTTTAAGTATAGGATTTTGAGAAAAATACTTGGGACTATTATTCTTAAGCTAAAAAATCGTACATTGCATTGAAATTTGTATTATTTTTATGACCATTGCATTGAAATTTGTATTTCCTGACTAAATTTCATCACGATCGTCCTGAAAATTTAAAATATTCTAAATAAAATTTGAATAGATTTCATATTAATTTGATCATTAAATAAATTGAGTCTCACGTTCAAACAACCAAATTGGCAAATAAGTCCAATTTATATAAGGTTAAGAATTTAGGATTCTCATTTGAGTTGAATTTCAGAGATTTGATGAGAATTTTAAAAAAATAATTCAGTAAAGTGCTGAAAATGTAAAAACAAAAGCTATGGTGAGTTAAAATAAAATTTTGTTCTTATGAGGAATGTAAAAAATATAAAAATATAATAAATTGAGACATTTAACATTTTACTCTCTAAACTTTAAGCGCTCGACATTTTAATCTTTTAATTTTAAAAGTTAATACTTTGAATTATTATCAAACAAATCCCACTGATTTGATCCACTCTTGGTCTTATTTTCCCTTCATTAAAAAGAGTGACTATCAAATTTTAATTCATAGGAATTTGATTTTGACACTTGAAAATGTAAGCACAAAGTCCTAAAAGAATGGACCAAGTTGTATTGTCTGATCTCTCTGACTCTGATGAACTTGTCAAGCAAGTATAAAAGCCATGCAGGTACAGCTTGTCAAGCAAGTATAAAAGCCATGCAGGTACAGCTTGTCAAGCAAGAAAGTGAGTGAGTCAAATTTAAATAATAAGAGACAAAAAGTGCAAGAATAGGCTAAAGAATAATTCCTTTTGTCAAACCTCATCAAAATGCCAAACCCAAAGTCAGTCTTCTCCTTTTGCTTTGTCACCTTTTCTCAACGCCCATTTTACCCTTGTTTGACAATGCTATCATTCCATGGATCTGGATTCTTTTCCAAATCTCAATTTTTACTAATTAAAATTAAAATTATTTACTTAGTTTTAATAATGCTATTTTTTAATAATTGAGTAAACTATGAAGACAGTAGTTCCACTTCGTTGTTTTTTCCTTTGTAATCACATTCCTCAAATTTAGTACCTACTCTTCAATTTTTTACTATTAAACCATGTATTACACGAAATCCATCAGTTGTATAGCATGTCAACTTAAATAAAAATTAATTCACATTCAAAAATCATTTAATACAAAACTATTTGAAAAAAAAGTTATTGAATTGATAAATTTATACTGAAGATTGGCCTCATCCAATGCAATCAAAATTTTATTGCCATAATAATTTACCTCCTTCCAGAGAAAGCAATGAATTGTCTGAAGAAGGCAATTCAGAATTACCAAGACAAAACAGTCTTGATGAGACAGTTTAAATACCTCAAGTTATTTTATACAGATTGACCATGAAATGATGTCGCCTCTAAGCGAAAGGCAAATCAGTATCGGTTAATGACAGACATCCCAACCATTTCCCATTCTTTTCCCTGCCCCATTTTTGTCTCTCACTATTCAGTCTCCGTTTAGAATTCCCATTCTCCAGGATACTCATGAAGCATAGGTTTTATTTATTGCCTTCGAAACCAAACGACTTGCTGTGTTCGATGTGCTTTCAGTCGTGGCTATTGCAAGTGTTCGATGTGCCTACAGTCGTGCCTATTGCAATTTGCATGAGCTTCCTCCAACGGACTTCAAGCAATCCACTATAGCCATGATTTGCAGCTGAACTAATTTTATGTCATTCATTCATTATTAAGTCAGTCTGTGAACGTGAAGATTGGGTTCATTAGCTTGAAGGGAGCTTCGGATTAACTGAATGTATCGACTTTATGCTTCAATCTCTGTTTCGAATTTGCGTATGTAGATTTTGCAAGCAAATTCGTGAGCAACGGAGAGGGAGGGGGGGGGGGGGNGGGGGGGGGGGTTCTACGTTTAGTCAGGCAAAATACAAGGAAGTCGTGTAACATACCATTTTCGTTATTTTAGATTCTACAAAAATAACACATGATTCAGAGCTACACTGCAACATGATTATCAAATACATGCAATATATTCAGGCATAAAACGTAATTAACTTACAAAGTTTTAGAGTAGAGGCTTCTGCCATTGCCATTTATTTTTCTGACTTTTCTGACAACGTGACTACGTGAGAGGGTTAGACAGCTGAATCGTCGGTATCGTCGGAGTCGCTTCCTTCAGGCTCCCCAGCATTCGCACCGGTCTCCACAATATCAGGTTTTACAACAGGCGCTGCTGCTGCAGCCTTTTTACTTGCGTGTTGAGAATTCTCATCTCCATCTTCCTGTTGCTCAGCCACTTCAACATGTGAAAGCTCAGTCAAGGAATTCCGATCAATTAAAACACACTGAATGGTTCGACTTAAGTCTACAACCTCCACTACGTGAAATCAAGGAAAAAACTTTAAAACGGAATTCCTTTGAGCTTTCATTGTCCTTTAAAAGTGTTAAGATGTCACTACGTTTAAGTATAAATAAGTACCAATTAAATGGAAATGGTATTAGTATATGAAGGATATCAGCATTTTCAGTTGTTCCACCTGCCATTATCGTCAGTAAATCCTTCTCAACACGTCGAACAAGCTCAGGCTGCAAAAGTGAAATTGCAATCTGTACAAACATCTAGATGAAAGGAGAATGAAAAGTAAAAAGTTGTGGCAAAAATCAAACATTTAAATCTGGCTCCCTTCGGAATCTTCGCTTGCGGGCATCCCTCATAGGAGGTGTGAGACCGTGCCTGTACTCCACCACATCTGGAGCAGGATCAGCAGGCTCTCTAACCATAATCATCTGTTGAACCCCCAATAGCCACAAATTGAATCAGAAGTGAAGAAATCATGTCTTTCTACCACGCCAACAAATTGAAATTTATGAGCAAAGTACCTGACCAACATCTGCAGTCTTGATTAGCGCGCTATCATCATAGGATTTGTATGACTCTACAACACAAGGGAGATCCAGGAGAGATGCTGGAAAGCTGTCACTGCCAATGACAAAATTACCACTCCTCCCATCTTCTGCAAAGTATTTGAAGAACAAAAGCAGACACTTGAGGAAAACAATAAAATGAAAGCAAACCAATAGAAGAACAATCCCTCACCTATTGCCGATAACGGTTCACTTGGATTATTTTACTAAACTACAAGAGATTGCTTAAGAGATTACTTCATGTATAATAAAGGCGTGTAGAATAATAAAGGAGTGTAGGAAAATCTGGAGCATTGAAGATTTTGTTTTGAATGAGCGAAAGAAGAGCAAACAATTGTATGCTAAATGGACAATTTTACTTCATGTATAAAGTTCGGTTAGCTACTCCAGACAGGAAAAATCAGGGGGGGGGGGGGGGNGGGGGGGGGGGAGATTTGTGATCAATGCATCTCCTTTACCAAAGAAAAGTCATACGAGTCATTAACAGAATCCTTTTTTTAACAAAAGCTCTGACCATTGCTATGTTTTGCCATAGCATCAGCAACTTTGTTCAGCCAAACGTGAAATGATTTCATCAGTTAAGCTCTTTAACCTCCAATCTAAACAGTTCTTTCCCTTAGCCAACCAACAATTCTTTGGCAATCTCATTCAAATTCAACATTTTCCCTGTTCGCTTGTTTACATATCATCAAGAGCCATCAATTCTCCGTTTTCATGGCTGCAATCAAATACCGACTTTCTAGCACCATTTTGAAATCTTCTAGAGCTATCTTGAGATATCACACCAATCCCACATCTTGTAGAGATCATAGGAAGTCACAATAAACTTTAATCATCCCGACTTCAGGTAGTTTCCAAGCTGTACATCCACCACTCACCCTTACAGAATCTACTTCCTTCTCAGGCAAGTTACTGATATTACCGATTCTCAGGTTTGCACTCCATAAATTATCACAATCCTTCACAGCTTCTCTCATAGTAGTCAAGAGATCAGATAGCTTACCTTCAAATACAACCTGGTTTCTTCTTTTCTGGATTTGCCAACAGACAAAGCAAAACAACAAGATGGTTTTACTTCCTCCAGCTGGATGCTCTTGTAACTCCAACAGCTTTTCCCTTGCCCAATTACCAAAACCAAGGTTACTGAGAATTGCTCCTTAAACGCAGGGGAGAAATACACCAAATCAGCTCACTACCCTTGCATTTAACAAGTAGATGTTCTAACTTCTAAAGATCCATATTAGTTGCACAAATTGGACAGGAATTGTCATTTATTATCTTCATATGAGACAAATTCAGCCTTGTAGGAAGAAAGTTTTGGAGTGCTTTTCACATGAATAATCTCACTTTTCCTGGTAGCTTATATTTCCAGATTGTTTTCCAAAACCAGATTGAAATCTATTAGAGGGAGAAGGAAAACCATTTCCATATTGCTCCTTTTCCTCAAGTATGATTTCCCAGAAAAAACTCCCATATTTACATTAGGGCCAACAATCTCATCCCTTTTCTTGACTCTTGTTAAATAAATTGACAGAATTTGTCTGCCAATCCAAGGAGGGAAATGCTGAACAAGCTTTCCAATATCCGAACAGAGACCAGAAGCATCAAACAAATCTGATACCGTCAAATCAGTGTTTCTGTAATGCTCCGAACTCCCACAAATATACAACCATCTATCCTCCCATATGTTAGTTGTCATACCTTCCCCAATATTCCACAGAACTCTTTTCTTTATAATCTTCTTCCCATGCACAGGTTTTTCCAAGCCCAAGAACAAGGTTTTGGGGATTTTGTGGTCAAAAATCAAAATTGGGAAAGTAAAGACTTTTTAGGAGCCTAGCACAAAGACTACTAAAGAGGCTTTATGCTTGTTTGGCAAGAAGTGCAGAATAATAAGCTTCAAGGTCCCTAAAGCCTAAACGTCTCTCCTCCTTTCTACAATTTTACTTCTTCATAGAGCACCATCTAACTCTTTTATCCTCACATTCTTACCCACCAAAAGTTCACAATAAAAGAGTGGAGGCTTGGGAGCTTGAAAACGCTCATCACATAGCATGGAAGGGATTGTGCTATCACTTTAAGCAATACTTCTTTTCCGCCAAGAGATTGCAGATTTGACTTCCATGTTGCTGTCTTATTTTCCATTCTTTCAACTAACAGAGAATGTATGCTAGATTTAGAGGAACCCAGTCCGTAGGAAAGCCAAGATAACTCTCCTTTTTCACAGCAATATCAATATCCACCAATTCTGAGATGAGTTTCTGTCTATCAGGCTTAACATTCTTGCTGAAACTGAGATTACTTTAGGCAGGTTGACAAGCTGCCCGGATGCAGTACAGAATTGTGTAATGCAACCCTTCAAGGTACTGCATGAACCACTAACAGACTATCATCAGCAAAAAGAGGTGATTGGGTGGGCTGCTTCTTTTTAAACAAACTGCTTTAAATCTGCCACCTTCAATGGCTTTCATTAAACAACTAGAAAGACAGTGGATCCCCTTGTCTTAATCCCCTTTAAGGGATTAGGATGCAGCCAGGACGCCCATTGATAATGATCTGCAACTCACAGATTTCCAGTCATAATCCAAAGAATAAATTGACAATTAAATCCCATTTTGATCAACAAATTCTCCAAAAAAATAATCCAATTAGCACCCTGTCGTAAGTCTTTTCCATATCTGTTTTAAAGCTACAATTCCATTCCTTCCTTTTTTTCCTTTTTCTTAAGATTATAAAACACCACTTAAGCTATAAAACATTTCTTGTATGTGTTTCCCACCTACAAAAGCCCCTTGGGATTCAGAAATAGAGCTATTTAAGAGAAGTTTATGCCTATTCACCAAGCTTTTAAAAAATATCTAGAAAGTGAAGTTACATAAAGCCATTGGCCTATATTGAGAGGGATTCTCAGGTTGTTTTACCTTTGGAATAATGGTGATATTGGTCTCTTCCATAGATCTATAGGGTGTAGCCATTTCTGAAATAGTTAGTAACTGCTCCCAAAATGTCATTACAAATGTGATTCGAATCAATCTGATAAAAACTTCCAGGTAATCCATCAGTTCATGCTACATTGTCAGCTTAAGAGAAAAAACAGCAGATTTAACTTCCTCCAAAATTACAGTCTCACAGAAGCTTCTGTTCATGTCATTATTAATGACACCATCTACTTGATCCAGAGCCCAATCCATATCAGAAATGGGTTCTGATTTAAAGCAGTCAGAAAATTGCTTTTAAATAACCTCAGCAGTCTCATTTTGTCCTTCCACCCAGTAGGCCTTCATGATTTTTTAATCTTGTGATACCATTCACAGCCCTGCTTCTGATAACCGACTTGTGAAAAAACACCAGAATTCTTATCACCATCTTTAAGCCATTGTCATTTTTCCTTTTGCATTTCCTCCTTCCAGATTTTAGCCATCTTATTTTCAAAGCCTTTTTCTTTTCTTCCAATTGCTCCACTATATCATCATCTAATAATTTAAGTTTCATTTTAAGGATCTCCACTTCATCTTTTTTTGGATTAATCACTCAACCTTTTGCTCCAAACCTTCATAGAATTTTGCAGCTTTTCAACTTGCATATCAGATTAGCCATCCCTCTCTCTCTCCCTTTGATACTCCAACTTTGCTTAACCATCTCAGCATACCTTTCTTCTCCTCCCCATTTTTATTTTCATATTTAAATTATCTTCTGGTTTTGGCATAGTTCTGTTTTAAACTTACAATCAGCATGTTATGATCAGATCCAACATTAGGTGTAACCTTCCAACTGAGGAAAGAATCCATGACAGCGGAGCTAACTACAACTCTATCCAACCTTTCTTGAATAAAATCACTACCTTCTCTTCCATTTCTTGGCAGCCTTTAGCCTTTACATCAAACATTTTACCCTGATTAACAAAAGTATAAACATCCTAGCTCTGCCAAAACCAAACTCCTGATTTTTCTTTAAAACTAAGCATCTCATTGATATCACCTGCCATTAACCAAGGAAAATTTGACATTTTTTTTGTTCTTGCAATCCCCTCAAACTCAGCCAGCATTTGGTTATTATTTCTTCTACCCTACACAAAAGTTGTTCTTGGAATCTCCTCAAACTCAGCCAGCCTTTGGTTATCATTTAAGCACAACTTTCTAATTGGACGTGAAGGCCAATTAAGCTCATGTATCTATAATGGTTCAAAGCTCCATTCGCACAATATTCATGTAGAGGTGCATCCAAAATGAACAAACACTAATCTTCTTAAACGACAAAAGGACCTACATGTACTAATCTGAAGAGTCACAGGTGATCAAGCAAATATAGAAGGCATTTTATTGGATCTGACTTCAATATTAGAACATTTCAAATGAGTGAAAGTACTAGAAAACAAATGTTTGCTAAATAGATTTTTTTGTTAAAAGGTAAATATATTTCAACTAAAGAAATATAGAGATACAAGGGGTACATGCCCCAGGTACAAAATATTTGGAAACAGGCATAAAATCAATTTAGGAACAACATAACTTTCACTTAGGACCCCTTACACAAAATAGAGTCAGGCAGACCTAGCAGCACACTTTTGCAAACAGAAATAGAATGTAGTGCTTACAAGGAGTAGCTGTAGAAAAGAGAAAGATATAGAAAACAAGGCTAGCCAAACGTAAGGGAGGGACAGAGAGCTCCAACCTGAATAGCATTTCTATTCATGTATAAAGTTCAATTAGCTACTCTTTACAACGGAAATCAGGGGGGAAATCTGTCTATGTAAATGTAACTCTGGCGATAAGAATGCGTCTCTTTTATCAAATCAAAGTCATCGAAAGACATTAAGCAAAACTTTCGGATTTAGCACAATGCCAAATAAGCTCAGGTACCTATGGTTGACAGACCTCCATTCACAGTGTGTACGTATATTGGTGCATTGTAAATCAATCAAAGAGTAACATGGGGTTGAATGGGAAAGAAAAATAACCTCAAGAGTGGAAGGTGATTATCCAAAAAGAAAAGGAAATTTTACTAGATAAATGACTCTATCTATTACAACATTTTGACCTCAAACATTAAGAATCTTAGATCACACATTCATCCAAAATGGGTCTTTCTAACTGTTGTATTGATATATGAAGAAAACTTGCCATAAAATAAGCAGATAAGAAAGACGTTACAGCTACAAAACATGATGCTACAGATGATAATCATGATGGCTTTGGCTTTGATGACGATAATAATATAACATGCACACTTCTTTAATATTATGCAACCATTACTTACCAGAAAAAGACAAATCCAAAGATTTATCTTCAGAAGAATCATTGTTTTCATTTAAAAGACGTTCAATTCGCTCTGCAACAGAAGGTGGAACTCTGAGGATGAACTGCTCCTCCATTACTAAAAAAATTTAACAAGTTCAGGCCAAGTTTATGAAGATCAACTATAACCATGTGGAACAATCAATTATTTAAAGCATGGTTATTATTTCCAAGCTTCTGGTCCAGTGGGCCCGTAAAACTCACTAGGATAAGCGGTATTATTGAACCAGACAAAGCAACAAGCAATAAAACCAAAAACAGATAAAGCACCTAAACTATAAGACAAGTAAGCTTCTCCAGACCATACAAGTGCTCGGCGAGCCCATGCAAAGGGTTTCGTTAAGATATGCCAGATTCCACCAAGTATACAAATGGAACCTAACCATACATGCCCTCCAATTATATCTTCCAAATCGTCCATACTAACAATCCATCCTTCTCCTCCAAAGGGGGATTTTAGTAAATAACCAAATATAACAGTTGGGCTAAGGGTCAAATTGGTAAATTTTTCTTACATCTCCCCCCCCCCCTTAAGTGAGTAAGAGCTTCTTCCTTCGCTCCACTACACCCCCAAAATAAAGAGCTTTGAATACTAGAAGAAAAGCCTCTATACCTAACAAAATTAAGTGAATACCCAAAATTGTAGTCATTTTATTTCTATCTTTCCATACATAACCGAAAATGGACTTTGGAAAATAATCTTATTCCATTGGGGAGAATTTGAAATTTCTCAATCTCCACTAGTGGCGCAAACCTCAAAATTCATTAACATTCATAAATTATAGAACTGCATACAAAGACCACCAAAACATCAAGTAAATCAGACTTCTTGTTGTGAAGGATAGCATTAAAGCTTGGGCCAACTTATTCTTAACATTGCAGGTTAATTCCTAACCCCAACTTCCATATGATAACAATTAGAAGATAAATAGGAACTAGTTCAATTGATGATCAAAAAGTAGAATGAAAGCTTTTTCAACCTATAGTATATAAACCACAAAAGAAATGAATTAGCATTCAAAGCATAAAGCGCGGATTCGAACATCCCGACTAACTACGAATTCAAACAAACCCTTCCTAACCAAATTCACCTCGCTAAACTGTTATCATTCATTATTATCCATCATCCACCCTAACTGAATTCATAAAAGGTGGGCATGACTAACTCATTCATATATATCCATAAAGACATGAAAGTCGACCTTAAGCGAACAATTTCATGAAGATTTGATAATCCGAACAAGAAATAAATATATTTTTAACCAGAAAAAGGATAAAGCTTACATGAATTGCTGATAAATTAGCACTAAAGATGACTAAGTCTGAGCAATTGAGTGAGAAATATCAATTGGCTATAGAATGGGGTAAATAGGAAAAAAACCAAACCCTCCACAGACTAGCTACTCGCTCCTTCCCTCCCTCTCCTGCTTTCCAAACCCTAAGCCCAACCCTCCACTACAGGAAGGAGTTGATGAAAATGACGAACCAAAATCAGAGAAGAGGGGATCCGAATGTAACATCAGAACTAAGCCAACTTTCAGGTTCGGCTCAGTTCGGTTGCACGGTTTATTGGTGATACCTGCAGGTTAAAATTCGGTTTTATTAATACTTTGTAAACCAAACCAAGGCAATTATATCTAAACAACAACCAAACCAATCCGTTCATTTTACTTAAACATGAGAAATTTCCATGGATAACTCATTTGAAACTAGGGTTGTGCACGGGATGAGATATGACGGTTTTGAGAATTTTTGTCCCGTCCAGGTCGGGATGGGACAATTTGTCTTGGCCCCGTCCCGTCTTGTGTTGAGGACAAACACCGAGAGGGACGGTTCGAGGTTCGGGACGGGATGGTACGGTTTTCAAGCTTTTTTTTGGCTGCCTGAATTGGGCATTTTCTGGATGCTTCAGATTGGACTTCAGCTTCAAGCAGCCCAGACATCAAACATGAAGATGGAAAGGAGGTTGAATTAGTTAGATTTATAGTAGATGTTGTCCATACTAATCTATACAGCAACCATCTCTGGCTAATCCATATTGAATCGATTACAAAAGACCCGTAAACCACATATATCTCAACATAGCGAAGCAAGAATTTAAGTGCATAGTCAAAAAACCCCAGACTTGAACATAGTCACTGTAAAGACCCTCAAAAATCCCAGTAAAACCACCATGATTCTACATCAAATAAACCAAAAACCAGAATCTAAGTGCATTAAAAATCTCAGTAAAAGACCCTAAATAAAAAATCTCAGTAAAACCCAAAATCTAAACAGAACCCTAAATAAAAAATCTTAGTAAATTCCTAAATCAAAATCTAAACAGAACCGTAAATCAAAATTTCAATAAAACCTTAAATCAAAAAATCTAAACCCTAAATCTCAATAAAACTAAATCAGAGCAAATAACACTAAATAAAGCTGAAAAGCATTACAAAATCACCGCTAGAGAGAAATAACCGTGGCCGGAGGCTGAGATGAGGAGTATCGAGAGAGACAGAGCACAGACAGAGACGAGCGAGTAGTAGAGAGCGAGACTGAGAGAAGAGTACCGAGAGAGAGAGAGAGAGCATTGCAGACGAGCGAAGGAGCAGTAGAGAGTAGACTGAGTATCGCTCGACGGTCGCCGGCGAGCCTGAGAGTCTGTCGATGTCGAGTTCGAGAGAGAGAGAGAGAGAGATTGATTCTGATTTTAGGAAATGAATTTGGAGATACTACCCTTAAAATTTAGCCTAGTTTTTAAGCTTTATTTAATTTTACTAAATAAAATTAAATAAAAGTTAAGGATTAAAATTAAAAATAAAAGATTATTTATAAAAATAAACGGGACATGACAAGTCGGCTTTTCAAAGTTGTTCTATGTCCATCACTTTCCACACGGGACATAAAAAATCTATCCCGTCTCGTCCTGACTAGAGGAAAAAACTCATTCTATCCCGCTCGATTCGGGACGGTTTCTCAGGACGGGACAGGTATTTTAGGACATCTGCCCACGATATACCCCATTAATGATATTAAACCCCCTACTTTTAAAGGCGAAATTACAAAATTCACTACTTTTCATTTAGCATATTTACATCTATAATCTATAATATATTAAATTAAAGTGGAAAGGAGATGAATTTGTTGATACATTACCTAGGGTAGCCTTCTAATTTACATGTGACATTTAATAAATGATTACTTCATAACATTATAATAAGTAGATCAAAGTATACATTATTTTTAAGTTTATTCATCTATTTAATGAATTTGAACAAAAAATTAGTACTTAGTAAATAATTTTAAGTTCATTTTAATTTAAACTTTGAAATAATTGTAGTAAGTTATTTAAAAAGTTATAAAGAGCACAATATTTCCTACTAGTTTATTTTATATGTTAGTGTAATTAGTGTGTTGCATAAATATAGCTATACAAAAGAAAAAGGAAGATAAAGTTCAAATAAGACATTAAATAAATAATTTAGCTCTAATGACGTCACTTTTTTTAATTTTTAGAGCACATTTTTACTATATGCTCTTAATGTTTTTCCCAAAATACGTGCATGATGTTCTATGATATGGTTAAATAATAATATATCGACATGTAAAAACATATGATATTGTCTTGATTTTAGTTATATAAATGGAAAACAAATTAAAGGGTGGCTAAATACATTTTTTTTAATTCACGCACACACAACATGATCATAAATAATCATCATAGCTAAAAGTATAGTAGATTCAATGACACGTACATCACACGTTTGTATTGACTTGTAAAAAATGTCAATTTTTTTGAATTGTTACACGTGTATTCTGCCATTACTCTCTCCACTCCTACATATCCTCCCCTTTATCACACCTATCAATTTTATCCGCTATCGTTCTGTCTCTTTGCCCACTCTCTCTAGGCTACCGATTGCACTCTAAGGGCTCGTTTGGCAGTCAAAATAGTATTGGATAATACTGTACTAAATCTGTCAGATTGTACGGTACTGCATTGTACTAGATTAAATAATATTGTCCAGTGTTTGGTGTTGTATTAATTAAAAAATTGCAACGTTTATATAATGTTTGGCACGTTATAGTACTAGATTCGTAAAACTGTTTGTCATGATTTGATCCGCAAAAGCCTATTTGGAATTCATTAACATGTTATTTTACATTTTCAACTGTAAAATAAATTATCTAATCCATACTATCACTGTAAATTCTCTATTTTTTTACTAAAAATTCAAATTCAATTATACCTGTAAACTTTAAGATAGTGATCATTTATAGTTATAAACATTGAAATTAGAAAAAATTCATTAAATTTTTAAAACACAAAATAAGTCATTTAAAATATATATAAATAATTATTGAACCACTCATATGATTGAGAGGCTCTAAAAATTCAGGAAAAAAAGGAAGAAAAATATACTAAATGACTTTGAAAATTGGTAAAATTAAGTTATAAGTAACTAATTTTGCACCTTTCAAAAATCCATAAATTATTTTTGTTAGTGAGTGAAGTTCCTATAAGATATAAATAAAAAAAAAATATTTAAAAAAATATTTTAAGATATAAATTAAAAAATAGTTTTGTTTTTCTTAGTCCGGTGTAGTCCCCCTAAAAGGAGGGGACTAAATTATCTCATGTGGGTGAGACTAAAGAGTACCGTATTAACTAGTACGAACTCCATATATTTGCCAAATGTCGGACAGTGCTAAAATAGTATTGTCCTACTTTTAGTACTGTACAGTACGAGCGACCAAACAAGCCATAAGGGTGTTGTGCTTGTGTGAACCCAGTTATGAACTATGTCATGCGCACTAGCGATGAGTTTGTCATTCTTTGTAATACCCTAAGACCTCCCGAGTATAACTTAGTAATTTTATGCCTCACTCATGCCTATATGCTTGTACACTCTAAGCTAGCCTTAAGCTACATATTCTTAGAAACATTTTGATTTTCTATATATCACTCTCACAGTCGATCGACCCCTCGCTCTCCTTCTTCGTGCCCTTTTATCTCTGCTCTTTCTTCACCATTCTCCATCTTCTCAGCGCTTCTCCACCGTCGTTAGATGCCTTCCCCGGTAAGATTCATTTCCCTTATTTACTTTCTCTTTATTTTTTCTTGACTCCTTCTGATTTAACTCTTTTTCTGATTTCTTCCTTGATTTTAACAAAGCTTTCCTCTTCACCTTCATCTCCAGGGCTATTTCTCTGTGCTTCATCGTCACCACTGCCACTCTTCCTTGGTAAACTTTCCATATTCTTCATACTTCTTCATCTTTTTGTCTCTTTAACCCTAAATTTCTTCCTCTAATGTTTTTATCTCTCAGCCTCCACTCTTCCCTCAGCTTTTTTCATTCACTAATGGTAAGCCCTTTCTCTCTTTCTTGTTGTATCCATAAATTGACCAACCCGAACTGGTTTTAATCGAACTAAACTGAACCGGTCCAATCAAACTAAACTAAACTGGTCCAGCCTAACCGAACAGAACTGAACCTGTGTGCACTATTTTGATCATATTAATAATACTTGATTTATTTTAACCATATCTAACTCTATCCACCTTCCTAATTTTTTGTATCATTATACTTAATATAATGTGTGATCACTTGAATATATAGTGATTTAGGGTATTTAGATTTCAAGTCATTAGTTGTTGAATTTCTTTCATACCAGTCCAAGTAAGTGGGCTTATATGGATGTGTCTCCCATGTTCTCTACATAAAGTACTTAAAATTTAATATTTTTATACTGAATTGTTTCAATACTTATACATGTGATCATATACCTTGTTTATTTTCTATATCATGATGTTGTGACTAAGTTAATTACCATGTGATGCATAATCGATTATGAAGGTTTAAGCTACAATATTTGTTATATTTTATATGTTCAAGAACAAGTTGCATGTTAATCATGAATATGAGTTATTATGGGTCATAAAGTTAATTCAGGTAAAGTGTTCGGTACAAGGAGTAGACTTAGACATATCCCTTGGTTATCAATTAACCAGACTGTTCGCGTCATATTTTTAGGTATACGGTTGGGTGTTACCATGTTCATGTCAGCGCCTTTCAGGTGAGATAATGTAATATCATGACCCTTCGTAAAGGGGCATTTTCATAAAATTGATTTAAAAGATAAAGTGATTTTCAAAAAGGGATTAATTGTAATTTTGGTAAAATAATTTTAATTATATATGATTTAGTTTAAAATTTATTTTTTCAATTTTAAAAGAGTTTTATATTATAATTTTTTTTCAGCACTAACTCACACCATACATCTCTTTACACCCTAACCTAGCCCTAACCTAATTTTTTATATATTTCTCCTTCTCCATCTCACCCCACGCAGCCACTTTAGTGAAACTGTTCTCCCTATTTCTCTGCATTTTCTTCTCCTTCTCGCTTCTTGCTCCTTGATGTTGCCATCGACATTCCATCATCGGTAAGCTTTTTCTTTTCTTCTTCTTCTTCTCTTTTTTCTGTCTTTTCTCTCTCCCCTGTTTTGTTTCCCCTTCCCCTCTCTCATTCATCTCTCTCCCACTATTTCTCTCTCTCTTTCAATTTCTCTCTCTTCTGCTTTGTCTCTTCCTCATTGCGTTGTCTCTCATTTTCTCTCATTTTCTCTCTTTGACTCTCTCTGCTTCTCTATTTATCCATCTCTCTCTTCCCCTCTCAGATTCCCTCTCTGATTTCCTTCCCCTCTCAGATTCCCTCTCTGTTTTCCTTCCCCTCTCTGTCTCTTTCTTCTTCTCATTCTCTCATTTTCTCTGTCTCTTTGTCTCCCTCTGCTTCTTTCTTCTCTTTCTCGCTTTCTCTCCCTCTGCTTCTGCCATCACCGGCGGTTTATCGCGAAGGCCCCCTTTCCCCTTCCCTCTTTTCTCTTTCTTTCCCTCGCCCACTATTTTGACTACAATTGGGTCTTATGACCCAAATCGATCTGAGCCGGTCCAGCCTTATCTAGACTGAACAAACCCATACCGGTTCAACTTAGCTGGACCGGTCTAAATCGACCCATCAAATAAAATTGAACCAGAATGGTTTGAACCAGCCCGGTCTGGAGCGTTTGGCCAAGTTTAATCTTTCAATTTCTAACCCAAAGCATTTTCTTTTGAACTCGCTCAGTCCCCTTCGCATCATTTTAATTAAATCTCTTTTATTTTATGATATTAAAAATGTGTTTATATTGTTTTATTTCAAAATAATTTAGTGATTATATATTTTTGGATTCCAGATCATTAATTGTTTAGTTTCTTCTTCCACTTTAGGTAAGTGAACTTACATCGTAATGTAACCCGTGTGTGATAAATGTATATGCTTTATGTAAGTGAATTTACAAGGTAACGTGACCCATGTGTGATAAATGTATATACTTTATGTAAGTGAATTTACATCATAATGTGACCCATGTGTGATAAATGTATATGCTTTGTGTAAGTGAACTTATATTATAATATGACCCATGTGTGATAAATGTATATGCTTTGTGTAAGTCAATTTGCATCACAATGTGACTCATGTGTGATAAATGTCTATGCTTTGTGTAAGGGAATTTACATCATAGTAATGTGACACACGTGCGATAAATGAAATATGTGTTATTCTCATCACCTTTAATTGTCTATAAGCATGTTATGTTCATATATACGTTTGTCTAAATTGACTTATATAATGTTGTGACTCTGATATTATAATTGTATCATGTATTTATTATCTGTATAGCCGTTTTTCAATAATTATTATATTTCGTTAACACTTTGGTAATTGTTTATTGTTCAGTTATTAATTTGATTATCATGAGATAAATATTTGGGTATGATTGATTTTACGTTAGTATGTTATCATGTTTGATTTTTTTACATGTATCAATATGCATTATATGAGTAATTATTATCATACGTTAGATTCTGTAAGTTATGAAGTTAATTCAGTCAAGTGGTAATTAAGCAAGATATGAACTTAAACATGACCCTTAGTTAACAAGAAATCAGGACTGTTCAAATTTTATTCTGTTATACAAATGTGGTGTCATCTGTTCATGCTTTTATCACACATAGGGTGTCATCTGTTCATATTTTGGTCATACTTTGGGTGTCATCTGTAAATATTTTTCGTCACTCATGAGGTGCCATCTGTTCACATTTTCTGTCACATATGAGTGCCATCTATTTTGTCGCACAATTTGTGTCATCTGTTTCGTAGCTCGATGTGTGCCATCTGTTCCGTCGCCCAATTCGTCATGATGCGTTTCAGTTAACGTGTGATTAGTTCTGATAAAGTTGTTAACTAGGGGATATGCCAAGACAAGATATGAATAAAGTTTGTTATATGATTCTGTTTGAGGCACGTGTGATCTACGTGCTATGTTAAGCCATGTCATGATCAAGTACGTTACTTTATTTCATTTATGATATATGTCAAGTTCAATTATGTTACGTTATGATTGCATTTATGACATGTGGATGCATGTTATTATGTGAGTTTGCTTGTTGGGTATTTTAAAATACTCATCCCCCCACAATTGTTTATGATGCAGATGGTGATGACGAGTAGCATGAGTTGAAGACTATCATAACCAGTTGAATTAGAGGAATTTATGTTTTTAGTTTATGAATTTGATTTAAAACTTGGGAAAATGTTTTCTGTTTAACTCAGTAGTTTATTTTACGTTATGTTTTTCTACGAAGTTTGATTAGTGAAAGTTTCATGAATTATTGATTTCAAGTTTTGACTTTATTTCAGTTTTTTGAGATTTTATTAATTATGCATTTAAGACACTTTATCCCTTCCTCTATTTAATTATTAAGATTTCGATCATGAATAAGTTAATGCTTCATCTATTTAAGGTCAATGCTTTTTCATCATGGGAAAATTAAGAATTTCAATTTCGGAATTTTCCCAAATTTAGGGTTTGTTTCAAATAAGGGATTTTAAAATTGCAAAATTAAATATATGTTTAACCATCGGGGATCGTGGTGTTACAGTTTAGTATTAGAGCAATGGTTTTAGATTCTGTAGACTTTTCATAGTGAAAAGTATGGTATGTCACTCACTCGGCTCCTCTATCACCTTACAAGTAAGGTACGCATGATATGTATGTTTTAATTATTGATTCAGTATGATGTGCTTTAGTTTCATTATTACATGTTTGTTACGTATGTGTTATATTTGTGCAATAAAATTAGGCGTTTGGTAAGTCTCGAATTCTGGTGGGTAATAGAGTAATGGCTTCCCCTACGAGAAACAACAATCATGCACTGGTCGATCCTACTGCGAACCCTCCGGCAACCATGATCGAAATCTTTCAAGAATTTTTGGAGTTGTTAAGGCTGACAGTGATGACTCGCCCAGCCTAGCTACAGCAACCGCAACAGATGACAACGATCAACGTGCAGCTGATGCACACCTTCAGGAGGCTAAACCCGCCCGAATTTGACAGTCTTTCGTCTCATCCATTGTTAGTTGACGATTGGATTGCGAGATTGGAGCAGATCTTCCTGTTTATGATGTGTTCTGAGATTCAAAACGTTGTTTGTGCAACTTTTATGATGACACGAGAAGCTCAAAAATGGTGGAAGCTCACACAAAGAGTTCATGATGTTGTGCATAATCCGATGAATTGGGATCGATTTAAGGAGCTATTTTTTGAGAAGTATTTTCCAATCACCGCTAGAGCGAGCAAGGAGGCTGAATTTCTTAGGCTGGTGTAATGTATTAGGACTGTTGCTGATTATAAGATGAAGCTCAATGAATTATCTTGTTACGCCATGCATTACATTGATAGCGATATCAAGAAGGCTCACAAACAAGGTCAGAATGATAGCACAACAATCAACAAGAATAAAGGAAAGGCATTCACTTTGGCACATCAAGAAGCAAGCGATTAAACCGTAATTGTTGTCGGTATACTTCTTGCTTTTGGGCATTCAATCTCCGCGTTGATTGAACCTTGCTTTTATTTTCTTCATTTGTGTTTTGTGCTTTACCGTTGATTGAGTTTTGGATTCTTTTTGGGTTTTTTCAGTGTTTAAAAAAAGGTGGCATCTTCCTTTCAAGGACGAAAGTTTTAAGGAGTGGAGAATGTAATCCTGATCCTTCATAAATGAGCATTTTCGTAAAAATAATTTAAAACATAAATTGATTTTAAGAAGGGATTATTTGTAATTTGGTAAAACAATTTTAATTATATATGACTTATTTTAAAATTTAATTTTTTAATTTTAAAAGAGTTTTATATTATAATTTTTTAAGCACTAACTCACACCATACATTTCTTTACACCCTAACCTAACCCTAACATAATATTTATATATTTCTCCTTCTCCATCTCACCCCGCGCAGCCCCCTTCAATAAAATTGTTCTCCTTCTTTCTCTGTGTTTTCTTCTCTTTCTTTCTTCTTGCTCATTGTTGTTGCCGTCGACATTCCATCACCGGTAAGCTTTTTCTTTTCTTCTTCTTCTTCTCTTCTTTCTCTATCTTTTCTCTCTCCCCTGTTTTGTTTCCCCTTCCCCCTCTCTCTCATTCATCTCTCTCTCCTTTTGTTTCCTTCTCTCTCGCCCTCTGTTTCTCTCTTTCTCAAATTCTCTCTTCTGCTTTGTGTCTTCCTCTTTGCGTTGTCTCTCATTTTCTCTCTCTATGCTTCTCTCTTTATCCCTTTCTCTCTTCCCCTCTCAGATTCCCTCTCTGTTTTTCTTCCCATCTCTGTTTCTTTCTCCTTCTCGTTCTCTCTCTCTCATTTTCTCTCTCTGTCTCTCTCTCCCCCCTTTGCTTCTGCCATCACTGACGGTTTATCACCGAGGCCCCCTTTCCCCTTCCCTCTTTTCTCTTTCTTTCTCTCACCCTCCATTTTGAATGCAACTGGGTCTTATGACCCAGTTCATCTTTACTGACCCGACTGAAGCTTACCCGAACCGGTTCAATCAACCAAGACCGATCTGAGCCAGTCTAGCCTTATCCAGACTAAACCAACCCAGACCGATTCAACTTAGTCGGGCCGGTCTGGACTGACCCATCAAATAAAATCGAACCGGAATGGTCTGAACCATCCCGGTCTGAACCGTTTGGCCAAATTTAATCTTTCAATTTCTGACCCAACGCATTGTCTTTTGAACTCGCTCAGACCCCTTCACACCATTTTAATTAAATCTCTTTTATTTTATGATATTAAAAATGTGTTTATATTGTTTTATTTCAAAACAATTTAGTGATTATATATTTTTAGATTTCAGATCATTAATTGTTTAGTTTCTTCCTCCGCTTCAGGTAAGTGAACTTACATCGTAATGTAACCCATGTGTGATAAATGTATATGCTTTGTGTAAGTGAATTTACAAGGTAACGTGACCCATGTGTGATAAATGTATATACTTTCTGTAAGTGAATTTACATCATAATGTGACCCATGCATGATAAATGTATATGCTTTGTGTAAGTGAACTTATATTATAATATGACCCATGTGTGATAAATGTATATGTTTTGTGTAAGTCAATTTGCATCACAATGTGACTCATGTGTGATAAATGTCTATGCTTTGTGTAAGGGAATTGACATCATAGTAATGTGACACACGTGCAATAAATGAAATATGTGTTATTCTCATCAGCTTTAATTGTCTATAAGTATGTTATGTTCATATATACGTTTGTCTAAATTGACTTATATAATGTTGTGACTCTGATATTATAATTGTATCATGTATTTATTATCTGTTTAGCCATTTTTCAATAATTATTATATTTCGTTCACACTTTGGTAATTGTTTATTGTTCAGTTATTAATTTGATTATCATGAGATAAATATTTGGGTATGATTGATTTTACGTTAGTATGTTATCATGTTTGATTTTGTTACATGTATCAGTATGCATTATATGATTAATTATTATCATACGTTGGATTCTGTAAGTTATGAAGTTAATTCAATCAAGTGGTAATTAAGCAAGATATGAACTTAAGCATGGCCCTTAGTTAACAAGAAATCAGGACTGTTCAAGTTAATTGCCTTCACACAAAACTAACCAGAGCATATTCAAAGACCCTCTCCCAAAGGATGAGGTAACACATAGACCTTTCCCGAAGGACGAGGCAACCAATAGCAGAGTTGGTGGATACGTGACTCTAACAGCACACAGTATTTTATGTTACGTGATCACACAATACTCTTTCTTATCTTATATCTCATTTCTTTGCGAAGATTCAGAATCATATAATTACATTATCATCTGGAATAAAGTACCACAGCACAACAAATACATCACAAAATAATAACCAAACAAGGAAAAGAACTCAACATTTATTCTACGTATTTCAGGCATAACAAAATAAGCTCGCAGTTGCGATGTAAGATTTTACTTACCTGATCTCCCGCTAAAGAAATTATGAAAGTGAAACTGCTAAAACAAATAGCACTATTCTACTTAGTACAATACGATATACAAAACAAAAACTAACATTAAGTGCTAACTCGGTAAAAACTGACACAACTTTAACTAAAGTTTCCTAAAAATTATAAATTTCTTACTAGATGACATCAAATATACCAGAGGTTCATATAATTGATATAGTAATATTTTGAGGTGGATACGATTGTCAAAAATTGAAAACTAGTTCACTACTACAAATATGGGCTTTAATGACAGCATGATAATGGTTTTGATGACAGATCTATTAACATGTCATTGAAAAATATGTGTTGAAAGGATTTTTTTTACTTTTTGATACTATGACATATTTTAAATAACATGTCATCTTATACTTATCTATAATGACAGGTAATTCTTAAATCTGTCAAAATCTTTTTACTTTTTTAATTCAATTATTTTTACATTCTCATTATTACCAAAATGTCATCTTATAACTCTAATCTAAACCAATTTCTATAGCCTCTCCCTCAACTCCTCTCTCTCGACTCCATCTCTCTCTCTCAACACCATCTCTCTCTCTCAAGGGTTACCGATCAGCTTGTCTCGAGCTCATCGGCACAACCATCGGAAGAAGAGAGAGCCCCGAGTTGTGGTTATGTTTTGGTCGTGACAACCATAAAGGAACATAGAGTTGGGGTCGCGAGCTTCATCGCCATAACCGTTGAAAAACAGATATAGGTTCGCGATCCTGGTCACCACAACCACCAAGCTAAGGTCATGAAGAAGAGAGATAGGGTCGCGAGCCTCGTCGCTAGAGCCACCAAGCTAGGTCCTAAAGAACAAAGAGCTAGGGTCGTAAGTCTTGTCCCCACATCCATCGAGCTAGGGTCTCGAATAATAGAAGTAAGGGTTTCATTCTCAAATTCTTCTCTGATTTAATGATTTTTCTTTCCATGGTTTTTGATAATTGGATCCTTTGCTCTCTGTTAGGCTTTATGTATATGATCTTACTGGATTATTTTCCCCTAAAACTTGGTCTTAGTGTCCTGAAAGTTAAAGAACTTTTCTTTTCGTTAAGTAACTTGTTGATTGTTTGAACGTTGTGATGATGTACAGAGTTTATCTTAAGTAGGTTAAGCCTATAGAAACATGCAATATGTCCATATATATTTTTGTGATGTCTCACTCTTTATTTTGAAACTTGTTGGTGCATCTTATCTTGCGTAACATGTAATATTAGTAGTTTCTATGAAAGACTTATGATAATAATACCGTACCTTGAATAAGAAGTACCTTTCTAAAACATAAAATGAACTTGTACTACCTAATATTATGTAACATCATGAATACGTGGAGAAATAACTCTTAAAGGGTCTGTGCTGGTTGTAACACTGAGATTGGTCGTGTTTTGCAAATTTCTAAATATTCCTTCTTCATTTAGCTAGGCCTAGATTTAGTAGGAATATATTTTTCATCAAAATCCTGATGGTAAGGAAGATAGATAATATGTCTCTTCCTATTCCAAAAAGCATTTAGAAAATCACTGCAAATTTTTGTTTGAAGTTCTTTCAAAATAACTTTGATTTTGTTTTGAACAGAAGGTTGTTGAATTTTCTATTCTAGAATAAGAAATTGAACTTCTTTCTGAATAAAATTAATTTGATTTTCTTTATTCTGGATAAGATCTTTAATAAGATCTAATTCTTTACTATACGGTTTAGTAATGAATTCAAAAATAATTTGTCTATTGTTAATGGTACTATAAATATCAGTAGTATCAATTTTATCCATAGGCATCAATAAACACATAAAAGGATTGCCTAGGATAATATTTTGAGTCATGTTTTTTAATAAAATAAATGAAGTTGGTAAATAAATACCTTTGTTACAGATTAAAACTTCTGGTAGTTTAAATTTTATTTTTATTCTGTTACCACTAGCACTAGTAAGAGATTGTATGGTTTTCTGAAAATATTTGGTAGTGGTTAACCCTTATTGAATACAGTTCATATCAGCCCATGACTCAATAAAGTTTTATAAAATCAGGTTTTATAATAATAGGGATTAACCCTTCATGTTAGCACACGAACACACGGTTGTCCACCGAATGCACGCTGATATATCAATTCATAACTTAGGCAAATACATAAACTCATAGTTAGAAGGTCTGTCAACGACTTACTGGGGTAATCAGTCCTAACACATTCCTTGCTTGGCAGACCTAGCCTAAACGCGACTTGAGGACATCTGACTAACTATATGCGCAGTGTTGATACTAAGTATGTAATGATTGTCAACAATGCATCAAAGTGTTCCCTCAGTTAGCACGAGATCGATGAATACTGAAGGTTATATTATTATTATATTAAACTTAAATTATGACATACATGGTCCCATGAACTACTGATAAAATTAAAATAAAAAGAAAACTTACTAGAATATGCAGTCGAGAATTATTAGACTTCAAAACTTATATTCTTATGGTAGAGAGAGAAAGTACGTAGAAAGAGTGTGGTTTTCTCAACACATGAGCTTAGAATTCGTTCTGCCTTCAACAAAGGGTGATGCCTCCCTTTTATAATACAAAAAGTAAGAGAGATAAGGTTATGTGTCATAGGCAAGTGGAGTCGTTCGTCCTTATCTTCTTAGTTGTCCTGGTGGAGGAATCTACTTTTAGAAAAGTATGTTATCTTCTTGTGCCGACGTTTCTGTTGATAGGCATGACAAACTGTATTCTTCTTGCTTTATTGGTGGAGACAGGGATTAGGCCAATCCTTTTCCCTTTTTGTCCTTGTCCTTGTCTAGCTTGTTTGAGACTAGTAAGAGAGTCCCAAAAATCTTCAATAGAAGGATCTGGATCTTGAATTTCACCAGCTAAAATTCTAAATTCATTATCATCCTGGTCTGAATGACTACTGGTTGTTTTCATCGAAGCATCTTCTGAAGCTACAGACTGTAAAAATTGTTCTTTCATATAGTTCATAGTTTTGATAATCAATTTATTATCCGTTAGACCATGAAATTTCTTTTTTAATTTTGTTTGTGCCATAATAAATGGATTTTTTATGGGGCTGGAAGAGCCTTTGGAATCAAGACATGCTTGTGTGTGGGTCTTGATCATTTTAATAAGTTTTGTTAAATCGGGGTTCATCCCCTTATCTCACCATTTTGTGTAGAACACCCTCTTAAGACGTGGGATCTTATTCTGGTAATCACATTGAAGATCTCATTTTCATATCCAAGAAATGCTAAATCGTTAGTCATCTCTCCTTACGGTGAGATTTCTGAACAATCTAGTCAACATGAAACCTTAAAGGTTAGAGACATTGTACCTTTAGCCATACATAATAATTGTACTAACATTTTCCTTCAAATTGTAGGTAAACAACTTACCCATATTGAGGAACATGTTGACAATGCAGGATAAAATTGAAGAGCAACAAGACAAAGGTTTAGAGAAACATAAACTTATTAGCCTTCAACCAGTCACCATCAAGCCTCCTCTTGAAGTTCATGATTTTAGGTTAAAATCCACCAAGAAATAAGACTTTATGACCACTCTTATTGGAAGAATAAGAGATTTGAAGATCAGTGAACCCGAATCATCAAGACAAAAATCTCTGAACATATTAATATGATGGGTGATTCATCTCTACTTGCTACTGATGATGAAAATGATGAGTATACTCTTTCTCAAATTCATGATATACAGAAAAAAATTTGATGATAGCATGAACAAACTTTCTTACTCTAAGTCTACCCAATGTATGGCTTTACACGGACCTGGTAGGTATTATTATCCTAGACCTACTCCACATGACATTTTATATAAAGAATATTTCCTTCATACTCAGAAATATTATCATGGAAAAATTACTATGAATGTAACATAGATGGTAAAACTAAATATCAGATTTTCGAAGGCACACCACATGATGATGTATGCATTTGTTTGTAAACAGAATGATAATTCTCATCATCAAATTGCCAGATTTCTTGTCAATAACTTTACCGGCATTCTAAAAGGATGGTGGGATAATTGTCCCACTCAACTTCAACACGATGAAATCTTAAATTCTTCTAAGATTAATATAAATCCTTTTACTCATGCTGAAACCAAAACTAAAGATGCATGATATATATTAGCACAAGCCATCATACACCATTTCTTTGCACCAGGAATCATTAATAGTAATCAGCACCGAGAGATCCTTCAGAACCTTCGTTGCCCATCTTTAGCCCATTTCAGATGGTATAATGATGTATTTTTAATGAAGGTCATACAACGTGATGACGCCGACAATGATCATTGGAAAGTTAAATTCATTTATGGTCTCCCTAATCGTTTTACAAAAAAAAGTTCGTAAGAAACTTAGGGATAAGTATAACTAGGTTGACATTCCCTACCATCAGTATACTTATTGTTCTTTCACTGCAGTAGTTATTGAAGAAGGATTGTCCCTCTGTAGTGATATGAAACTCCAACAAATGATGAAAAATCAAAACTCATCCAACCGTAAAGAATTAGGTTAATTTTGTGATCAGTTCGCCTATGACACCAAAATCTAGTATCAATCAACTTCTAGAAATCCTAAACCTCCTAAGAAATATAAAATGTTCCATTCCAGAAAAGCTCCTAAGCCTAACTTCCAAGAAGTTCACAAAAGGAAATTCAGTAAAAGAAAACCTAATCCCAAGAAGGATAAATAAGAAGTTAAGTGCTATAGATGTGGTACTAAAAGGCATTACGCTAATAAGTGCAAACTCAAACAGAAGTTCCATGAGATAACCTTAGATGAGGAAACCCAACAACAAATCCTTAACTGTATCTCTGACAAAGATAACTCCTCTTCAGACTCAAGTTCAGATAATGACTTAGTTGAAATCTGTTCATTCGATTCAGATTCATCTTCTGATCAGAATGAACCTTATTGCACTAGCAAGAATTGCAGCATAAGCTAGTTATTATAAAGCCATCATTGAGATGAATGGTCTTGATATAGGTCAACCTAGTATCAATGTTTTAACAGAAACCCATAAAACTATGCTCAAATGCAGACCAGATACAAGATCCAGAAACAAAATTAAAGTTTTTGGAAGCTTTATATAAGGATCACAACAAGGATCACATTAATGAGGATATTCTCCCTATTGAGAATTACCATTCAAGACCTAAAGACGGAAGTCAATCTTCTCAAAACTGAAGTCAAACAGTTACAGACTATGAACCAAATTATCTTTCAAGACCTTGCCCATATTAAACATGATCTTTCCTCTAAAAGTAAGAATCTCATTGATCTAGAATCTTCTTCTCCTCAGGATGCTCAGGAAAGTAACCAGTATATTGTGCTGATGAATAAAGTTACCTTTCAAAAATGGTACACCCGAATTACTTTTATTATAAAACATGATTTTATAATTAAAGATGTTATCGCTCTTATTGATACATGAGATGATATGAACTGTATTCAAGAAGGGTTAGGGTTTAGGGTTTAGTGTTTTGGGTTTTAAGGTTTGGGGTTTTGGGTTTTACAGTTTAGGATTTTAGGTTTTAGGCTTTCTGGGTTTAGGGTTATTAGGGTTTAGAGTTTAGCATTTTTTAGGGTTTAAAGTTTAGGTTTTATGGTTTATGGTTTAGGGTTTAGGGTTTAAGGTTTGGGTTTTAGTGTTTTGGGTTTTTGGTTTTAGGTTTAGGGTTTAGCATTTTAGGGTTTAGGATTTATGGTTTAGTGTAGGGTTGTTAGGGTTTTTGAATTTAGGGTCTAGAGATTGAGGGTTGAGGGTTTTAGAGTTTTAGGGTTTATGGTTTTAGGGTTTAGGATTTTAGGGTTTAGGGTTCAGAAAACCACACAATCTTTTACTAGTGCAAGTGGTAACAGAAATGAAAATAAAATTTAAACTACCAAAAGTTTTAATCTGTAACAAAGGTACTTCTTTACCAACTTCATTTGTTTTATTAAAAAACATGACTCAGAATCTAGGCAATCCTTTTATGTGTTTATTGATGCCTGTGGATAAAATTCATATTAATAGTATTTATACTACCATTAACAATAGACAAGTTATTTTTTAATTCATTACTAAAACGTATACTAAAGAATTAGATCTTATCCAAAATAAAAAAAATCAAATTAATTCTATTCAGAAAGAAGTTCAATTTCTTACTCTAGAACAGAAAATTCAACAACATTCTGTTCAAAACAAAATCAAAGTTATTTTGAAAGAACTACAAACAAAAATTTGTAGTGATTTTCCAAATGCTTTTTGAAATAGAAAGAGGTATATTATCTCTCTTCCTTACCATCAGGATTTTGATGAAAAATATATTCCTACTAAACCTAGGCCTAGTCAAATAAAGAAGGAATATTTGAAAATTTACGAAACAGAAATTGAATCCCATTTACAGAAAAAACTCATTAGACCAAGCAAATCTCCTTGGAGTTGTACTGCATTCTATGTTTATAAAAATGCTGAGATTGAACAAGGACAACCTCGTTTAGTTATTAATTATAAACCGCTTAATGATGCCCTCAAATGGATTATGTATCCTATTTCGAATAAGAATGGTCTTTTAGATCGCTTACATGATTCAGTAATCTTTTCGAAGTTTGATTTAAAATCAGGATTCTGGCAAATTCAAATTGCTGAACATGATAGGTATAAGACTGTATTTACAGTACCCATTGGTCATTTTGAATGGAATATTTTACCATTTGGTGTTAAGAATGGACCTTCAGAATTTTAACATATCATGAATGATATTTTTAATCCGTATATTGAATTTATTATCAGTTACATTGGATGTTTTAATTTTCTCATCATCCATTAATTAACATAAAAAACATTTGCATATCTTCAAGAATGTTATAATCAGGAATGGGTTGGTTTTATCTGCTTTTAAGATGAAACTTTTTCAAACTGAAGTTAGATTCTTAGGACATAATATTTCTAATGAAACTATCATTCCTATTAACAGAAGTATAAAACTTGCTTCTAAATTTTCAGACGAGATAAAAGATAAAGGTCAACTACAGAGATTTTTAGAAAGTCTAAATTATATTAGAGGCTTTTATCAGAAATGTGCCTATGATAGCTCTATCCTTTATAACAGACTTAAGAAAAAGCATTCTCCTTGGACAGCTGAAAAGTACGAAAAATAAAACAAAAAATACAACAGTTACATTGTCTAACTTTACCTAACCCTATCTGGAAAAATATTGTTGAAACATATACCTCTAACCAGGGATATGGTTGGATCCTTAAGCAAGTTAATCCCAGTAATGAGAAAGAAGAACTCCTTAGGTTTACCTTTGGAATTTGGAAAGGACCAGCACTAAATGATCCAACTTTTAAACATAAATGTTTAACAATTGTTAAATGTGTTCTAAGATTATAGGATGATTTACTTAACCAGCATTTTTGTATCAAAGTTGACTATTCTGCAACCAAACAGATATTCAAAAAAGACGTACAGAATCTTACTTTAAAACAGATATTTGCTTTTGGCAAAGTTTATTATCAGTATTTGATTTTGATATTGGACATATCAAAGGAACAAAACTCTTTACCAGACTTTCTAACAAAAATCGCGGTCGAGGCTGAAGAGGACGAGGCATGGGAAATCCCTACGTAACAGAATTCCCAAGCTTGAACACAAGCTTAAACAGTAATCCTAACAGTATACAATAGGCTTCTTCTAGCAAATCTGCTAAAGATGTCATTCTTCTACCATAAAAGTATATATTCAATAGTATGACTAAGGAGACTATTCTCTTCATTGAAACAGCATATACGAAATGGATGACATATCCGTGGGAAATTAAGAAAAGATACTTATCAACTCAGCACTTCCCCACCCATTTCGACCATTATCGTTACATTTTTTAAGCCATTGTGCTTGAAACAACAGCCATGAAAATTAAGCATACTCTTCATGACCCTAACAGAATAGCCAGTCTTATTTTCTTCAGTAAGGCTACTATCGGGAATAGTATGCCTATTGGGCAATGGAGACTCCATCCTCATACCACCAGAAGTCTCGACAGTAACAACCAGGAAACAAAATATATTATTGGGGTTACATTGATTCATTTATCTATGTTTTTTATTATCAGAATCCAGTACATAACCGTACATGGTTCATCAGGATTTGTCCAGACATCCTAAAAAACGAGTTACCCTCCTGGTTCCTAGTTTGGTGGGGGTAAATTCGATTATCACTCTAGATGCCTTACCATAAATTGTTCAAGAAACATTCAAAGAATGGCAAGCTGCCTACTCCCTTCTACCAGTCAACAAAGACATCTCCATGTCAAAATTCGTAGCTCATTTTATTATTAAATTCAGCATCCCATGGATATGAAAATGAGATCTTAAATGTGATTACCAGAATAAGATCCCTCATCTTAAGAGGGTGTTCTATACAATATGGTGGGATAAATGGATGAACCATAATTTAACAGAACTTATTAAAATGATCAAGACCCATACACATGCTTATTTTGGTTCTCTTCTGAAGGCTCTTCAAACCCCATCAGGAAATCCATTTGTTATGGCACAAATAGAATTAAAAAAGAAATTTCCTAATTTAATAGATAATAAATTGATTATCAAAACTATGAACTATATGAAAAAAAAAAATTTACATCCTGTAGCTCCAGAAGATACTTCTATGAAAACAACCATTTTCATTCAGACCAGGATGATAATGAGTTCAGAATTTTAGCTGGTGAAAGTCAAGATCCATATCATTCTATTGAAGATTTTTGGGACTCTCTTACCAACCTAATCTCAGACAAATTGGACAAGGACAAGGATAAAAAGGGAAAAGGATTAGCCTAATCCTTGTCTCCACCAATAAAGCAAATAGAATACAGCTTATCACGCGTATCAATCGAAACGTCACCATAAGAAGACAATCTACTTTACATAAAGTAGATTACTACAATCAATAGATGCCCACTCACAAGATGAAGACAAATCTACTTTTCCAAAAGAAAAGGTAGATGCCCACCTATAGGACAAAGATAAATCTACTTTTCAAAAAGTAGATTCCACTACGAGGACAGCTAAGAGGATAAGGATGAACGACTCCACTTGCCTAGGACACGTAACCTTATATATCTTGCTTTTTGTAATGTAAAAGGGAAGCCTCACCCTTTGTTGAAGGTAGAACGAATTTAAAGCTTATGTGTTGAGCAAACCACACACACACACACACACACACTCTCTGTGCAATAAGAATACAAGTTTGAAGTTTATTAATTCTCGACTGCATATTCCAGTAAGTTTTATTTTTATTTTGATTTTATCAGTAGTGCATGAGACCATATATGTCATAGTTTAAGTTTAATATAATAATAATATAACCTTCAGCATTCATCTATCTTGTGCTAACTGATGGAACATTTTGATGCATTGTTGATTATCATTACATACTTAGTATGAACACTGAGCATATAGTTAGTGAGATGTCCTCAAGTCATGTTTGGGCTAGGTCCGCCAAGCAAGGAGTGTGTTAGGACTAATTACCCTAGTAAGCCATTGACAGACCTTCTAACTATGTGTTTATGTGTTTGCCTAAGTTATGAATTGATATATCAGCGTGTGTTTGATGGACAACCGTGTGTTTGTGTGAATGTTTGTGCGTGCGGGCGTGTGATTGTATATATAACATGCACATAGGAACACACTATAATGAACATAACCATGTCAATACTGAAACCAATATTGAAATAGGTAACCGTTGCATACTTGACTTGTAAGGTGAGGGAGGAGCAAAGTGAGTGACTTATCATACATTTCATTAATTGTATAGAACTTATAACCTTTACTCTAATATCAAACTGTAAGTCCCCGACCTCCAGGGGTTAAACAAGCATATAGTTTCACAATACCTAACTCCATTAAAACCCCCATCGAAACCCTAGTTTGAGAAAATTTCCAAATTGAAAACCATTATTTTGCCCTAGTGGAGAACCTTCAACATTAATTAACAGAAGAAATAAATCATCAAAAAACTTGTTAATAAAACTCAGTAACTATCATATTAAAACTTTGTAATAATGTCAGGAAGTTAAATCCATAAATAATAAAGGTCTAACATATAATTGTCGAAAACATGGCAAACCATAAACTATTGAAATAATTGTAGCTTAACGAAATCCTTTTCCAAGGTCTTATAGTTATTCATAAACTCAAAATTTCTAGATTCTGCTACTAGGTTAACTAGCTATGGTAGTTTCTCACTCCTGCTGCTCACCATAACCTGCAATATAACCATATGTCTTCCTTCTCGAAACCCAAGAAAGAAATTATCTCCTCAGCTCTTCACTAGCATCCATATTGGATTACTGGAACAACCATGCGCCTAGCTCCATCTAATCTGTGTTGTTTTGTCCTTCTCTTTTATGACTTTTAGGAAGCCTGGGAAGCTATTAAAAGACAGTAGGAACTAGGAACTAGGGAATAGAACAAGCTTAGAAGTCCTTACTAAACTACCAGTGCAGGTAAGGAAGTTAATGGGCAATCCTCACAGTTGCCCCATCCCACTGCCAAAGAGAAGATTGCAATAATCTAGGTACAATACATTAGTAGGGTAGGCTAGGCTAAGCAAGTCCCCGAGAGGGCTTAGTCGATCCATGATTTATGTTTCGTCTTTCATTTCCTTTTCGTTTGTTTCGAGAAATATATCGATCAATTCTGATTCTTTCTTTTTCTATTGATTCTTTCCCGATGAGGAGTGAGTATTAGAAATACTCAATAAGTAAACTTGCATACTAAGAAGTATCACATGACATGTATACAAACGAATAAACATGCAATTATAATTTGACAAATTCATTTGATGACTTAATCATAAAATAATTTACGTAAAGTACTTTAACGTGTCTTCACTGATCATAATTTGTCGTAAACATGTATCTTGAACTTGTCCACCTAACTTCCTTGGTTATAATCAGACTAGGCGCATCCCTTAATCAAAAACTTAACAAAAATATTCACATTTACACATGAACATAAACATAACTTGTAATGTTAGTGTGAACATGGTGAAATGGGTGCCCTGAAGTTGGCATTGCTTAAGGTCATCTGTAACGCCATGATCCCTGAGGGTTAAACATGTGTGTAATTTCACAATTTTAAAATCCTCAATTCGAAAACAAACCCTAAGTTTGAGAAATTCCCAAATTGAAATTCTTAATTTACCCATGATAGAAAAATATTAGCCTTAAATAATGGAAGCATTAACTTATCTATGATCGAAATCTTAATCATTAAATAACAGAAGCGATAAAGTGTCTTAAATGCATGATTAATAAAACCTCGAAAAACTGAAATAAGGTCAAAACTTGAAACTCATTACTCATGAAGCTTTCACTAATCATAATTCGTAGAAAAACATAACGTTTTCCCAAGTTTTAAAACAATTCATAAACTAAAAACATAAATTCCTCTAATTCAACTGGTTATGGCAGTCTCTCACTCATGCTACTCTTCATCACCATCTGCATCATAAACAACTATGGGGGGTGTGAGTGTTTTAAAATACCCGGTAAGAAAACTCACATAATAACATGCATCCACACGTCATAAATGCAATCATGACATAACATAACTGAACTTGAAATATATCATAAATTGAATAAAGTAACGTACTTGATCATAATATGACTTAACATAGCACATAGATAACACGTGCCTCAAACAGAATCATATAACAAACTTATTCATATCTTGTCTTGGCATATCCCCCAGTTAAATACCTAATCAGAACTAATCACATGTTAACTGAAACACATCATGACGAATTGGGCGACGAAACATATGACACACATCAAGCTACAAAACAGATGACACACATTGAAGGGCAAGACATATGGCACTAACAGGTGATGAAAAATGTGAACAGATGCCACCTCATGAGTGACGAAAAATATTTACAGATGACACCCAATGTATGACCAAAACATGAACATATGACACTCTATGTGTGACAGAAGCATGAACAGATGACACCTTATTCATATAACAGAATAAAACATGAACAGTCCGTATTTCTTGTTAACTAATGGTCGTGTTTAAGTTCACTAATCATAGTTCGCAGCAAAACATAACGTCAAATAAACTACTGAGTTAAACAGAAAACGTTTTCTCAAGTTTTAAATCAATTCATAAACTAAAAACATAAATTCCTCAAATTCAACTGGTTATGACAGTCTCCAACTCATGCTACTCGTCATCACCATCTGCATCATAAACAATTGTGGGGGAGGAGAATGGGTATTTTAAAATACCCACCAAGCAAACTCACATAATAACATGCATCCACATGTCATAAATGCAATCATGACGTAACATAAATGAACTTGACATATATAATAAATGAAATAAAGTAACGTACTTGATCATGACATGGCTTAACATAGCACGTAGATAACACGTGCCTCAAACAGAATCATATAACAAACTTATTCATATCTTGTCTTGGCATATCTCATAGTTAATAACCTAATCAGAACTGATCACACGTTAAGTGAAACACATCATGACGGATTGGGCAACAAAACAGATGGCACACATCGAGCTATGAAACAGATGACACACATTGAGCGACAGAATAGATGGCACTCATAGATGATGGAAAACGTGAACAAATGACACCTCATGAGTGACGAAAAACATTTACAGATGACACCCAAAGTATGACCAAAACATGAACAGATGACACCCTATGTGTGACAAAAGCATGAACAGATGACACCACATTCGTATAACAGAATAAATGTTCCACCACTTCGAGGGTGCAGAATGGTACTTGTGAGAAATATCATTTGTACGTACCTTACGAACTATCAAATCTTACTGATGGGTAATTCTACTTTGATATGGGTGTAATAGTGAGCTCTAATAGAAGTTGGCCAGTGTCTCTGTAAGGAAAGATATGAACGATCTGAGTGAATGATGTATGGTATGGCCTTGAACTTTTGGATGGCCGGTCAGCCGAGGATGACGTTGTACACCTCACTTCACCTCATCGTTGTAAATTCAACAAGCTTGGTTGCTAGCTGTGAGGCTTTGTCCAGGGTCACTAGAAGCTCCATTCTGCCTTCTATGATGAACTCGTGCCCTCAGAACCCCACCAAAGGAGTAGGACATAGACGAAGTTATTTGGGATCCAACCCCATTTGTAGAAAGGTAGAGTGGCTCGGGATGTCGGCTGAGCTTCCGTCATCTATTAAGGTCCTCCAAACCTTGACATTAGCGATGATGGGAGACATGACTAGCGCATCGAGCTGGGAGTGGTGGACCCAATGGGCCTCTTCCTTAGTGAACTCAATAACCTCTTCTACCTTAACGCTTGGTGGTCTGTGGAGGACGCTAAAAACCACAGAGCGCCTGCCTCCCGAGCCGAAGCCTTCCTTTTACTGTTGGAGTTCGGCGAGCTGGGTCCTTCGAAGAACATTTTGATCTCTCGTACAGGGTTGTGCGGGTGGGTCACCTTTTGCTAGGGCTGTCTCTCGATCCTCCTCTCCTGCTTGGGAGGGTTGTTTTCCCCGTGGTTCCTCCGGTTAGCCACGAGCAACTTAAGGTACTCTATTTGGATAACAGCCTTAATATGTTCTCGAAGGTCGAAGCATCCCTCCATGGTGTGCCCGGAGTCCTGATGGTACCTATAGAATTTATAGGTACCTTCTTCTCATCGAGTGTTCGTATCACTCGGGGCTACTTTAGCATACTCCTGTGTTTGATAACACTATGAACATCCTCCCTCTTGGGCGTAAGTGGCGAATTGGCTGGTCAGGTAAGGGTTTTTTTCCTTCTTGTCGACTGGGAAGGGCTGGGCGAAGCTCGATTGTGGGAAGGGCCAGGTGTGAAGGTTTGGGGGGATGCCCTTTCTCCTTTTTATGCGGCTCTTTCCCCTTTTGAGGGTTCTGACCGCCAGACCTTTCCAATTCTCTCTCAGCTCGAATTACCTCCTCGATGCTGATGTACTTCCATACTTTATCTTGTAGCTCGTTGAGGGAGATGGGTTCATATTTGGCCATGGATCATCTCGGCCGTGAGTGAGTGATCCCGCTTCTCAATGCGACCACCAAGGTGTCCTCACTGGCGCTGACATGGTGGGTCTCCTTAGTTTTTTCAACTGACCTCGTCATCCCTGCCACTCTTTCCTACTTTGGTCAACGTGGCCCAACGAGCTCGTGGGGTAACAGAAGCAGGTCGGGTTACTTCATCCGAGTGATATAGCTCTATTGCCTTTGGTCAATGTAGTCCTATAATGCTTAGACATATGGCATCATCTCATTGGTCCTCTAGAAATGCCCACAACAGTTGGTAAAGAAGAAACTTTCTTTTATTCATTAATTAAAAGGATATTTTAAAATCCGTGGCCCTTAATTTCTGATTAACTCCATTCTTGTTTTCGAATTCTCCGTTGATGATTTGTTGAGTTGTGATTATGTAAATTAGACTTTGAATTTTTAGTTTGAGAAATTGCTTCAGAAAGACACCTGAGAGTGAAAAACACAATTAAGACCGATTTTTTTTAATGAAATGTGATATTTTTTTAATGGAGAACACTAAAATGCCTCCATGCTGGATACTGGGCAAACAAAAAATTACCGCTAGAGCATGGTCTATCATTCTGCCGTTAATTCAATTACACTCACTAGTGGCTAGCAGTCATGAATTTTAACTGAAATTATTTTATTAAAATGATAACTTAATTTTTTTCCTATAAAAATGACTGAATTTCATTAAAAATAGAGATATCCTAAAATCATTTTTCTTTTACAATGTGTCATTTATAAAAATGTTCTCTTTTTATTTTTGGGATGAAGACACATGTAATTCGAGTGTTAAAATACTAATGGATGTTAGACTTATATGGATGAAAGGTTCTTTGCAACGACTCACAAAACATATATATATAATTTAGGTATGGACATTTCATAATGTGTCAAGTATCTATAACAACTTTGCTCTATGTGTTACACAATTAAATTTTAATAATAATAATATTTTTTAGATTTATAAAAAATTGGGTGAATTAATTTCTCATATGAATGTTTTGAATACCAACTTTTTAGTTACTTTGACAAACATTTTTTTAAAACATTAAATCTATTTATTTTATTGAATTCTACGAATAAGAAGAAGTTATATATATCTTCGTATTATGAATGAGGGAGTATGCTGTATCAAGTTTGACCATTAGTTTTCAAAACTACTACTATTTTAGAAGATTATTTAATCTATTTTAGTAGTAGTTACATTACATTTTAAAAGAGCTTAAAAAGTAATAATTTTCTAAAATAAATTATCTATTGAGAGAGAAAAAAATGTTTAAAATTCTAAAAATTTGTTATTTTAGACTAGATAATGGTGATTTAGAAACTAAAATACCAAAAGTCATGCGTATTGAGTTGGTGTTCCAGGTGTTATTTTTTTGGGATAGGATTTCACACTCCAACAAATAATTCTTGAACTCTAAATCTAAGTATTCAACACCTCGATTTGATCGAATGATTTTTAATGGTTAATCTAATTACTTTTCAGTTCATAGGTTAATAGGTAAATCTGGACTAATTACACTCATCAATTTATTGAATATTTTGAAATGTCTGTTACTCTTTGTACTCCACACAAATTTTGAAATAATCTCTCATACTCCCAAAATTTGCAAGCATGTTGTATTCTTCCCTTTTTTTTTGGTGGCGCATGCACTTCACTTCATCCATGCACACCTATTTGAACAAAAGTACATCCCTGATAGAGGTAATTGAAATCGTGAGGGGCTCATTGATTTATACAGAGAGGTATTTACCCCTAAACGAATAAAGTGTTGAAGATTCAGATTCTGACTACTTTTAATATCGAGTCTCATTTTAGTGGTCGAATAATCAAGATCCAGTTTAGTGCGCTAACATGAAACTCACGAATCTTGAAATATATGAGTTTGTCATGCTTCTTTTTTTATAAGAATTGTAAGATACATACTTGCCTTAGTTATATGTAATTAAGAATTGTTTCAAATGTTTATTTGTGGTTAGTTCTAAGTATATATGCATCTTTCATTTTTCAGTTTTTTTGTTTAGTTGTATGCATTCAAATTAAAAACATCTTAGTAAAATACCAAAGATATGAACATTGTTATTATTTTTCTTTATTTGAAACTAATATATCTATTAATACGTTGAAATTCATAATGGAACATATATGTAGACATTAATTTAGTTTGCACGGGCATAAAACTAGTAGCAAGCTAAAAATCGGTAAATTTTTTTCTGAAGGGGTGTTCGTGCCAAAGTAGTGCATGGGTGGGCGTTTATGTAATTTAGAAAAGAGAGAGTTTTAATTTGCGAGAGAGAGAGAGAGGGAGAGTTGACCAGGCCGATGATGGCTGCTTAGTACTCAAATTACTGATCTGAAACTCATTCTTCGAAGGTTTTTCTCCTCTTTCCTTTCTCTGAGCACTTCGTAATCCAGAGTTTCAGAAGAATAGAAGAGTGGAAGTCATCTTTCGCTATGATTTTCATTGTAAGGGAATAAGAGTGAAATGTGTTTTCCTCTAGTTGACTTTTGCTCTCCTTGTAATTCAGCAAAAAAGGGAAGGAGTTTGAAAGTTTTGAGAATGGTTTGGAGGAATGGCTGCCAGGACGTGGCCAATTCGAGACCTCTTTTCTTGACGATCTACGCTGCAGTAATTGCTGGAATAGTGTTTTCATCCCTATATGTGTTCTCGGCCGTGTATTCATCGTCACATTCTGCAACCGAATTCTCCTTTTCCTGGATTTCCGGTGCTTCTTCTTCTTCTTCTTGTACGTGTCTCTCTGTCTTTCCCCCTTTGAACTTCAAATCATTTTTTTTTTCTGTACATTAGTTGATTCTCACATTCTTGGCTAAGCATTAGATTGTGTGGGTAAAACTTGAAAACTGTTTTTTACCTCACTATTGCATTTGACGAATGGCATCGAATCTATTCCCTTCACGTGCTTGTTTTCTTTCTCTTTTTTCTTTTTGGCTTAGCTTGGATTTCTGGGTAGTACTAAGTTGGGTTTTATAGGAATGCTAAAACCCTTTTTTCCAACTTTGTTTCTGGTAGTAATTGGGGTTTTACAATTCCCTCCAGAACTCTGCCCCCACGTTCTGAGTTCTTAAACTGGTATCAGGTTTTGACTTCTACGGTGGAAGGAGCTAATGGCATGAATTTGGTCCCTGATATTGTGTATAGCTACTAGTTATCTTTCTATAGCGTTGCATATGATGAGTAAATGTTGCCTTCCATGCATTAGTAATTCGCTGTTACATTCTCTTATTGACGTTTTTTAACATTAAATATGGTCTCCAAAGAAGTTCTAGTATTTGCATTGTTTTTAAACTTCTTTTTAGGTTCTGAGAAAAAGTCCTCGTTAGTTTCCGCTTGCGAGTAGTTAAATATAATTAATAGATTTTTTGCTCTGATAGTAATCTATAAGCAACCACATATTTTTCATTGATGCTATTATATTTTTCTGTTATTGTCTGAAAACAATGTTTGAATTCAGTATTGTCCATATTTTTGAATTAATTCTTGATATCCCCCAATCATACTGTTAATGATCACCTCTCTCTCTCTCTCTCTCTCTCTCTCTCTCTCCCTCTCTCTCTCTCCCCTTCCTTGTTTCAGATGCTGATTCTCCTCTCACCGATGAAGCAACTAATTCTTCTCAACCAAGAAAGATGGGGCCTGCAGCATCTCCTCAAAGCATGGGCACAAGACATATTTGGGAATCCCCACAGACGAAAAAAATGCCTCCTTTGAAGACTTTTCGTCTGACAAAGGAACTAGTGCAACAAAGGGTAAAAAATAATGTTGTTATAGTGACCTTTGGTAACTACGCGTTCATGGATTTTATTCTCACTTGGGTTAAACACTTGACTGATCTTGGTGTCTCTAACCTTCTTGTGGGTGAGCTACTAAACTCAAGTCTCATCCAAAATTTTCTTTTGAGATTTTTGCATTTCTAATTTATACATTTTTCATGAAAATATCTGTAATTTTAGTTTTGTTACTCTGAGAATCTCCTAAAGGGGCTTGGGTATGATCACTTTAGGTGCAATGGATACCAAGCTGTTGGAGGCTCTATATTGGAAAGGTGTTCCTGTTTTCGATATGGGTAGCCATATGAGCACAGTAGATGTTGGCTGGGGCTCGCCAACATTCCATAAGATGGGGAGAGAGAAAGTGATTCTGATAGATTCAATTCTCCCGTATGGTTTTGAGTTGTTGATGTGTGATACGGACATGGTTTGGTTAAAGGTACTTTTCTGAGGTTGTTATTTGATGGTTTGTTTGAGAACCAGCTGATATGCTTTTGGTGCTTGTATTATATTGACTTTGATTTGTACTTTATTTTCCAATGAGAAATGAAGGTTTGTAGTGAAGATGTTTGTGTTGTGGTTCCCTACTGATCTGTTATAATTTAATACGCAAGAAAGTCATGTTTTGTGTTCTTTGAATTTTTTGTTATAATTAATAATTGTTGGCAGAAATTATTGCTTTATTCTTGCACTATAAAGTTAAATTCGGCATACATCAGTATTGCGAACTTATCAGTTAGTTGATAGCTTAGCTTTTCAACAATAATATATTATTGCTATTAATAATTTTCTATCTAATGGAACAAATTACAGCAAAAACAGTTAAGTTTTTTTGCAACAACATTGTTCAGTGGTATTATTTATGATTTTCCTATTGTTCCATTCCTCCTCAGTCTAGTGGTTATTTCTGATCACTAGTCGTCTATTACTTCCATTATCTGCATTTTCATGGAACACGGTCCACTATTATATTTTCAATTTGTATTCTTCTCCACTATTTTATGTTCTGTTTATTGAAAAGAATTACAGGAAGAACGATAGAGTTTTGTTACAACAATATAGTTTAATGGTATTATTTGTGGATTTTCCTATTGTTCCATTCCCATCTAGTCAAGTGGTTATTTCTCATCATTAGTGGTCTGGTGTTTACATTATCTACAATGTCATGGAACAGAACCCACTCCCTTATCTGTCACGTTATCCTGAAGCAGATGTCTTGACTTCAAGTGACCAGGTTGTGCCGACAGTGGTTGATGACAGTTTGGATATTGGGCAGCAAGGTAGAGATTTATTTAACCTTTCACATCCCTAGTTTACCTATATTTGAGGTTCCCCAATAAGCTACTATACTTGTGTGCAACTAAGACGCTTTTAGTACTTTGAAAGTAGGTTCTTTGGTCAATTACCAGCACATGGCACAGATTTTCCACTAGATTTCTGACTTGAAATGATATACCCGGTAGCTGATGTTTACATGCAAAGATGGAGTTTAGCTGCCGTATTAGGTAGATTTGAAACTTTAGAAATGAGCCCCCGATGCTGGTGCTTTGGCTTTTTAACCTACTTCCAATTGTTACTACAGTTTCCATTTTCTTTGTAGTAGTTGTTTCATATACGCTTATGTATGCGGATCTATGCATATAGGCATCAGCTATGAATATTGAACTCAGTAATGCACATAACGATGCTACCACCAGGCACCACCCGCCCCCAGAAAAAGAAGAAAAAAAGAAAAAAAGAAATATACAACTATGCTGTGAATCCATTTATGTTTCCACTGTTTAAGATTATGCCTGATCCTTATATCATGTTAAAATATTTGCTTCAAGAAATAAATATTCTTCCAAATATACTGTTATTACTTTATCTGCATGTATAGTTGGTGCTGCCTATAACATTGGAATTTTCCACTGGCGGCCAACAAATTCTTCAAAAAAGTTGGCAAAGGAATGGAAGGAGATGCTGCTAGCAGATGATAAGATATGGGATCAAAATGGGTTTAATGAACTTGTACGCAGGCAGTTAGGACCATCTGTTGATGGAGACAGTGAACTTGTGTATACCTATGATGGAGATCTTAAACTCGGAGTTTTACCAGCAAGTATATTCTGCAGTGGACACACTTATTTTGTTCAGGTTGGTTGTATTTTGTTGTCTTGTGTAACCCGGGCATTTGACTCCTTTACCCTTTTCATAGTGATAGATCTTGGATTAGTTATCATTTATTCGTAGGATAACATATTATGTAACTTGAAGGAAATTCATTATTGATTAAAATGCATTGGTCTTTTAAGCTGTACATGAGGTAACTAACTATAGCAGTAATATTGCAGGCCATGTATCAGCAACTTAGATTAGAGCCATATGCAGTGCACACCACATTCCAGTATGCAGGTACGGAAGGAAAGCGCCACCGGCTACGTGAGGCCATGTTATTTTATGATCCACCAGAGTATTATGATGCACCAGGTAATTATTTGCATGCGGTGATGTTTCAATCTCAGAATTGCATTGCTGACTAAATTGCAATAATTCTATCACGTCCTTTTGTTGTTGTACATGACTAATTTGGGTATTAGGCTGTTTACATTTACTATTAAGTACTCTTTTGTTCAGTTAATCTTGACATTAAAGAGGAATCCTTTTTTCTTACTCCGACATGCTTGTTCATTCTGAATTCTAGATCTCCAATTTAGGCCATCTTGACCTAGTAATTATAACAACGTCTTGTCCTTCTAAAATATTTAATATGTGAACCTTTTTGCTACGTAATAACATTTATGTTGACTATATCAGTTTCATTCATTGATAATTGATACCATGTCCCTTTCTAGAAGGAAAATAAAATATTCCTTTCAATAGTTTCACATTTTTCCTGTTGCCAGTTTCCTTTAATCTCTACCTGAAATTTTATAGGAAAGGAAACTTCCAGGAGTTTATGTAAGCTTATGTAAACTTTTGAGATATTATTTAGCGATTATGTAGTAATCAAAATATAATACCTAATGCTGTTATTGCCTTCTTCTCCAATGTGATCACTGTTTCTTCTTTTTTATGGGTCAGCCCATTTCGTTGGCAGTGCAAATAAGAGACACTCCGCTTTTGGACATGTAAAATGTTAGCCATTTTTTATAATTTTGTTAGAACGTCATTCAAGGATTTTTGGAGATAGTCAAGAGAACTTTCCTTTTTCTATCAGAGATATTAGTGTTAGAATATTTCGCATCCTGGTGCGCGTATGCTACTAATGCTTCAGAGACATTTGGGTCATGTCTTTGTACTCTTCTTATGAATGACTTAGGAAAAAAGAAACTAGTTCGATCTCATAGTGTTATTTTCTCAATTTTGCCTGTTAAGAGCTTCTGAGGGAACTTCTAACTGTTTGGGCTGAAAGGAATGGAAGAGATTTTGAGGGAACTTCTAACTGTTTTGACAAAGTTTCTAATTTTTTTGTAAACCTTTGTAAAGAATGGATCTTTTCTCTAGATCCATCGAGTGAGACCAAGTTTTTTTATCATTGGTCTCTTCTCCCCTGATTCTTTTGTTTTTTGTAGCCCTCGGGGTTTTCTTCTTGTTAATATAATCTTTACTTATAAAAAAATTACTTACAACTTTAAATTGTTCCTTCGTGCTGATATTTCCTTAATTCTCTAACTGTTCTCTACTGGTAAACTATTATTTCTGCACCAATATCACAAAAACTTCAATCTAGCCGTTACCTGCTCACCATCCACAACCAAAGAAACCACTGGTGGCAAACGTAAGTCATTGACACCTTGAATGGCTAGGAAGCAGAGTTTAACATTGTTAACTCATTCAAAGGGACCTTCTTGTCCTCATCACTGCTCTTCTTTTTGTTGAATAAAATATCCTGTTTGTTACAGAAAAACTATGGTCACGTTTACTTACTGGGTCCACACTAACTTTTGAATTTTTTTTAGTATTTCTACATGGAACGAATGGTTATCTTGATAGTCAAAAACTAATCATTCTAGTGTTTACTAAAAAAGATTCAAAAGTTTGTGTGGGACCCATCACATCATTGGATTTGAAATCTAAGTTTTTATGGATTTCTAATCCAACTAAAAATGAAAGATTCAAAATCCAAATCCAAATATTTGTTGGATTTAGTGTGCAAAGTCAAAACTAATCATTTTAAGTCAATGTCATCACTCAAACCAACAATTTATTAATTGAAGGGTATTATAGTAAACTTATTTAATCTAACATAATCTAAATCATCTAATCTAACATAATTCAAATTTTTAGTAAACACAATATTATAAATCTTAAATCCAAATCTTTAATCCATAATTTAAATCTAAATTCTTAATCCAAATCCTCAATCCGAGAATTTAGTAGACGTGCCCTATATATATTGAGGCTCTCTCATGCGTTTGTCTGCTCTTCTCTTCATTGTACTTCAATGAATTTGCTTTCGACATGTCAGTTACTTGTTGAAAAATGTATAAGAAGTTTGTGTTCTGTAAGTTTTGGAATTTTCTTTTAGCATTTGCTGTACTCTGTAGCTTCACGATACGCCTATTATTATTATTATTATTATTATTTTTACATCTCTTCTATGAAATGCTAAGAAGTCAACAAACTGGTTAAAAGAAAATCTCTCACGGTAAGTAATAATGAATTTTCAACATCTCCCTTTAAGATTTATGATTATATTTTTAATTTTTTAACGTTTGAAGTTGTGCTGTTCCACGTCATCATCATTAATTGTAGCATTAAATATTGTAGATTTGGCCTAACGCTTATGCATAGAAAAATGGATTTTAGAAGCTGCTCTCTGAAAACAAATTTTGTGTGTAGTTACCTCATTATCTGTGCTTTCTTTTTGGAACTTGTGCAGGAGGTTTTTTGTCATTTAAGCCATCTATTCCGAAGAACTTATTACTAGATGGGGAACATAACCTTGAAACACACTTTTCTCTTATTAACTACCAAGTATGCGAGTTGATCCTGCTCTCTTTCTCCGAAAAAGTTGATCCTACTCTTTTTCTGCTTTGTATTTTATTTGCATCTCTAAACCCGTATTCTGCATCATACGTTTCAGATAAAACAAATAAGAACTGCACTTGCTATTGCTTCAGTATTAGGTCGGACACTGGTGAGAACATCCGAACTTTAGCATGTTTAGTTTTTGAATTTTTCCGTTTTTAATTTTTTTTATAATTATACTGAAATGATGAAATATTTGTCAATCTCGTGTAATTGGAAAATCCACTTATTTTCAATCTTTCATGTGCTTTCAAAAGTTCACGAGTAACGTTACCAGTGTAATACGTCAAAGAACATAACAAAGTAACTGGAGAGAAAACGGACCAGAAATTCAATGGAGAGAAAACGGACCAGAAATTCAAAGATGAGAAATTGATAAAAACTATCGGAGATTTCTGGAAGTGGTGGTATATTAGATTTAATTTAATCAGTTAGTTACTGATCGATTCAAAGTATCGATGTAACTAATGAGATATGGGGTAGTTTAAGAGTGTTTTTCTGAAAGCACTTTAATTGACCAATATTATTTTAGATCACATTTATTTGTCAATTGTTTTGCTTGATATATATTTTTGTATTTAGAAGCACTTCTACAAGAAACATCTATCCAAGTATTTCGTAACATGTTTTCAAATACAAACAGATATGTTTCACAGCACATTCAAGTGCCTATATTTCGTACAGAAAAGGATATGAAGAAATTTTTAACTAACATATTATCATCTCAACATATAAAAGTGTTTTTTAGCCAAAAGCGTTACCAAACACACTTATACTATATTTTGGGTTTCTTATGGAATTAGTAATTTGATATTTGTTCCTTTTATGTGTGAATTCTAGGTTATGCCTCCACTTTGGTGCAGGTTGGATAGGCTATGGTTTGGACACCCTGGTGTTCTGCAGGGGTCTATGACAAGACAGCCATTTCTTTGCCCACTTGACCACGTATTTGAGGTATTATTGATGTTGTGAGCGATAAGTTGTACTATATATTCTCTTTTTAGCAATGGTGTCAATTACATGATTTACCTCGATCAATATTCGCCTCTTTAGTGTAAATCCCTATTGAATCAAGTAAACAACCTGTTTAGCTAAAGTTAGGCGAGGCAATGTAATATGCCATTTAGACGGAGTTGACATTTCCGCTCTTGTTCTGCGACGCAGATAAATGTTATGTTAAAGGAGTTGCCTGAGGAGGAATTCGGTCCTGGTATCGGAATTAGGGAGTACTCTTTCTTGGACAATCCATCACTCCCCAAACAGGTCAGTTCAGTTGTATTTCATATTATAACCATCGTTTTTTTTTCATATCTGTTTCGTAGTTTTACCTTCTAACTCTTTTGCTTCAGATGAAAGAGTCTTGGCTTAATGTTCAGCTTTGTCAAGAAGGAACAAGGGGTTGTCAGGCATCAAATGATACGACTCTGTCAGTACTCAAGTTTCCTAAGAATAGCCATGAAGAAATGGTATTTTCTATATTCCTGTAACTTCTTGGTATCATTTCTCTGTATTAGACAATAATTGTTCTCGCTGATATGTGCATTTGTATATTTATAGCTTTTGATTGAATTGATATGGTGTAATTCAGTGGTCTGCTCTCTATTTATTACCCAGTCCTTGAACTGGTGAATATTTGGTTTAGCTAAGAGCATGAGTTCAATGGAATTTTGGTCGTTCAATACTTAAAAAAGAAGAAACCCTCCTGGCCAGCGGTTCCCACCCTCCGTGACAGTTTTTAGTCCCTTGGTTGAAAGATTTTGGGACACAGGGTCAACGACCAAAAAAACAAGAAGAAAGTTTACTGAAGGTTCTTGTTGTTTAAAGATTTGGAATTATCTGAATCACTCTGTTTGCCAAAGAATGTACTAGGGTTATCGGTTTCATTAGGGATCTTTTAGGACTAAAACCTTACTTCACGTGGGTTTACAGAACACATGTTTTTTAGATATTTGAGATGTAGAAACTAACAATGTAGATTTCCTTTGTTATCGTTAGTTGATAGGCACAATCTGGTTGGAATATTTGCCTTTCCCATCAATCTTAAATCTTAATGCGGTTGTGTGTTGAATATAGTTGAAGACGGTTTTCTCTTCATTCAAAGATGTAAAAGTCATTCAATTCTCCTCTATGCAAGAGGCCTTTAAAGGCTTCACGGACAAGGCAAGTGATCAGTCATTTATAACTAATTTAAATGAAACTAATTTCATGCTGCTAAATTGTTACATGCTGACGGTAGTAAAAAATGTATTATCAGAAAAGGGAAGAGCAATTCAGGAATCGGGTGAAGCGGTACGTGGGGATATGGTGCTGCGTGGAAAATCATAGGCCAGGACACATATTTTATGACATTTATTGGGATGAAAAACCCGGTTGGAAACCAATCCCACCTCAAAAACCAGAGGATGATCACCCTCCTTGGTGATGGTGAGGTAAGGCATAAATTATAAGCGTTTACAATTCAAGGGGAAAAAAGAAAGCTTTTAATTTTTGAATACCATCAAGCAGGAAAGATCATATATATATATATATGATACATATATCTATAGAGAGAGAGAGAGAGAAAATAATGGTGATGATAGATGAAGATCTGAATTTTGAAAATTAACTTTTTCTTGAAGCTTTGTCATGGCATAGTTGTAACATGGAAAAAAAAAAATTGTATCCATATATTTTGACAATGACTATATATTGTTTCTGTAATAGTGTAAGAAATTTTAACTGTGTACACTTCAAATAAAAGAAAGCCAAAGCAGATTGTTTGAATAGATGGCTCATACTCTGTCTGTCACTCTCACACACTCTCTCTCTCTCTCTCAATTGTTGACCGGGGGGGGNGGGTTGTTTAGCCCAGTTACGTAGACTTGGGTTTTTCTGTTTAGCACACATAAACTTGGATAGTTGGACTTGCTCTTACAAAATGGGAAATTTACAGATCTAGACAAGATCTAGACAAGTTTAGGGATGATATTTTAAGAAATGCCAAATTTTCTAGAGTTTTAGGTAAACATGAAAGCTACTATAAATGTGAATAATCATTGACTAAAACGTCATTAATCTATTTATGGGGTGTTTCAAAAATTTCGGATAAATATAGAATATATCATTGATTGATTAATTATCCAGTTGCTTAGTTATAGATAGATAATTAATGTTGGACATTAATAAAAAAATTTAAATTTTAAAAAATGGTAGAAACCGTTAAGAAATGAAATATTTGAAATACAAGATCGCTCAAAACCGTTCGATATTGAACATTTATTTAAAAACAAATTCCCAAAAAAGGGAATGATTACCCATATAAAAATTCTTCTCAAAAATAAGAAACCACTAAAAATACTCAAAACTTTACCTGCCACCATTATAAGAATATATATTCAATAGATTTAAAATATATATATATATATATATAATTAATTCAAACAATTATCTAATTATGGATATTCATATATGGTCAAACAATTAAAATTTCTCTCTTCTTAATTTGAAAATTTTCGAGTATAAAATATATCATTGATTGACTATTCATCACATTGCTCAAGTATATGAAGTCAATTAATGCTAGACATCAATAGAAAAATTTGAATACTAAAATTTTGGTAGAAAGCACTCAAAAAATTGGAATATTTGAAAACACACAAGAAACTGCTCAAATAACTTATTTGAAAAATAAATTCACAAAAAAGGGAATTGTTACCTATATAAAAAACCTTCCCAAATCTTTTCAAATAAAATATGTTATTGATATAAAATATATCATTAAAAAAATTTCGGGTAGATATAAGATATATCATTAATTGATTAATTAATTAACTCTCTATCATTAAATAATGAGATGAGTAGTCAATCAATGATATATTTTATATTCACCTAAAATTTTTTAATGATATAAACAATGATTAATTAATTGACTCATCTCATTGCTTAAATATTGAGAGTCAATTAATAGTAGACTTCAATAAAATATATTTACCATTAATAGAATATTTTGACTACCTACAATTAAGATATAAGATATTCTATTAAATAACATTAGCTAAAATTTAGGGAATCATTAAAATGCTTAATAAATGATGATAAAATTAATTAAAAAAATAAAAAAAGATTTTTATTCGAAAATCTAAAAAAAAAAAGAGTAATATTGTCTCTTTAATTTTTTTTATCAATAAATGATTGATGATATGACAATAAAAGTTGTGTATTTCTCTAAAATTATAAAAGAAAAACTGTTATTTTTTAAAGTTGAGTTTAAAAATTATATCTAGGAAAGAAACGAAAATCCCATGTCCTCTTCACTCAGGATTTTATAAAAGTAATTATACTTAAAAAAAGAAAAAGAAAAAAAAAAGAATCAGAATTTTCAGCAAACAGCTTTCGAAATTTTCTCTCTTGGAAATTCATATGGTTCTTAGCTACACAAATTTCACCTTTCTTCCTTTATTATTGAAATTGAATTTTTTAAGACGCAGACTTCATGGGGTTTTCTCGCTAATTGAGCTAGCTTCAGAAATGGTACATAAAAATGTTTGTAGCCAAAGGAAATTCTTGTTGAGATGTGTAATAGGAAGGATTCTTTACTTGTAAAACTGTTATTGTCAGCATAAAAACGAATGATCACGATCACATCGATGTTTGTGTCGAGATGATAAGATATTTTTAAAAACATATTTTAATTTTTTTATCTTTTTACTAAACTAAATATGAGCAATCCATTTTTAAAATGAACAGTAAAGAATCATGTTTATAGAACAGTAAAGAATCATGATCTGTAGCAAAAGATATCAATTTTTCAATTAATCCATTATCTTATAATTAGCAAATGTCAACTGTGGGGAATTATTTACCAAAATCTTTTGCTAAATATTTTCTAAATTATTTACCAAAATCTTCCTCCATGTTTCGATTGAACAATGAAGCTTCCTCCATTTCGCTGAAAGGTTGTTTCAGTGACACGTTTTACTCTTCGCGATGCGTTTAGAAGATTTATAAATTTATTTACCCTTAAAGTACTTCTTGCTCTCCGTTTACCGTTTATGGATGCTTTGGAACACATGAAAAAGACGTCAATATTCGTTTTACATTAGTTTCAAAACGTTTCACCGTAATGTTATAGATCAAAATATAATGATCAGTATGCCATTTTTTTTAAAACTACATGTGAGTATTCTTACTTAAAAAGGTTTTCAAGTATAGGGGATTTGATTTGTGCGCATAGAGTTGAGCTCATGAGCACAAGTTTTAAACCTATAGTTTTTTAATGCTTGTTAATTATGTTGTTCACATGTTAGTGAAGTTTGACGCTTACATTTGAATAAGTATTGTAGAAGTGATTTACCTCTATCACTAGAAGTGTATCGGGATATTAATGCACTATTGCATCAATATTGCATTGGTGACTGATGAATTTAATCTTCATTCAAAAACTATGATTTGAAAATTACATTTAATTGCTATTATATTATACTTACTCAATCTTGAGAGAGTTATGATTGCATATGTGATAATAAATATGTTTTGATATGCTCAAAAGAGATCAACTAAAGTGGAAAATAAAATGACACGTGAGACCTTATGGGTCAATGCATTTTGTATAATTGGATACACCAGATATTGTATAGTGAAATCATAGATTCTCAATATGAAAATTCATAGACAATTTTAACTGAGCTAGTATCCTTTACCTATGTCATTTACCTGAGCACACTAAACTAAGGCTTAATATCTCTAATGTAGGATTATAAATTTGCTCATTTTACTTGAGGGACAGAGTATGAAAATTATTATGAATGATCAATAGATGATTTTTTTGTAACCCAAGATTAAAGAGGTATATAAATATCAGGTCTATAGTTATTTACCTAATCATATGTGGTATTACATTATAGATAGGACTTCGCATGATGATGATAATTTGATAATAACATCATGTAATATAAATCATAAACTAGTCCTGGAATGCAACAATAGCTTTACAGTGGAGTTAACCACAGTTAATAGTTAATAAATTTGATTAGATTTAATCAAATACTTCTATTAATTATTTGAGCAAAGATTAATTTTAGGGAAATTGTAGCACATGGTCCTCTTTACTAAATAATATGCAACAATGACCCTTAATTTATTTAGATACAAAAATGACCCAATTTAAGTTTAGTAATTTTTATTTTTGTTGAACTTACTATTTTTCCCTGAAACCCAATAAATAATGGGTTATTAGGTGAAATCGTTAGTTGGGGTCTGCTTACTCTTAATCCCCCAAATCTCAGTGTGTAAAAACCCCTCGTGGAATCTGGTGTTCCCTTCCTTTACCCCAATTCCTCAACACACAGTGCCAGAGATAGGAATCCAAAAATGGCCAAGTGGTGGCACTCCACCGCTAGCAACCCTATGCCACCACTATAACTGATGAAATCAAAACCCTTATTTCTCTCTGTGCTATAATGACCCTTGATCAAAATCACGTTCTTAATCGGCCCGTATTGACGAAAAAACTCTGTGACGTCATGTTTCTTTATCCAATTCGGTAACTGCCAACGAAAATATTACCCTCTTGTCGAAATTGAATCACTTCCACACCTGTATTTCTCTCCGTGCAGCAAAGTTTTCATGAAGAATAGAGCCCACGAAAGAATTCACATTCTCTCCTCCTCAATTCTTGTCATCTTAATTTAATTTGATGCTTTTTTATGTTTATGTTACATATTTTTTATCGGTTATGTTTATATTACATATTGGTTAGATTATAGTTTAATGTTATGTTTGCCATTTTTGCAGAGAGAGAAATGAAAGAGGGGTTCCACACCATTTTATAAATTCCTTAGGCGGCTAATCACATCTATAAATAGGGCATTCCATAGTTCAAGCAAATTGATTTTTTCAAGGGAGAATTATAAAATAGCTATAGTAATGTGAGCAAAATATTCCAACATCTTTTGCATTAAGCATTGGAAAACTATTGTAATACCGTTATTCTACTGAAAATTATATATTTAACCTTCAAATTTTAGTCTCTACTTATATTGATATCTCATACACCCAACAGAAAAAACATATAGCATAGGAACCATAAACTAGAAGATGGTGCAGTGACAATTTTTGTAATATTCTGAAAATATGAGAACTATATGCAGCATACTCTTACTTTCTATTTAATTTTTGAATAAAAAATTTGCATGGTTAAATATATGTTTTACAAGTCGTAAACATCTTTTTACCTGTTGAGTTTGGAGATGCAATGTACTTTGCTGCATATTTGTGTGCTTTATAATAATTTTATAAGTTTGGAGACGCAGTGTACTTTACTGCATACAATCTGCAGATCAACATACTATGATCTATATTATTTCTAGTATTGTAAACAATCAACTCAATATCGTATAATTGTAAGTATAAATAGAAAATGAAATCCTGTAAGCTACACCCTGAAGGTCCTAGTCTCCCGCTTAGCTTGATCGACAGTGGGGGAGGCACCTCCTCCTCAGGTTGACCTAGAAGTAAGAACCTCCATTGTAGGCTCTTCAAGAGCAGCTGGGGGTAGGACAACTGGCTCGGACAAGATTGGAGCAGGAGACGCAAGTGGAGCATCAGTCGACTGAGCAAAAGGAAGAGGTGGTAGCTCAACACCTGGAGGAGTTGCATCAGAAACTTGGGACCAAACTACCACGGCTTTGTGGTAGATGGCCTTCCGCCTGACTTAATCCTTAGTCCCGACTGCTGGCTGCTCAGATACCACTTCATCCTTGGGTAGACATTTGAGGAAAGTTACGTCATACTCAAGATGGGCTTCAATCACCTCATCCCAGAAGTTGTTGTCACACAAGGCGAACTCCCAGAGAAAGTTATCTTATACTCTACGGACTCATTGTAGTCCTTCATGCCCTTAAATTGTGCATCTGTCCAATGATCAAACATATTCTTTAGGGACACCTCAGCCATGGCCAACTTCCTCCAGAGCTTTCATCTCACACCTTTCAACCTGAGTTCAAGAGTGGACCTCCCACAACAGCTTCTCCTCATGAAGATGGCACTTTTCCTTCAGGATATTCTCCTAGCGATGAAAGATCATGATGCTTTTTCGCTAATCTAGAGATCCATCTCGTTCTGAGAGTTGTTGCATCATAGTAGCTCTTCCTTTGTAAAAGCCAACTCCTCCTGCAGACTACCAGACTTTCCCAATGCATTCATCTGCCCCTCGACCTCTTGAAGAGACTTGTTATAAGTAAAGCGTAGTCCCTTTCCTCAGCGGGCAGCTTAAGACTCAAGATCTGGGACAGAAGGTGGGTAGGAAATTTCTTCGGCTTCAGCTGTACAAATAAAATAAAACACATAAGTACATTGCCCAAGTACATGAAGTTTCCTCGTCTCGACAGCTTAAGTTTACCAGCAGTCCTGAAAGCTTCAGGGACATAAAATGCAAGCTCTAAAAGACGTTTTCAGTCCCTAAATATTTTATACCAGTTGTCATTCCATTCCTTGTACCAAGATGGGATGCCACTAACAATTCCTTTCACTCCCCGAGCCCGCCTACTGATATAAGGCCAACCTTTGCTCAGGGAGGAGCTATGTCACTCTTACTCTTAGAAGGAGTCTTCAACTAGAAGATGTAGTGAAACTCATCCACAGTGAAGTCCTCATCATAGTTCAACTGCCAGAGGACCCAACACTTGATTAGAATCCTCCACGAACCGGGATGAAGTTGGGCCAAGGCAATCCTAGTGGTAGAAAATCAGTCCTAGACAAAATGTAGTAGAGGAAGCCTTAGCGCACACGTCGTTCCCCACAGAGTGCTACTTAGCTTACTCTCCTCCAGCAGCCTCAGTTGGATATAATTAGGAATGTGATACGCCCTTCTGATCGCGCCTGGACTTCCTCGAATAAAGAAGAAGGAGATGTGTGTTGAAATAAGTAGCAGTAATGGGATATTTACAGGTGCATAGGAGCTGCACAAACTGGTGGACCTAAACGCTTATAATGTTTTATACATTTTTTCACTTTATTTAGATCCTAGACACTAAATTAAAATATTATTCTACATATTATTTATCATCAACAAAATTGCCATGTCAACTATGATCAACAATCTCCTCATTTTTATGATGATAAATAATATGTGGGATGACAAACAATTAATTGCATGAAAACATCATAATTAAATATGAGTAGGTATGAACTCTCCTAAGTATATGCATTAATACTTCTAAAACTTTAAAATGTCTCCCCTTTTGCAATAAAATAAATTTTCCCCATTTGAAATCATCAAAAAGAATATATCATATAAATTTTCTTTCTCAAAAAGTAATATCTAAAAATGAATTTCTCTATTTAAAAAAAATCCTCAATGTATCATTTTTCAAAGTATTAAAAAAGTTATAAATTTTTAAAATGCATATACACCATAAAAAATAGTAGTTTTTACGTTCTCTAAAAGCAAGATCATCATGAAAATCAGACTTACTAATATTGTCTACGTGTGCCACTATGCACAAATACACATTTCCATTTTCATTGTCAATCGAAATTCTCTTTTCTTTAGATTTCTTGTTTGAAGTGCTTTCTCTCTTCTTGAATAGATTTTAAAGTTTCTTTGTGAAACAAATTAGTTTTTCATCTTCTTCCTTTTTCATGTTTGCTTTCAATTGATGCAGTTTTGAATAATAGGTTTCCTCATTTTAATTAACTCACATTCTCTTCCATGTACTCTATTTCATAGGTCATTAAAGATCCCTTTGATTTCTTCAAGTGAAAGTGTCTCAATGTCATTTGCTTCTTGAATAGCATTTGTCATATTCTCCACGACTTTGACGATGACTTAATAACTTTAAACACTAATTTCATTATAAGTTAAGTTCATAGCATGAGTTTTTAGAGAATTTTAAATGCTATTCAAACTTGCAAACATATCATTAGACCTTTCAGTTTTACTTATTTTAAAAAGTTCATATTCATGCATAAGAATATCAATCTTTGAATCTATCACTTTATTTGCGCATTCATGTGATTTATGTTATATGCTAGATGTCTTTCGCAGATTCACCATGTAAATATAATTAAACTCAATTCCACTTAAGGAACTATAAAATAATTATGGTTTGAGCATTTAAAGATAATTTATTTTATCATTTTTGGTCAAATCTTGAGATTTAGACATATAAGGACTATTCTCGACAATATCCCATAATTTTCTAAAAATTAAATTCTACTCCATCAAAAAATGAAGGTTTTGAAATCGATTGTCCCTTGTTGAAAACTAAAAAGTGATACTATCACTCAAGAAGGTTAAGTCTTAGATATTAAGCATCAAGCGTTGATATCAATTGTAGAATCGATATGAAACCCTTTTTCTAAAAGAACTTTATTAAAAAGAACTATTCTTAATCAAAGGATAAAATTGTTTGAAATATCAACTGAATAATAAATAAAATAAATCGATCAATAATACAATAGTCGTGCAATTAAAATAAAATTAACTCAAGTAGCAATTGAAGGATCAAGAATGAAATTCAACTAGCTAAGATTTAAGACTTAAACAAATAATATGGAAAGCTTGAATGGGCGAAATTAAATATGTAAAATCATAAGACAAGGGATATTTAATTGCAGAATAATAAAAGAGAGCAGGGAAGAGAGATTTGACCTGCGATGTTTTTACGTGGTTCAGAAAAATACATGTACATACGTCCACGCTTCAAAGATCTCCCCTTGAAGATTTTCCCTCGCAATCATCTTGCGGTAAGACCAAACATTTATGAATTGTATTGGCTTATAGTGTCAATCAGACATTGACAATGAAACTCGATCGAGATTTTCATCTCTTGTAAAAACTCGCTCCTTCAATGTGTCGGTCTCTCAAATTTTTCCTCATAATATGTTTATATCTTCTCTCTAGAGTTTCACAAAGATCAACGCTTAAATAACGACCCTTTCAAAAATAGAAAAATACTACAATTTTTTTGTCGGAGAGGTGTTGAAATGAGGAGGCAAAAAGGGGTGTTTATAGGTGTGGAGGAGGTGCACAAATCGATGGACCGGTTCTTCCAACTAGTGGATTGCTTTCCAGTCAAGAAAAATATTTCCTTGATTGGACAATCGGTGAGCCGGTTGGAGCTCGTCGGTAGACTGGTTCAAACTAGTCTGCGAGTGACACCACAGGTTTACTGGTTGACTCCTTTCATTTTGGTATGTTTTGCATGTTTCCATAATTCAACTGATCTTCCATCTTGAGAAACTGGTGTGCCGATTGTCAAGATTCTTTACGCAAAATTTGAGTCGGTTTGGATGTCGAACCAGTGATGAAACAGTCATGGACTTTGTACATACTTCGGTTTGGTCCAGTTAGCTACGTCTGATTTCTTGTTTGAATAGCTTTCAAAGCTTCTTTGTGAAACAAATTAGTTTTTCATCTTCTTCCTTTTCATGTTTGCTTTCAATTGATGCAGTTTCGAATAATAGGTTTCCTCTTTTGAAATAACTCACATTCTCTTCCATGTACTTTATTTCATTGGTCATTAACGATCTCTTTGATTTCTTCAAGTGACAGTGTCTCAAGGTCATTTGGTTCTTGAATAGCATTTTCTTCTTGAATAGCATTTGTCTTATTCTCCATGACTTTGATGATGACTTAAGAACTTTAAACACCAATTTCATTATAAGTAAAGTTCATACCATGAGTTTTTAGAGATTTTTAAATGCTATTTAAACTTGCAAACATATCATTATAGCTTTCAATTTTACTTATTTTAAATAGTTCATATTCATGCATAAAAATATCAATCTTTGAATCTTTCACTTTATTTATGCAAGCATGTGATTTCTGTTATATGCCAGATGTCTTTTGCAGATTCACCATGTAAATATAATTAAACTCATTTACACTTAAGGAACTATAAAATAATTATGGTTTAAGCATTTAAAGATAATTTATTTGATCATTTTTTGTCAAATCTTGAGATTTAGACATATAAGGACCATTTTCAACAATGCGCCATAATTTTTCAAAAATTATATTCTACTCCATAAAAAATGGAGGTTTTGAAATCGATTGGCCCTTGTTAAAAATTAAAAAGTGATACTATCACTCAAGACGATTAAGTCTTAGATATTGAGCATCAAGCCTTGATATCAATTGTAAAATTGATATGACACCCCTTTCATAAGAGAAATTTATTTTAAAAGAACTATTTTTATCAAAGGATAAAATTGCTTGAAATATAAACCGAATAATAAATAAATCAATCAATCAATAAATACAACAGTCATGCAATTAAAATAAAATTAACTCAAGTAGCAATTGAAGGACCAACAATGAAATTCAACTAGCTATGAGTTAAGACTTGAACAAATAATATGGAGAGCTTAAATGGGTGAAATTAAATATGTGAAATCATAAGACAAGGGATATTTAATTGCAGAATAATAAAAGAGAGTAGGGAAGAGAGATTTGACATGTGATGTTTTGACATCGTTCAAAAAATGATTGTTCATACGTCCACGCTTTAAAGATCTCCCCTTGAAGATTTTCCCTCACAATCATCTTAGGGTGGAGACTTAACCTTTATGAATTGTATTGGCTAATGGTGTCAATTAGACATTGACAATGAAACTCGAATGAGATTTTCATCTCTTGTAAAAACTCGCTCTCAATATGTAGATCTCTCAATTTTTTCCTCACAATATGTTTATATCGTCTCTCTAGAGTTTCTCAAATATCAACGCTTAAATTACAAGCCTTTCAAAAATAGAAAAACTCTATAGATTTTTGTCGAAAAGGTAAACTGGGGTACTTATAGATGTGGAGGAGGTGCAAAAACTGGTGGACCAGTTCCTCCAACTAGTGGATTGCTTTCCAATCAAGAAAAATGTTTCCTTGATTGGACAATTGGTGAGCCGGTTGGGAGCTCGTCGGTAGACTGGTTCAAATCGGTTTGCCAGTGACAGCATGAGTTTCTCAAGACGGAAGATCAGTTGAATTATAGAAACATGCAAAACATACCAAAATGAAAGGAGTGAACCGTGTACCGATCGTCAAGATTCTCACAAAATTTCAGTCAGTTTGGATGTCGAACCGGTGATGAAATAGTCATCGACTTTTTACACACTTTGGTCTGGTCTAGTCAGCTACGTCTGATTCATGAACGGTTCAGTCCAGTTCTAGATTCCTTGCGATACATCATGCAATTCACAGTTTCAATTACCCTTTAATCTTTTTCAGAAACTTTTATAATAAAGTGTTTTCAACATTATTTTTACTTTATTTAGATCTACCCAATTGATTAAAATATTAGTTACGTATTATTTATCATAATCAAAATTGTCAGCTAGACTAGGATCGACACTCATTATATGTAGAGAGAAGAATAGAGAAATCCTCCCAAGAAAGATTCACATTGCTATTCTCCTTTGTTTCTTTAAGAGGGAGTTACTTATATTGCATGGTGTATTGCTCTTATGAAGAAATTGTATTATGTTTACTTAAACTTAAGGCAGCAATTTACGGTTGAATTGATCTAATAAGTTCTACTAGCTGCAATTGAGTTTGGCAGAGGTACCATGGAAGTTTACAACATGGTTTAAATATAGTATGAAATCATAACTTCTTTCATCATTAAGACATGCAAGCCATTAATGACCTTTCTTCACTAGATGATCCATTAGTAAAAAACTAAATAGGCCAGAAATGAGGAACGTGGTAACATGGAGACACGAAAATCATAGAATTGTGACATACAGCCAACTGTGATAACTTGCCCACAATTAACTTCGAACATTAGGCTTTTGTAGTTCGTTTAGGTTAGGGACTTTATCCATATATTGATCTTGCCACAAAGCTAATCCTAGTAATCTTTTCAATTTAACATATTCAGATACAGAGAAAATTATTTATGTTACTGCAATTACATATGTCAATGTAGGGACTAGGGAGCGAGTAAGCTGTTTCGTAGTATCGTCATCGATATTTGATCTCCCTATAAATCTTCTTCAAAGTGGTTTGTTTTTTTCTTTGTTCTTCAAGTTTGTCATCCCTATTGGTATTATTTTGGCACGCGTTAGGAACAAACCATAGCTTGTGAGGGTGGTATTTGGAAACTAAATTTCTGTTGAACTAGATTAATAAGGAAGAAATTGGGATGGAGATTCATAAAATAAATGTTTTTTTAGGAAAATAGGCTATTATAGGAAAATAAAATAAAAAAGGTCCCAAAAAGTATTGTTTTACACAAATAGCCAAAAATTAAATATGGCTCTTATAGTTGAAACCCACAGAATATATTAAAAAGATAATTATACCCTCACTATTAAACCAACCAAAAGCTTCGGCAACCCCATAGAGAACCCAAAAAAATCGATAGAAAATAAATAAAGAACGGAGAGCAGTGATGATTTGGAGAACAGAGAAACCCTATCTCAATTTGTGTAATCCAATCTTAAATCGTCCGAATCTCTATTATAAGTGATATTTACAGTTTGAATCTCTTCTACTTACGGTTTGAATTGATTTGAATATGTTTTCGTAATCTATTTTTCTACAAACCAAAGCCATCAGTTTGAATCTCCGTTATTAGTTCAAAATTATTTTGGTTCGAGTCTGATTTTCGTCGAATATGTGTTATTACATGCCTGTTTTGTTTTCGTTCGACTCTAATTTCATATCTGTCAAACATGATTACGTTAGGTTCTAATGCGTGATTTCGTATCAGTTTGAATCTGCACGATTTGTTTTTGTCTTCTAAATTGCCGGTTATTTTTCAGTATGAATTAGCAGAGATGGGTTATAATTTTCATTCAAATAAGGGAAGAATGGAGAGTGTAATTTTCGTTCAAAATTTATGCTATATACGGTTCAAAATTTCTGCTATATCTTTGGTGGTGGCTAGTGGGTAATATGGGGTTTATGAAAAACTCAATTTCTTGTTGAACAGAGAGTTTTATTTACAATTTTAGTCTCTGTAATATTCGTTATGTGCATTTTTCATTCGAATCTCTATTGATATATGTTTTAATGAGTGTTTAATAGGTGAGTAAATAGACATTAACTATAGGTATTAATACAATTTTGGATTAAATATGTATTGCTAAGTGTATATGCAGTTAAGTAAAACATAATATACTACAGATATATATCCAATTCCTGAAAATAATCATGTTTGACAAAGTACATACAAAGAAGTCAATGATAATATACTATGAGTATACATCCAATTCTGTAAATATATCTACTGCTATTTGTTCTTAATATCTTTGAATTAGCTTATAACCATATATATGCTTATATATTAATTGATCAACATTCCTGACATCAAATAGCAAAGGCAACAGCACAGCAAGCGTTGACGAAAAAGGCAATAGCGCTAGAAAAAGCAGCAGCTCCATAGAAGGCAACAATGATGCCAGATGAATCCGATGTTCCTAACTTCAATTTATTATTCCAACCCCTTCCAAAGTTTGATTGAAGAATATTGTTACAACTTTTGGATTGTTTTCTTAGGATATTTAACTTGAAAAAATTCTACTAGATTTGATGGATGAATAGGTAGTAGATGATAATATCATTTCTTGAATGACCTTAGACTTGATTGATGGTATATGATAGGTGGTAAATGATGATAACTGCAATAGTTACTAACTATGAAACTTTTGATAGATTTTGAACTTATTGATCATTTTAGAATATATGAAAGTTCATTATGAAATTTCTCTGTTTAGGTTTAATTAGTGTATATATAGGGACAAAAACATTATTCGTGTGGTAGTATGGTCTTTTTAAGTGTTTAAACAGGCTAGTGAATAAATATATACTATAGGTACAAATCCAATTTCAGGTTGAATCTATTTTGAAAGTATACGAAAAATACTATTCCATAGAAAATAATAATAGAAATAACATAATTATCAACCTAATCAACTCATGCATTTCTTCTTTGAAGCACCTCCTTCACCATCTTTAACAGGATTCTTACAGGTCTTCTTATTATGACCCAAAACACCACAAGTACTACATCTATCTTAGGTATCTTTTCTGTAAAAGAAAAGTACATTTTCTTCTTTGGTCTGCCCGAAGAACGTCTAACACGTGGAGGTAAAATCATTTGATCTTTGATATCATTAGGAACTACCCAATTAGATTCATTGCCAACGGGATACACAAATGTTGCATATGTACATTCAAGCTCACTCTTCGTATAGTACTTGGGTGTGTATGGAAAATAACACAATATGTAAATATATACCATAAGGTGTATGTATATGTACTACACAATTGTGTACCAAAAAACTGCATAAAATAGTAAATAAATATACAATATATGGTACATGATGATATACCATATAACAAATGGTGTCATACAGTTAACATAGTATAATATATACTAAATTCTAAATATTCCAAACAAATGAATATTCCATAAATTGAATAAATACTAGTGGTACATAGATATACTACGTAAGAAAAACACTAATAGCAATTCCAACAAAAAAAATTTCTTTAGCAGCAAAACGGAAAAGTAGCAAAAACGTGTTGCTGAAATGAAAAAAGTAGAAACGAAAAAATTGCAGAAATGAAAATTGCTAAAAACATTATTGCAGAACTGAAAAGTGCAGAAACTAAAATTGCAGAAACAATATTGCAGAAATTAAAATTGCAGAAATGAAAATTACGGAAAAAAAATTGCAGAAATGATACTGTAGAATTAAAATTGTAGAAACAATACTGCAGAAATTAAAATTGCAGAAATTAAAATTGTAGAAACAATATTGCAGAAACGAAAATTGTAGAGACAAAAATTGCAGCGATAACCTGAAAAACATGAAAACGATATTGCGGAAATGAAAAAATGTAGCAAACAAGAAAGAAGTAGTAGCCAAAATTACAGATTCAAGAGCAATAAAAATGAAAAAAGAAGACAAATCATAATACTAATAACAAAATCTAGACGGCTTATGATAAAGGAAAGTAGAAATTGAAAATATTTTGTTTCTTTCATATGGATAGATCTAAATCTTTAAACAGTTAAACTTAATTGACAATCTAGATCTGAAAATGGGTTTTGCTAGTTTATTTATGAAATAAATAGAGGAGCCATGAAAGATAGTCACGGAAGTGAGTGAGTTGTGGAAAGAGAGAATAGGTGTGAAAAAACTACAACGATGGACGTCATGGAAAGAGTCGAGGAAGAGAACTGCGAGAAGAGAGAAGATGCATGAAAAAACTACAACCAAAAATACAATTAAATCTAGAAAAGATATTAAGTTTAAACAAATTAGCACATAAAATCTTAATTAACTATATTATCTCTTCTAAAATCCAGTCATACGTGTAAAATAAAAAATTAAAAGATATAATATTAAAACAGTAACTTAAACAATATAATTCCCTAATTTTCTACCAACTATTTACATGTTTGTGTATATGTATATATATACAAGATAATAGCAATGAAAATGAGAACGTAAAAAAGACATTAAGTTATATTTGAGAAATTGAACACCTTTTATCTCCAATAAAATGTAAGATAAAAATTAAAATCTTTTTTTTTTGGTAAAAAAAGTAATTCGTATCTTTAAATACGTTCACAAAAAAAAAAATAAGATAAGATGGTAGAATGTTTTTTCTAGGAAGTGAGTCTCATCCATTTAATTATACATTTGTAAGAAATAATTGTTTTAGTTATTATTATTATTTGAAGTTTTCAATATCTATATATATAATATTGAGCAAACATGTTTAATAAATTTATACCATGCTATAAAAGTGGGTAACACATTTGAAGTGTACCAAACTTTATGTATACTTGTCATTAAATGTGTATTGCACATGATAAAAATAAATGATAGAAATTCAAATAATATATTAAAATGTGAAAATGTACTAAAGATGGATACCGTAAATAGAAATTATATAGAATATTTGATTGTAAGCATACTATAAAAGTGGGTAATACTTGACACATTTGAAGTTTATCAAACTTTATGTATACTAGTTATTAAAATGTGTGTTGCACATGATAAAAGTAAAGAATAGAAATTCAAATAGTGTATTAAAATGTGAAAATGTACTAAACGTACTAAACATACAAGAGATAGATATTGTAAACAGAATTGTATAGAATATGGAGTGTATATAGAATTCATAAAATGATATTAATTTAATATATATATATATATATATATATATAGTTGTTTCTTATTCTAGTGTTGCTAATAATATACTTTTCAACTAAAAAAATTATATTTCCTTTCTTTTCTCATTTCTACATGCGTCTTATTTTCATTTCATTGATTTTAATGTATCTTATCTTAATAAATTTAAGTTATACAATTGTTTATATTAAGAATATTTAATACAAATATAACAAATGATGATATAAGATGTAATTAAATACAAAAACTACATAACGTACTATTGACAGTACAATACATAAAGTATTTAAAATATTTAATTATTAGATGCGTACAAGACATTTTAGAAAATTATGAAGTGAATAAAAAGTTAACAATGTCAATAATCATTTAATTTAAAATTATTAATATATAATCTTAATATTTAATATTTATGAAGGACAAATACAGATTTTCAAGAAATAATGAGGGCAATTCATGCTAAAAATCTTTCTCCCTTGTTAGCCATATTTATATATACTATCAAATATAAAGGATTTGTTTTACACTAATTTTAATACTTTTTTTAAAGGACTACATATACTTTATGTTCACATAGAAAAGTCTTTTCATTTTTCAGCCTTTTAATCTTTCCTCAAATAATTTAAGACTTGCTTTCAAATAAAATCCGGTATAGTATAATAAACGTATCAATACATTAGTTATATCATTTTAATTAAATGATTCTAATAAGATTATTATTATTTATAGAATAAATATATTTTTTAACTTCTCGTTCATAAAATGAAAAAGTCTTTCATTTCCTTGCTAAAAATCCCAAAAGTTAAATTTCTCTTCATTTTATATTTTCTTAAATTACTGATGTCTAATAACTAGACTTACACATAATTCAAATAATAGTGTTAATTAATTTATCAATTATCTACTAAATGTTTAATAGTTAATAATTTTGTTATTATTTTTTATATTCATTAATGATGCAAAGTTGGATTCTGGGCATGATACTTTGTAAAATTTGAGATGTTAATATCCAACTTTGTATGTATTCACAGCAGCTTTAAAAATACAAACTTGCACATGAAGTAGAGAAAACCTTCAAATAAAAGCCGTCAACAGCAATAATAAAAACTAGCAACAAGACTACAACTAACGAAAGCGAAGAACAAGCTTTTATTTAAAAAAAAAATCCTTCTAATTAAAAGCTAGAGAAAACAAAACACCTCCCCAAAGCCAACTTATTTAAAGCAAAAAGAAGAAGAATCCAAAAAAAATAAAAAATCTAATTAATTTCATAAACAGGTTGAGTAGAAAGTCCAAAACCCAACGGATAAAGAGGATCATAACCCACATCACCAAAATTCAGCGGAAGTTGATCAACAGATTTAAACCAAGTCCTTGGTAGCTTTCCACTAAACCCATAATCTCCAAACAGAACATCACTCACACCTTTGCCTTCACTTCCAGGCAGCCAAGCAGCAACCACAGCATCCATTTTTGTCAAATAAGGATATATTGAAAGTGGTCTACCTGACACTATAATCACTACACATTTCACTCCTTCACACACATTTTCTATTGTCTCTCCTCCTCCTTCTGCTATTCTCAATTCCAAATTGTCACCTTTTGTTTCTGCATATGGAGTTTCTCCCACTACTACTATGGCATATGACCAGTTGTTTGCCTTCACATACTCTCTCTCTGGCTTCTCATTGTACACTACTTCTGTTCTTGGGTCCACTGTCTCTCTTATAGCATCTAAGATTGTTGTTCCTATTTTTTCAGGACCCCCCCCCCCCCCC